>PVKU01001615.1:0-284861 GCA_004027475.1 Anoura caudifer | reverse complement strand
AAAAAAAAAAAAAAAAAAAAAAAAAAACCAGAAACAAAAATAGCTCAAACTGGAGAACAAATCAAAGCCCCAGAGCCAATTCATCTAAGCGACGAAGAGATAGCCAACCTATCAGATGCACAATTCAAAGCCCTGGTGATCAGGATGCTCACAGAATTGGTTGATTTTGCTCACAAATTAGATGAAAAAATGAAGGCTACAATAAGTGAACTGAAGAAAAATGCATAGGGAACCAATAGAGATGGGAGGAAAACTGAGACTCAAATCAATGGAGTGGGCCAGAAGGAAGGAAGAAAGAAAGAACCAAACAGAAAACAAGGAAGAAACAAGAATTCAAAAAAATGAGGAGAGGCTTAGGAACCTCCAGGACATCTTTAAACATTCCAACATCCAAATTATAGGGGTACCGGAAGGGGAAGAGGAAGAGCAACAAGTGGAAAACTTATCTGAACAAATAATAAAGGAGAACTTCCCAATCTGGCAAAAGAAACAGACTACCAGGAAGTCCAGGAAGCTGAGAGAGTCCCAAAGAAGTTGGACTCAAGAAGGAACACACCAAGGTACATCATAATTACATTAGCCAAGATTAAAATGAAGGAGAGAATTCTAGAAGCAGCAAGGGATAAAGGCAGAGTCACCTACAAAGGAGTTCCCATCAGACTATCAGCTGATTTCTCAAAAGAGACCTTGCAGGCAAGAAGGGGCTGGAAAGAGGTATTCCAAGTCATAAAAGGCAAGGACCTACATCCAAGATTGCTCTATCCAGCAAAGCTTTCATTTAGAATGGAAGGGCAGATAAAGTGCTTCCCAGACAAGGTCAAGTTAAAGGAGTTCATCATCACCAAGCCCTTGTTATATGAAATGTTAAAGGGACTTATCTAAGAAAAAGAAGATAAAAAATATGAACAGTAAAAAGACAGCAAACTCACAGATATTAACAACCACACCTAAAACAAAAGCAAAGTAAGCAAACAGCTAGAACAGGAACAGAAACACAGAAATGGAGATCATATGGGAGGGTTAGCAACAGGGGAATGGGAGGAGAGAGAGGGAAAAGGTACAGAAAATAAGTAGCATAGACGGTAGGTAGAAAATAGACAGGGGGAGGGCAAGAATAGTGTGGGAAAAGTAGAAGCTAAAGAACTTATGACACATGGGCATGAACTAAAGGGGGGGAATGTGGGTGGGAGGGGATGTGCAGGGTGGAGGGTAATGAAGGGGGGGAAATGGGACAACTGTAATAGCATAATCAATAAAATATATTTTGAAAAATTATTTTATTAAGTAAAAGAAGCCAAGGAGACATAGTAGTTATGCCCTGATTATCTATTTCCACCAACTTGCTATTTACGTCCATGGGGAAGCTAGAGGTAGTAATTACAGAATTAAACCTCTCTTCCTGACTCATGCAGTACACATGATCACTTGCCACTCATATTTATTTCCCAGATGAAGGAGTTTAATTCATTTTTCTTTCTTCCCTTGGGACCCCAGCAGCCTGACTCAGAGCAACCTCCAGGTTTGGATGAAAGAGGCCTCCATTTTTATTCTCCTATAGGCCTCACTCACCTTTGAACAGGTAAAGAAATACACCAGAGCCTTTAATGAAATTGAGTCCTTATTGGCCTCGATAGCCATGGATGGGGAAGCTCCCATAGGTAGGGAGTGGTTCTTTCTCATCCCTGAGACACACCTATCCCTTTCACCTCCTATTATCATTGTTGACACAAAACTCTCTTCAGAGGTTGTAGCTCTTGGTTTGACATGCATCCAAGGCAGACCCAAATTCACCCCTTCATTCCCCAAAGTACATCTGAGGAAGGCAAGACAGGGCTCCCAGATCACAGAAGGCAATCAATCCTGGATGGCAGTGTTCCACTTGACATTTTGGTTTATAAGATAACCTGCTACCTGATAGCATCATTGGGCTCCCCATGGGCTGTCTCCCTGCTTTGCTACCATCCACACACTTCCCTGAGGCAAGGTCCAATTCCCTCCCACCTTTTTTCAAGTGTGTTTAGATACATCAACATCTCAGCTAAAGAGACAGAGTTCCAAAGAAGATGACCAACCTTTTTTTCTTGTCTCTCTACCCCTTGCCTTACAAGGCTTGGTTTTCTGTCTCTTTTTTGATGTCTAAAACTGGAGAAGATTGGGTCTTTTGGGGATGATGACGTTTTTCTTTTTCATAGATGTGAACTTATTATCTAACCCCAACTAGCAAGCTCTCCTGAACACAGCACAACAAACCCAAACTCCACATAAAGGATGTCTTTTTGTGCCTCAACTTCTCATAGGCAGAATGGAAATATACTGGTACCACCTAGGTTGTTCTGAGGACTAAAGGAAAAATATGTAAGAAAGTGCCAAACATATAGTAAATGCTATTGAAATTCTAGCTGTTATTGAGGAACAATTTAGCATTGATAATATTTTACTCAGACTTTCAAAACACTGTTAACTGCATGCTTTGCCTCCCTGGCTTTACCCCTGCATTCAGGCAGCCTGACCCTCATACTTCCCCACATAGCTTTGCCTTGGGAATCTAGGATCCAGCAAGCACACTTATTTCTGAGTCACACTTTTCTGCCGAGCTGCTTTTTCTCTCCATTCCAGCTGATGCCTTTCTCAACTTCGGCAGGTGTCCAAGCATCGCTATTCTCCCTGTGTGGGAAAGCTGAGCATCACTCTGTGAATTATGCATCAGCCCCTTGAAGGTTGGTGAGCCTGTATACCCATTTTCTCTACATGGAAGTAAATAATTCAGCAAAGGAAGTGTAAATGATCCAGAGGCGATGGTGTGTAGCCTGGCTTTGGATCAGCCTGTCTTGAGAAATGTGATTGACCTTGGCCTGCAGTGGACCCAGCACCAGGCAGAGCTGGGCATGTTTTTTTTCTGTTCCTTGGATCCTCTGAGTTCCACACCTGGCCCATCTTCAGATGATGTCTCATGTTCATAAGGATTATAGTTTAAAATTTTGATCTCACTTGGTGCTGGCTTCACCTCTGCAAGTTGGAAGGTTTAAACCAACGCAGTCGAGTGAAAGCAGCTGGATTTAGACAGTCTTGGGTGTGAGTCCTGCTTTTTTTTTAAACTTTTCTGGACCTTGGTTTTCTCTCTTATAAATTAGGGATAATAAAAGCAAGTTTGAATTCTTAATATCCAAAGGAGGTACTTGGCCAAGGCAGATTTCTTTCTTTCTTTTAAATCCTTATGGTTATGGATTATTACTGCAAAAAGATACAGATTAAAATCAGCAAAGGGAAAAGGTGTGTAGGGTGGAGTCTAAGAGAGACCAGGCTTGACCTTCCAGTTGTCCTCTCCCAGAGATGTTGTGCGGACAGCATTTAATTGTCCCTGTGTGACAATGCATACAACGTGCTGGTAGCCAGGGAAGCTCCACCAGCTTTGGTGTCCAGAGTTATCAGGCATCAGTCACAGAGGTGCAGCAGGCTGCTGTGACTGACCTTAGTTACTGGTCTCCAGCACCTGCAGAGGTCACACTGATACCATGTGGCCCACGGCCCTCTGTGAGTCATGCTATTGGTGTGAACTGCCTGGCATGGCCCCAGGTGCCAGGGAGACAGAGACACTCTTTTCACATAGGATATTTCAAGAGCTTAGAGATTATCTCCCAGGAGCTGTTCAGGGCCAGCCTTTCCTCTGTTGTTTTTTAATAAGTATTTTATCATTTATGCTATTACAGTTGTTTCAATTTCCCCCCTTCTGCCTCTCTCCATCCAGCCCCCATCCATTCCCACAGGCAATCCCCACACCATTGCCCCTGTTCATGGGCAAGACAGATTTATTAACGGCTCATCCCATCCCATGCACTGGAGTGGTTCCCTTGGTGGGAATTGAGAGCCCCTCTACTCAGTCACTCAGGATGAGCCCTAGAGCCTTCTACCTCCAAATGCAAAAAAATTGGATCACTGTCCCAGCTCCTCTGCTGTTTCCCAGCTGAAGCCTCTGTCACTTCGTTTACATTATTGAAAAGCCCTCTCACCCCCTCTCTGCTGCACCTGCACTACTCCAGGCCTATGTCATCCCCACTGAACAGTCTGGAGGGTCTTTTAAAACCCAAAGAAGGAAATCTTGTCCTTTGTGACAACATGGATGAACCTGAAGACATTGCGCTAAGTGTGATAAGCCAGTCATGGAGGGACAGTACTGTCTGGTCCCACTGCTACGAGGGCTTTGGGATAGTCAGACTCATGAAAGCAAAGGATAGAAAGGTGGTTGCTAGGGGCTTGGGAAGTAGGGGGGAGTTGCTAATTAACAGGTTTAAAGTTTAAACTGGGAAAGATGATAAGTGCTAGAAATCAGCTGTACAACATTGTGCCTATAGATAACAATACTGTCTTGTGCACTAAAAAAATGAAGAAGGCAGATGTCATGTTAACTGTTCTTACAACAACTAAAAGAAAACAAAATAAAAATAAATATTTTGATCTTATTACTCCCCTGTTAATAACCGTCTGATGGCTGTCCATTATTACTATTATTATTTTAAATAAAATCCATTGCTTTTCTATCAGGCTCTACATGACCCAGCTCAGGTTCACCTTTCCCCCCACAATACCAACCACCTTGGGATTCTGGAACATTTTAAATATGCTCCTACCCGAGGACTTTGGGTTTCTGCCTTGAGGGCTCCTTTGCCTGGATTCGGCCTTTCCTGCTTGGCTGGCTCCGTTTCTGCATCCAGATGTCTGGTGAACCGTTAACTCCTGGGGCTTCCCTCCTGCCACACTGTAGCTGCTTTACTTTCTACAGGATGCTCATCCCTGCCTTCCGTGGTGATAACTGAGCTGCCTTCTGGTTCAGTCACTGTGCCCTCCAGTAGGAAGGAGGCTCTTTGAAGGACTAAACCTTTCACCTTTACTCACCATGGTAGTCCTGGGTGGGGTCGTCACACACACTACAGGACACCCGCTTAAATTTGTGTTTCAGGTAAACAATGAATACCTTTCCCAAATGAAAATAATTGCACAGGGCATACTTATTCTAAAAAAAATTATTGTAGTCCCTGTATTTTCATTTGCTAAATGTGGCAGCCCTAGTCTCAGGACTTGCTTCAGCGCTGTCACCTCTGGAGGCTTTGATGCTCTGCAAGTTTCTGTTGAAAGAAAGGAATGGTGGGTGAGTTGGAAAGTGGTCATAAAAACAAAACCTGCAGAGAATTCCTTGTATCTTTTAGCCTTGGTATTTCTAGTGCAATGTCAATGCTTGACCTATGATAGGTGCTGAGTGAAAGCGTGCTGAGTAAATGGGAAGGAGTGGGGTATGTAATGTTTTTTTCCTCCCATAGCATGTTGTTAGTCTCATCTGGCAGTTGGACAAACAGGGTTAGACAGCAAGAGCCTTTCCAAAAGTCAGGAAGCTAAGGGTAACTTCAGCTGAATATAGCAAGGAGTAGTTACTGGAAGGTAGTTTAAATTAATGGAAGATTATTTGCCTATCCCATAAAAGAAGCTGGTGTAGAGGCAGTCTAGGCCACTTGGTGGCTTGGAGACCAGGTTTTAATTTTTCTCTGCCACAATCCTCAGGCCTGGCTTCTAACCTCACATTTACTGCCCGGTCCTAAGATGGCTTCTTGACAGCCAGTCATCATATTCACATTCCAGGCAGATAACAGCCATAAATAGATGAGAACAAACAAAAAGTCATTTACCTCACTTCTTTAAAAATCTTCTTGAAAATCCCTTATAACATGAACCTCTTTCATCTCATTGGTCAGAACGTTGTCTCATGACCACTCTTAACTATGAGGGAGTTGAGAATGTTGTCTTAATTCTGAGTAGTCATATGTGCTTTGCTGAAAATGGGGATCATTTCTTGTGAGAAGAGGAAAATGGATGCTGGGGAGCAATGGTCAACCTCTGCCACAGCTAGAGAGAGGCAGAAAGAGTCCTGGTACCTCCTCTGTCCTGAGGTACCACAGCTTCTCAGAGCATCCTGTGATAGCCCTGCAAGTGTGGAGCTTGGGGTAGGCCCTGCCTCCAGGCCATGTGACTCAGAGAGCTCCCTATTTGTTTGCTGCTAGGTCTTGTTTTTCATAAACCAGTGATTGCACAGAGTGGGTCAAAACCTGGGGTGTGGGCCATTTAACCTGAGACTTTTTCTGTGTTGAAGAGGCTGCAACAAATGCAATCTGGAGAATATTGGGGAGACCCAGAAGCAATTAACGTTGCTCTAACTAAAAACGTAGACAGAAGTAGGGACAGGATGGTGCTAAGGAGTCAGACAAAGATCGAGGAATGAGAGGTTCCATGTGTCTGATCCATTGTACCAGGATCCTAATAGGTCTCAACTGGCGGAAGCCACAGTCAGAGCATAATGAGGCAGAGTTGAACAGGAATAAATAGCCTACACTTGAGTCCAAAAGAAAACCGACAAGATAGACTGATGTGACTCAATATCAGCAGTGTAAAAAGTCATTGAGGTGCTTTCATTGGCAGTAGGAGCCATAAAGGGGTAGAGAACTATTTTGTTTTTAGCCTGTGTTAGTAGGAGCATAGGATTGAATCAAGGGAGATGTGGGTCATGTTCTGTTATGCACATTACATAGCATCTGGAATGTTGCTTTTAGTCCTGGGCTCTAAACTTTAAAGGGAAAAAAACAAACCAGAGTTTTCAAAGGAGATTAACCAGTGGGAATTGAAGAGCTCTTCTGCCTATGTATTTAACATTTCTATCAACCACTTGGATCGTGTCTGCTTATCAAATTTCTGGATTACTCTAGTCTGACAGAGGCAGCAAGTACAGTGACTGACCAAATCAGTCAAGGAGAACAATGGGCCCAAGTCAGCCTATGAAATTGAAAATGGATTAAGGTAAACTCCTGAATTTCAGTCAAATAATTACCTGGGCAAAGAAGGGAGGCAGGAGACAGGGTCCACTGAGGTACCACTGCTTCTGTATGTTCTAGGGCCACTGGGTGGCAGGCTGCCAAGGAGCCTCCATGACTTTTCTCTGGCCCATATGTTTGACCTTGGCTTTGTGTGTTCACCCACTCAAAGTGTCCTAGAGCCTTCTGGACTTGGGAAGTCTGACTCATGCTAACAATGCTTACAGAAGACTGAGGTATAATAACACCTGCTGCTAAATGTAATTATCTGCAACATGAAATATATTCTTGTTAGGCCCTCTGTATTTATTCTCTTTTAGGAAAACAACATGAGAAACCAAATAATACTCCTAAGATTTTTCAAGGGACACAAAATAAAAAAGAGGGATGTGAGTTGTGTGATTTGAACGCTCGATGATGTCATGTTAAAACCCACGTGCATGCTTCTTTCTGGCATGCTCCCCACACTGGAAACATCTTCCAGGCGACCCCTGGATATGTCAGGTTGCAAGCAACTGTTATAGGCCTGGAAATCATTTCGTGTCTTTGATGACTTGGCAGAGTTCCATTTTGTCTTTTTATTGGTTGGTATATACTATAACTCTAAGGAAAGAGCTCATTTTCCTTTTTCTCTCAAACTTGAGGTATATCAACTTGCCCTTTCCTTTGCTTTGAGGTTCTGGGATAGCATGGGAAGGAGACACTGGCCTTGAAGGGTTAGTTTGTTAAGCCTGCATTGTTGTTTATGCCCAGAAAACTCAAAGTCGTTGTCCTTTAGGCATTTCTCTGGTAGAAAAAGCAACTTTCCTCTGCTCTTTGAATCTGTTATCCTTTGGGGTAGACTCCATGATACCCCCAATCAGTGCACCATTCCAGCATCCCGGAGTGCAAAAAATCCCAAAGCATGCGCTTTGACTCTTCCCCACTCCCTCTTTTAGGTGGGTGGCCATATGTATTCATTCATATGTCCAAAGGGATTCCCCATTCCATTCTCCGCTTATCATGTTCTTGTCACATCTTCTGTAGGAGCTTGTTGTATCAGTTGAGGTCCCAGTGAGAAACAGATGGTGCACTCACATTGGGGTAATTTGATAAGAATTTATTAAAAGACTATTAATAAAGCTGGAAGCAGGGCTTAGAGAAACTATAAAAACACTCCAATGTGGCAGACTCTTCTGTGTGGCGTGGGCCCAGCTCCCACTTGGAGATGCACGGGACCCACGCCCACAGATAGGTTCTCTTGTGGGTAATTAGATTTGCAATATACCTAGGCTGTTTTGAGCATTGCTCTTTGCTAAAACCCCCTCACCCTGCAAGTACCTTGCAGAGACCAGTGTAACTGGCTCAACCACTTTTGCCTTTTCATTTGCTAATGTCCTTCTTCTGTGATGTAATGAGGGGCATTGGCTCCTTTGTTGTAACCTGGGGATAGTGAGGGAGAACCATCTTGTAATGTGAGGAGAGAGATATAGAATAAAGGCCTGTCATGGTGGAGGCCTTGGCTTTTGCTCCCCTTGAGAGAAAAGCCATGCTGTCATCCTTTTTCCTCCACCAGACTTGGTAGCCTGTGTGCATGTTTTATTGCATCCATAATGACTGCTAGCTGGTGTCCGCATCACTCCAATACTACAGGCTATGAAATCTAGTTGGTATTGTAGGTCTGAAGAAGCGAAGATAAGCAGAAGACAGTGAGGGCAGTGTGGAATGGTCCTCTTAACCGAACTCCTGACCTTGGACAAAACCAGCTCATGGCAGCCCCACAGCAGTGGTAATAAATGTCATACCCTTGCTCATTTCCCTCCTTTAAATCTCCTGCTAGTGCTCGGCATTGGCTGAATCCAGTTGGAAGTCAGTGTGCAAGGGAACTTAATGGTGTAGTCTGAGGTGTTCAACCTCCCAGGGTACAGCAGGGTGGATAAAGGTGGAGAGTGTATTTGGAGGGACAAATGGAAGAATCTACCACAAGCACTGAAGACTGGATTTAGTTGTCAACACCTTTATTTTCTTGGTATCCCATCCTGTACACAGTAGGTTTATAGCACTTTATTTGACTAGGTGCTTCTCAAGGGTGAGAGCCTGATCTTTGACTCCTATATCCTAGGGCTCAGGAAAATGCCCCAAAAGATGCTGCATCAGTGTTTTGGGATGACTAGTCAGTGAATGAATGAATAACTGGATAAAAGAAGTGAACTCCATGAGGATTTGCCCTAAGTTTTTGCTCATTGCTGCACCATCTGGAGACAGCCATTTCTCTACCTCACCTTTAGACCCTTAGGACCAGTTTCCATTATTGAACTCTGTATAATCCTCCTGCACCTGGGGCCTGGGATCTCTGCTTCCATCATGGGAGTGTGGACAGGTGGCTCTTTCCTCAGACACAGCCTCTGCTCTCTCTCACCTTTCAGCAGGCAGGCCTTTTGTGCAGATGCTTAGTCCAGTTCATGTCCTCTTTAAGGGAAGTGCCTTGAGGAAATCTTCTCTGCTCACTTTAGGTAGATGGGATTGTTTTCTCCCTGCTGTACTTGCATTTAGACGAACAGTGAAACAAACATCTCTTTCCTCATTGGTCATGTTCTAGGTGCTGTGCTAGGATCTAAGGAATGTCCAGGTGAACAAGACACAGTTGGGAATAAGGACAAAGAGCTGCAGTTCAGTGGGAGAGAAGACATAATTATTATGTAGTGTGAAATAAGTGCTCTGTTGCTGGAAGACAGGGCAGTGTAGGGCAGGGCTCATCACATCTAACCCAACTTGGTAATTCACCGAAGTCCTTCTGGATGGATTGGCACTGGATCTTGTAGGATGGGAAGAGCTAGCAATGGAAAGTGAAAAATATGTTCCAAGGCAAATAAAGAGTATGATCAAGATGACAGATGCCTGACCCAGCATGGTGCAAGCAAGGAAACATGAATAAATCTGTGTTATTAGTGATAAAAGCTGAGATGCAGGTGGTTGGTAGGGCAGGTTGGAGTGAGGATGGGGAAGGCTTAGTATGCTAAGCTTAGGAGTTATCAGTCTGAGACTAGGGAGAAGCGAGTGAGGCATTTGCCTCAGAGGCTGAATTTGAAAAGACTCCAAAGATTCATGGTGAAAAAAATATTAAAATTAAAAAAAAAATGAATCAGTATTCTGATGTTTTTGCTTTTACTCAGGCTCCATATGGCTCAGCATGACACTGTTACTGATTCTGTCTTCAGTTCATTAAAATATTACTTATCTTTTCAAAACATGTTGCTGGGCCAACTGTATATCCACATGCAAAAGAATGAAGTTGGGCCCCTACCTCACATCATACACAGAAATTAGCTCAAGGTACATCATAGTCATAAACGTAAGAGCTACAACTATAAACGCCATAGGAGGAAAAACCAGAATACATGTCATGATTATGAGTTAGGCACTGATTTCTTAGAAGAGCATGTAGGAAATAATGGCTTTCAAGCATGTATTTCCATCAGAAGTTGTTCATTTGCTCATGTACTCAGTGTTCATTAAGCACCTATTTACTACCCCACACGGTTCCTGTGGGATGCATCAGTGAACAAGACACACTAAAGATGCTACCCTCCCAGACCTTATGATTTTTGTAGAACTTTAAATAAGGTAGATGCCTGGGCCCCACCAGATGCCACAGAAACCTAGCCACTTTGGTAAAGAATGACTAATCATTAAATGGTGAGGTAGAATCATTTGAACCTATTTTTTCCTACAATTTGACCATCATTCCAGAGAAAGTTTGTTTGTTTTTTTTTTTTTTTTGAAAAGTGCTTCTAACACCATTTGTGATGAAGGACAATTTTTTTTTAAGTTCTAACACATTGTGGACTGAAACTTTTGTAAAATATAAAAAGTAAGGATAAATTACTAGAAAAATGAAATGTTACTTGGTTTCCATGGCAGTTTCAAATGTCTGTAAAAGTTTCTAAATACCCTCAATTTCTATACTGAGTGAATCATAGGCAGATGACAAACATGTCTCAGAGCAGCCCTAGTCCTAGGTCTCTCTGTTATCTCAGTTTTTTCATCTGTAAAATGGGGAATAATTTTACATAAGAGGATACAATTGGCTAACATAAATCACTGTCTAATCATTGTCTAATTTAATAAGTGCCAGTTATTAATGTCCATAGCTATTATATTTTAACATTTCTTAAAAATACTGTAACATTCAATTTTTGGTGGTATCATAAAGATCAAATTGGATGCCCTCCAATTTTTTAGGAGAAAGTAGCATCGTGCTAGCCCATCATAAAAACAATGCAGATTTTCAGTATCTGTGCTTGGGATTTTTTTTGCCTATAAACAATAATGCAGAGAAAACATCTCTTTGAATATTGTTGATGAATAATAATCATTGAGAAAGTCCATTTGCTTTTTAAACACCAGCCAGATGTTATCCTTCTCCATTGTGATCTGTGCCCACCCTCGGGCCTATTAGACAAAATGCTGGCTGTCACCAAGTGACGAGGTCTGGGGATTGGCTCTTTTTAAATAGCCACAAGGTCATGAGGATTAAATGTTCCCCGAGGGAGTCACAGAAAAAGTAGAATGTCAGCATCTCCTTTTTTCCTTGAAGATGGCCCAGTGACATTTTCAGAAAGGAGGGACAGTTGCTACCTGTCAGCACTGAATGGGGAACACAAGGGTAGATGCAAAGTGAGAAGGTTACTCACCACCTGGAGACTCGCGGTTCAGTTGGAATGTCATTCTGAGAAATTGTGCAGAACTCTTTTGAGGGCTGGAAAATGGAGACAAAGCCTGAAAATGAGAGGCAACTTGGCAGAAGGGAGAGAGCAGGATTTTTGGCAGCTGGCAGTTCTGGACTGGAATCTCAGTCTTAGTTTTTGCTGATGAGCTGCATTACTCAAGATCGTCTTGGACAGTGGTACCACCCTTATAAGTTCATCATGGGTGTTAGTGACATGGGGTATAGTGCCTGGCACATTGTGAATAACTCATGGAGTCTAATTGATGTTGATCTTATCCTACTCACTCAAACAAGGTCCAGAGAAAATTCCTGTAGCCTCTCTGTTTATCACTTCTTTTAAGCCTTTGTACACAAATGATTCTAGTTAATGCTTATACATTATAGATGTCAGCTGTTCCTTCAGCCACACACTGTTTTGTCTCTATGTCCATCTAGATACAAAAATTATGATTCTTAACAAGAAATTTGAATACTGTATGCTAAGCACTTGAGCGTGTGTGTTTGTGTGGTGTGTTCGGGAGTTTTGTCTTTTTTAATCCTCACACGAGGATATATTTACTGATTTTAGAGAAAGAAAAAGTGTGTGTGGTGGGGACAGGCAGAGAAAGAGACATCCATAGGTTGCCTCCAATACATGCCCCAACCAGGGATGGAACCTGCACCCTAGTTATGTGCCCTGACCAGAGATCAAACTTGCAGCCTTTTGCTGTATGGGATGATGCTCCAACGAACTGAGCCACACTAGCTAAGGCTATGTCTGGGAGTTTTTTACCAAAGATCTGCAGCAGCATTGAGAAAGGGTCTCAGTGTACTGAGCTCATTCTAATAGCCTGGTATTAGACTGTTTTTTTTTTTTTTTTTTTTTTTTTTGGTCTCCATTACCTCTTAGGCTAAGATGGAATGAGAAAGTTCAAGTTTCTCCTTTGGGAAGAAAAGTGTAGAATAAAAATCATGTATATTTCCTTAACTAAATGGGAAGAATGGATGAGTCTTGCACAGAGAAGAAATAATCTAAGTGGATTTAAAAATATTTGTTATGGAAATGCAGTGCTCTGAATTGCCTTTCTCTGTGGTGATAAGGAAGCAAAAAGATTCCACATATTTATGACCCAGTGAGTTAATCAACACACATTGTTAGCTGGCTAATCACCTTATGACACAGATGTCAGGTAAAATTAAATTGGCCTCTGCTCCATCGCATTTTAGAGATTGGATAAGAACTCTCTGAACTCTAATAGATGTCAATTTGAACAAAAAATTAGCGGAGCTGGTTTTCACTGGCCTGGACTCTAACACTGTAACCCTAAGGACTGTGATAATGACAGCCTTTGTCAAACAGGTTTGGAGAATTGCGGTCATTGGTACATCCATTGAAGCTACCGCCACACTGAAAATAATCCAAGGTGCTGCTGGTTGGAAGACACACCCTTCTCCTCACTTCCAAGAAAGAAAGAAAGAAAAAAAAACTGTGCCAATTAATATTAACGCATCATCAATTGTTAGATGAATCCTGACTGCAGGGAGATTGAAGTGTGAAAAAATGTACATCTTAGAATGGATAAACTATTATAATTTATGGACCAACAACTATAAATTGTTGATCACTTAAGCTGTGAAAAGACCTCAACGACTTATTTTAACTTGGCCTCTATATGGAGTTTTCAGATTTCATTTTAGTTCCATATATATTTACATGTATACTCTCCCTCTTTATATCTAAACAGTAGAAGAAGTCTCATTCACTGAATGAGACTTATCCTTATCCTTTGGGAGTCCCTCTTCTCTCTTCTCCATCCAAGGTCAAGCCTCAATCCCTCCTAGGAATCTTCTTTCTGGATTTTCTTTGAGGAAAGCCAACTTCTTAATTTCTTTACTGAACAGAGCAAGTTGCTCCTTCCAAGGTCATGTCCCTCGATTTCTAGAGCCAAGACTACTAGGAGTTCAACAAAACAAAGTCCCTACAGCCAGAAACATCTATCTACTTTGGAAGGCAACAGAGCCAGCATCTATTTTTAGTTGTGTTTGTTCCTTGGGGCCACACCCATTTGCTGAAATAGCTATTTCTTCTACAACAAGAATGCAGTCTTTCACCAGAGAGAGATTTTTTAAAAAAGATTTTACTTACTTACTTTTAGAGAGGGGAAGGGAGGGAGAGAAACATCAATGTGTAGTTACCTCTCATGCACCCCCCAACTGGGGACCTGCCCTGGAACCCAGGCATGTGCCCTAGACGGGGAATCTAACCAGCAGCCTTTTGGTTCGCAGGCCGGCACTCAATCCACTGAGCCACACCAGCCAGGGCTCACCGGGGAGATTCTTACAATAGCTACTAAGATAACCTGCCACAACGTCATTGTCTTTACATATATTTTATGTGTAATATGTGTGTAATGCCGTGACTGACAGAGGCCATCTCTGATCTACTCTGGGCTGGTGAGGCAGGGCCACAGGGCTGGGTGTAGTAAGAGGATTCTATCAGAGGAGTGAAATGGTCATTTGTTACAATTTCCTGTCTTAAACCAAGTAGGTGAAGTTTGCCTAGAAGATAGCAATTGCATATAGAAGATTTGAGTTTGGGTAATTTTTTGCCTTGAAATACTGCTATGATGAGTACTCCTAGCAGCTAGTAGAATAGAGCACTTCGTGTGTGTGAGGCCCCGTGTTGTAGAGGTAGAAGCTATTTTAACACACCACTTACCTGGAAATGGTGGCTTATGGTTATAAGTAACTTGCTCAAGGTCACACAACATGCTGGAGAAAAATAATGATGATGATGACGGTGACAATTTCAGTCTTTGAAGGCACTTCTCTTACACTAGAGTTTGAGTAGCTAAGAAGACCTGGGAATCCTGGTGGTGTTTGTGAGAAAAAATTTTTTAAAAAGTTTTTATTTATTTATTTTTAGAGAAAGGGGAGTGGAAGAAGAAGGAGAGGGAGTGAAACATACACGTATGAGAAAAACATCGATCAGTTGCCTTTCATTTGCACCCTGACCAGGGACTGAACCCACCATCCAGACACGTGCCGTGATTGGGAATAGAACTGATGACGTTTTGCTTTGCAGGATGACACCCAACCAACTGAGCCATACCAGCCAGGGTTGTGAGACAAACTTTGAACCAATTCTGGAATCATAAACTTCCTTAGATATTTGAGCCACAAAGCCTGGTCACAATGGCCACAGAGTGAAACTACTGTCCCGGCTTTCTCTTTTGTCAAGGATTTCTTATCTGGGGACCTGGGGACTGTGAGGGGGGAGAATAACATTGGCTTCTTCATGAACTCCTTTAATACTTTAAATTTTACTTTCAATTGCACAGACTGGCATAGAACATACATAAATTTTTCCTTTTTGTTCACAACTATAGCATATCTTATAATTTAGCAACTGTAAAAATGAGTAAGTACAATTAACAATGCAGAAAGAAAGACAGTGAGCTTAGAATTGGCTATAAGTCAGTTGAATTTTATTATTAAGGAATATAATGATCCTAATTAATATCCTGGTTTTCTAGTCTCTCCATAAATCAGTAGGCCATGACCTAGCTCCTTTGCATTTAGAGTTTTAGTATCAGGTCTGATTCAGAACTAGTCGGAGCCCAGTTTGTTCCTTCCTGACCTTTGTCTGTGGGCTGAAGTTAGGCAAGAGATTCTGTGGTGTGAGTCAGGCCCGCTCCCTCCTGGTCAAGTCCCTTCTCTAGACATTCATGCCCCTTGGGGGCCAGCATTGGAAATACCTGGTGACCAGGTTGACTTTGGGAGTAAGAGTGAGGAGGGGTAGAGGCGAAGTTTGATATGGGAGAATGAGTTTTTATGGGCTTTTGGAGGAGGACCAGGTTTGGGTGCCAACAACCATAGTTTTGGACATTAAGACTTGAAATTTCTTCATGATATTTATGGGAAATGGATAATTAGCATCGGACTTTGAGACGGAGGTTTGGCAGGGGTCTTGAGGGTCGATAAGGGAGAAAAGATGATAGAAGGCAATACTAATGGAGACCCCTACTTAAGCCCCCGGAAGGTATCATACTGAAGCCAAATACATCACTTGGAAGGCTGAATAGTACCACCTCCTACATCCACATTTCCTGCCCCAGAAGAATGAAATATACATTCAGTATAATAGCCCGAGTCTTGTCCCCAAGGATCTACATTTTGTATTACCTTTTCTTCTCCTGTCAGGGAAGATGGCCCATTTACTTAATAAGGTAATCTGTACCATTCTCTTATTTGCCTACAGACATTAAGGTTCAGCTGAGATGTGGATTTTTCTGTTACTTTCTAAATATGCCCAGCGGATGGAATGTGTGTCTATTGGGAAAATATGTGAGCTTAAGACATACTGGTGTTATAGAGGGCTAGGGCTAGCCTAAAGTCTGAAATGAGTAAGACAGAGCTGCAGTGGTGGTTGATTTAGGATTTGTCCGAATTATGTCTTTGAGGATTTAATGCAAATTTCAAATGGCTTAAGGGTGAAAGTGCTTTAGAGAAAAGGCAGGGCCTGCCTGCCTTCCTCCAGAGCTGCTCGTCTCACAATTGTCTTCTACTGACTTTCCTTCCATTGGTAGAGACTTATCATCATTATTAATGGTAATGATTCCTTATGCTTATAAAATGCTTTGCATGATTTTTGTGATAACACGTTCCCTGGGAAGGAGACCTAGCAGGTCATTATTAATCTCCCTTTATAGAGGGATAAAGTGAGACCCAGAGACATGAACTGCTTTGCCCCAGCACAGGCTCTGAATGAGGGATGAAGCCAAGGTTAGGTGGTCACACCCCCTCTCTCCATATCCTGCACTGTCATCCTAGTTTCAGCCTTGTTCTTTCTTGTTTGGACCACGATAATAGCCAGCTAAATTATGTCCTAGCTTCTAGTCTTTTGCCTCTTTAATTTTTGATTTAAACTGCAGTAGAGTCATTTTTCCATAACAAGACTTAAATCATGGGTGATAGCCATCCTTAAAAATCTTTACTGTCTCCCCACAGCCCACCAACAAAGGCCCAACATCCTTGCAGGTGCTCAAGGCTCTTGCTAACCTGGTCCCAGATGACGTGTCCTAGATTGTCTAGGAATGCTGGACTGCTCCTCCTACCCAAATACGCCTTCCGCCTTCTCACCTCTCCATGCATTTGCGTGTGCTAGTCCTTCAGTGTGGAGCACTTCTCCTTCTTTTTCCAGTGATTTAAATCCTGCTCACCCTCTAACTTTCACCTCAGATGCTGCCTCTTTTATGGAGTCTTCCCTGATCACCCCAGTCTCGACCAATAGCTTCTCTCTTCTCTGTTGCTATACTTCCTTACAGAGCTTGTGTTACTCTACTTTGTGTTATGGTTTATAGTGCCTAGGCCTGAACGCCTCTATGCTCTGAATTTCTGGGGAGAGGTCAGGAATATTGCCATCTTTTTCACTTGTGCTCATAGTAGATACTCAACAAACACATACTTAATAAATAAACTTGTTTCTAGGGCATAGCTATACTTGCATTCCAGGAAAGTCCATAAGCAGGGAAGCACATTTTGTGTTGGGCTATTTGGGGCCTGGTAGAACAGTGGTTCCACAAATTGCCTGTGCCCTGTAGTTATTTTCCTGCCTGGCTACATAAAAATGATCTGCACTACCTGTTAAAAATACTGGTTCCTGGGCTTTCTGTCCAGAGCTTTTTACCTGGGAATATATGCTTTGACAGGTTCCCCAGGTGACTGTGTGCTACACCAGGCTTGAGAGCCACTGGCATAGAATGTCGTGAATCTTTAAGTATGTTTTGATCCATACAATCCATTAAGTTGGCTGAAGATAGTCTAAATTCATTCATGAGACAGAGGCTACTATTTTGGATACTTTTCTTAGTCATGAATCCCTGAGGCTTACACATGAATCCCTGAGAGTTTGGTGTCTCAGCAGGAATAATATAAGTGGCTTTTTGACAGGGCAGGATAATGCTTTGATTCCAGTCTTCTTGATGCTTTGAGTGTTCTCTATTTTCTGATAGGCACTTCATCCTTTTGATTCCCTGTGTCATGGAGATTTTTTTTGCCTGTCATATTTGCACATACCTTTCTTTTTTTATCCTTAAAATGCCACCAAACTGCTTGTTTGATGAACATGTCTCCTTCTGTCTGTGCAAAGAACTTTTTTTTTTTTGCTCTGGTTTCATATTCCTGTCTTCTCTCTTTGATCCCTTGTTATCAAGGGTCTGGCATTTCCCCTGACATCCAAATATAGTGTAGATGACTGTATAAGGTCCCATCTGAATATATTCATAGTAAGATCTGCTGAAGTTGTTGATTCATGAGATCAACTATTGTACCTCAAAGGTAGATTAAACAATACATCAGAGTGGGTATCTATGGGTGTTTTTGAGCACTCATCAAGATACCAGAATCATAAATTAGGTTTTCTTGCTACTGGACAAAGAATATATCCCTTGCTTTTATGTACTTTGTGTGATTGACCATAGAGGATAATTTGCATTATTAAAAGCTCAATAATATTATTAAGATCCACAACTGCCATTATTAGCGTTGCCACCAGTGTTAGTACCAGTATTGCCACTTTCATTATTCCTGTCATCACTGAAATGTATTGAGTGGTGACTATGTTGGGAATATTCACAAAACATTATGAAGCAGTTATTGCTACACAATGTGTATATTTCTGGGAATGGCAGCTCAGGGAGTTCGAGCACCTTGCCCAGGATCACCCGATGGTACACAGGGGAGCTAAGACTCAAACCTGGTCTGACTCTAGAACCTATATATTACCCCTTTTCTTAACTGTTCTGGACATGAGCATAGACTTGTGTTTTTAGAGGTTTTTGAATGAGAAAGTTGTATCAGTCAAGGTCTGTGTAAAAATCCAATTCAACTTACATAACTTAAGGGAAGAGAATTTAATGGAGGGATGAGTTACAGAATTGTGGACAAAATTAAGAAAACATGAAACATCGAGGCACTTAGAGACCTTATTATTAACTATTAACTTCAAGACTGCAGGAAGCTAAACACATAGCATTTAAATCAGCCAATTTTTAAAAAAGCTATGTTCTTGGGTGCAGATATATTCATGACTTTCAGAGCTTTTTGGTTTATTGTTTCTTTTAGTAGCATTCCTCTTTGCTTCTCCTGATTATTTTTGGCCTTCTATTCTAATTTGTATGATATTAAAATTATTATTCTCACTTTCTCTTGGTTTATATTTGCCTGATATAACTTATGTATTTATTTATTTTTAACTTTTTAATAGTTTTTTAAATGAATCTCTTGTATATACCAAATTACAAGAATTTGATGTTAATTTAATTAATGAGTCTGCTTTTTGAAAAGTGATTTTAAAATCTTAATATGCAATGTAGTTATTACACATTTTCAAACATCTTTCAGCCATACTTTGTTTTTTTAAAACAATTTACAGTACTTTCCATATCTTATAAAATTTTGTTTGATCTATTTCTTTTCTTCTAGAAGTACTTCTCTAAGTATATAACAAAGAGAATTGTTGTATGGCAATCTCCAAGTGAAGTCTTATGTATCTGAAAATACTTTTGCATTTAAATAATAGGTTTTGGATGGATCTGGAGAGCATTATGCTAAGTGAAATAAGCCAGGCAGCGAGGGACAAATACCATATGATCTCACCTTTAACTGGAACCTATTCAACATAACAAACAAGCAAGCAAAATATAACCAGAGACATTGAAATTAAGAACAATCTGACAGTAACCAGAGGGGAGGTGGGAGGGAATAATGGGGGGAGGGGGAAAGGTTTTCAGGAACAACTATAAAGGACACATGGACAAAACCAAGGAGAAGGTGGAAGCAAGAGAAGGAGGTGGGGATGGCTGGGATGGGGGGAGTGGTGGGGGGTAAATACAGACAACTGTAATTGAACAACGATAATATAATTGAAAAAATAAATAATAGGTTTAGTGGATGTAAAATTTTAGCTCCAAAGTTTTGTGTGTGTGTTCTTTTTGCTGCCGAGATACCAGATATTAATCAGATCCTTGCCTCACTGTAGGTGATCTTCTTGTTTGTAAGATTTAGAATATTTTTCAACTATTTATTGAGGTTACTTTCTCTTTGTTTTTAATGTTCATAAACATTTCTAAAGTGAGTTAAGGTATGGGTAGTTTCTTCTTTTATTAAGGATTTTATTTATTTATTTTTAGAAAGAGGGGAAGGGAGGGAGAAAGAGAGGAAGAAAAACATCAATGTGTGGTTGCCTCTTTCATGCCCCCACTGGGGACCTGGCCTGCAACCCAGGCATGTACCCTGACTGAGAATCAAACTGGTGACCCTTTAGTCCACGGGCTGGCACTCAATCCCCTGAGCCACACCAGCCAGGGCAGTATAGGTAGTTTCTTATATCTACGTTTGTATGCTAGAAACTTTTTCAACCATGCTTTTCTAACTTGAGAATGTTATTAGTCATTTATTTTAAAATATTTTCCCCTCATATTTTTTCTTTCTTTCAACTACAAGTATCATGTTTTCATACATAGTTTGTTTGTTTTTTTTTAGTGACCTCATTCCCTGGCTTATGTTTCTGATATCCTCTTTATTTCTTCAGGGATATTTAATGGATTTATGTTTAAATTTTATGTGTTCTATTAACTTCCCTTGTCTGGTGCAGATAATTTAATTTGTTATATTTCTGTCAGACAGGCAGTAGACTATGGTGGTAGAAGCACAGGCTTTGAAGCCAGACTGCCTTGCTTTCAACGCCTATCTCTGCCAATGCATAGCTGTGTGATTTGGGGCAAATAACAACCTCCCTGTGCTTTTTCTTTTTCATATTCAAAATTGGAATAACGGGGAAGTAGTGAGGATTGAATAGATTGACATTTGTAGCAGCTAGAACCATGCTTTGCATATAATCAGTGTTGGGTAGGTTTTGCTATCATTACTAGAGTCACTTTATTCCTCAGATGTATTAGTTCCTGCTCTGAGTTGATATTTCCCTGTTTTCCTTAGCACTAAAGTTTAAATTCCAGGTCTTAGCTACCGCTTCTCTTGATGCATTTAGGGAAGAAGATAAGGAATGCCGCATCTCATGACAGAAAACATTTGCAGTCACAACCCCTACTTCTAGCATGGAATTGATTTTCTTTAAGATTTCCTCTTCTCTCAGTTGAAAATATCTGGTTTAGGGGTGTGGAGGTGTGGGAGAAGGGAGACTTTCATCAACCTACATGTTATTAAAGTCTCCTACTTCCACTGGCTGAGGGCCGTTCTGATGCAGTGGTCTGCCCTGGACATCTCCTCTGGGTTGTTGTCTCACTTTCTCCTCCACGCCACCACCAGAGTACCTGATCACTTTCTCTTGCTCCTTGGGTATCCATTGTTCTTACACTAGTTTGGGAGCTCTGTCTACCTCCTTTTCCTTATTTTGAGAGTTTCCAGTGTTAGATTATGTGTAGGGAGCCAGACATCTTTGCTACTTTTCTATCTTGTCATGATCTAAAAGTCATGATTCATGCTTTGGTTTGTAAAGGAAGAAACAGAAGCTCAGTATGGGAGGGGACCTGATGCTTGTTGCATTTTTGTTATGTGCGAGGTGTAGGTTCTAACATCATGAAGGTGATGATGACGATAACAACATCCCCCTCCCCTATCTGGCATGAAACACAGTATATACTTGATTTCAAATCATCACAACAATTCCTTTAAGGAAGGTAACATTATCTTTTTCCTGCCTAAGAGGCTGCTGAAACTGAGAGGTTAGGTAATGGCTTAAGGATACAGAGCAGAAGCTACATGTGACCCTCTGCTGTGAAAACCAGATCCTCTCTTTCTCCCTCTCTGTTTGGAGTGTTTTGGGTGTGAAATGCCATGCCCAACGCACAGCACGCACAGGTAACGAGTGACAACCCTGCACCAGATCCCAGGCTAATGACTCCTGACCCTCTGTGCTCTCTGCCACACACTCCACCCTTGTCTTCCTTTTCTCTGCCCATGAATGTGGGCCAGTCCTTGGAATATGGTCTACAAGCTTCTGAGTGGAAAATCACCACCAGAAAACAAGGAAGAGAAAATAAAAGGTGAAGAGGAGAGTCAAACACTGTGTTAATCACTCTGCTTCCTTATGAAAGATATGTGAAGCTCACCAAAAAAAATCAACCTGCAAATCATGCTATGGTTAATAAAACAGTCATTTAAGTCCCTGGTCCCCCACCAACAGTGTCCTGAGGTACTCACGATGGCCTTTCTGTGTTTTATTTTAGGACTCAGGACAAAAGGTTGTCACCCTAATGTAATTAACTTTTTATCATTAAGAGTCTAAAAAATTGAATTGTGTTGGACACAGGTCACCGTAATGAGAATTTAATGGCGACATATTACAATGCAAGCTAAGCTTTGAATACGTGCTGAAGGTATCACATTGCTACTGACCTATGCAAATTTCCATCTCAGTGGCCGCATTCTTCCCCACTGTGGCATCTGGGGACCCCCTCCCTGCTTTCCTCTCATCTCCTTAAACAATGATTCCCTCATTTTCATATTAATTGCATCACTTAACTGAGATAATGCTCCCTCTGAAATGAGCAAAGGGATGAATCACCGAAACGGGCCATTATTCTTTTTGCTTAACCAATTTCACAGGCCCCGCACAAAGCACTGCCTTCATTTGGCTTCCTATAATTGCTTATCATTAGGCCCAGCCGCCCCATGAAGTATCTTTTTATTTATTTAAGTCTCATCTCTGATGGATGGAAGATGAGTCACTTGCATATCTGAGGAGACCAGACTGTTCCAGGCAAGGGGAGGGTGGAATACACAGGGGAACTTTGAAGGCAGAAATCAAGGAGAAACTGCTGAGGTGGATGGCCCCATCCCTCTTCTTTCCCACACAGACTGGGGTAGAGGCCAGCCAGCCATCAGGTGACTTAGGGGCATCCAACAGCAGCCCATCTGCTCCCCACAACTGAAAGGAGGGAGGGCTTTACCCACGTGATGATGGCAGATCAGTGCCCACAGCAGGGTGTATGAGGCTGCCCGGGTGCCCGTTTTATCAGGGAATGCTGCGCTCACGTTCATGACTGGGCAGGTGAGAGCATGCAGCCTGGACTTGACCTTCATATTCTGGACCCACTAGCATGACATTGCTAAAAGAGCATTGTGGAGGATTGCTATTTATTCTCTCTCTCTCCCCTTTAGGCAGCATAGAATGGTGAATGAGAGGGAGGGAAGGAAAGGACATTTTCCAAAAGAAATTAGGCTGTTATCAGCCAGAGACACACTCAGAAAGGCCTCGGGGAGGGAATGGCTCCCTTGCCACGAGAAGGAAAAACTATTAGCCTGTCAGGAGAGCTGGGCTGAAGCATTCCCTGGAGGTTTACCGGGAGCACACCGTGCACTTCGTTTCTGTGGACAGGAGGGCCTGTCTCAGAGCTAGAATTCGCTATCAGTGGCCTTGCTCTCCATTCTTCGTATTGTTTCTCAGCTATCGCTGTTGTGACTCACGCCTCCTGCCTGTTTCGTGGCTGTTGTAATTTCACCTATGGGTCTCAGATACCTTTGTGCTCAGCCCTCACCAGGCTCCTCAGCTCTCACCACATCCCCCTCACATTAACCCATGGAGAGCCTGGCAGGGAACAAATAACTTCTCTGAGAAAGAAAGGACAGTTTCCTGACTAGTTTCTTTTGTTTCTTTGTTTGTGACATCCCTGGGATGACTGACAGGGACTGAAATCCAGCCCCTACTGTCACCCTCCTTAACATGGAAGGGAGCTGACTATGGGAGGACGCCTGGGCAGCTCCCTGTTTAGGGTCAGAGTCAGCATGGGACCGTCATTCTCAGGATGTGATCCTTGGACCAGCAGCCCGGCATTGCCTGGGAGCTTGTTAGAAATGGTAATTCTGAGGCCCACCCCAGATTATGGAGTCGGAAAACCTGAGCCCCACTGATCTTGGTTTTGCAAGCCCTCCTATCACCCTGATGTTCTCTAGACGGAGGCCACCATGGTGTGGTGTGCCTGCTTTATGTTTTTATAGTGCTCCCACCTGCGGTGCCTCATGGGAGTCTCACCACGATTCCGCAGGACTGGCTGGAAAAGGCAAAGCTGGTGGAATTATGACCATACCGCTGATGAAAATGTAAAAGTAATAAAGGTTATACGAATTGTTCAGGGTCCCCCAACCTGTTGGAGCTCAAAATTGTCTTCCCACTGCCAGGCTACTCTAACTCTAAAATGAGTGTTCAAGGGGGAAAAACCTACCATCAATGGTGAAACATGAAAAGAGGGGTTTTCCATACCTCTCCAGGTACGATTATAAGCACATCAGAAATTCACATCATTGTTTTAGGAAAGAGGAAGACCCAGGGGTAAGATTCGGTGTCATCATTAACCATTAGGAATGCCGGCTTAAAGTGTAAAGGTAGAAAGGTGTGGGGGTCAATTCTGCCTGTACTGTCTCTCACCAGTTGTGGGAGCTTGGCCAAGGGGACAGACAGACAATCTCTCAGAGCCCTGACCTCCTGATTCTATAACAGAGCTGATAATAGAAGCATTCACCTTCGAGGTTGTTTTGAGAATCAAAGAACTTCATGCATGAATTCATTAACACATGTTTGAATTATAGCCAGGAATTAATAAATGGTTATATTATTATTATAAGAATTAAAATAAGAGGGGGGTAAAGATTGACATGTATCCCAACTGTTCACTGTTCAAGATGATGAGATCAGCAGACATTTACTGACCTCTTTCCACATGCCTGTGTGTTTTACATCTTGAGGTCCTGTCACAGATATGGGACAGGGTGATGGGTGAGTGTTGGAAAAGCTGAGAAATATGGGACCAGGACAGGAGCATTTTCCAGGATGTCTGGAGGTGGCAGAGCTGAGGGAGACTGAACTGTGCTTTGGAAGAAACATTAGGCCTGGAGTTGGAATCAAAGAACCCAGCAGGATAAGATTACAGGTTGGATGAGTGCTGATGAATGAATCTGGCAGCTATAGGCAGAGTTTGCAGGGGAGTTTCCTGTAAGTCCTTTGGGACCAACCAGTGAGTTATGGCTGGTAATGGAGGTCCATTTATATATGGGACAGTCATTCTGGCTTGGAGATTTATGGTTTAAAGGGCTCATGAGGGCTTTCTGCTGTGCTAGATGCTACAACAGGCTAAATCTTATTTTTGAAAGGATATTGAGAATTACTCTACCAGAGCCCTCTTCCTGTCTTCTGCAACCACAGGGCAAAAGAACATGAGGAATAATTGTGGTGCCCCCTCCTCCTTTCCAGGAGGGAAGGCATGGCTTCACTGGGGTGGTGGTTCCTTCCTTGGGCCATGCTTGGGGAGCCCACTCCAGAAACAGGTCACACACATTTCTGTCTGTCTCCCAGTTCTGCCTCTGACTATATGGACAAGATGAGCCCTGGGTCTTATTCATGCAGCTGGTCTGGAGAAGCCATTCAGGTTCTGTTCTCCAGGGTCTTTCCTCACTCTGCTCCCCACACCACCAATCTCCCTTAAGATATGTTTTCTGGGGTGAGGGGGTGGCTTTAGGACTGGCTATATCCTCTAGTCCATGTTTTATCAGATCTCTGATAAATTAATAGCATAGCTATTAATTTCTGCATTTGTATTTAATTACTACATATGTAATCAAACAGGTTCAGAACAAGTCTCCCCAGAATGTACCACTTTGGCATGAAGACTATTTTGAACTGAAGACAATCAAGACCCAAAAGACTTACTTCCCCCTTAACCCTCTAAAAGAATTTAGATAAAGGGCCTGGTTCAGGAGTAGAGCTATCACCAAAAACAACTACAAAGAGTGTGGGCCAGGATGTCTCCCTCTCCTTTGAAGTCCCAGAGCCCTAACCCCTTCTCCTTTGCTCACGATGGCATGTAATTTTCAATTGCCTGACTGTCTGTGAATCTCATATTTGGGTGAGCTCCCACACATATGTAACTAAATTTGTTTCTCTTCTGTTAACCTGTGTTATGTTCAATTATTTATTAGAGCAGCTGAAGAACCTAGAAGAATAGAGGATAAATAATTTTCCCAACATAATTAATAAATACATTAATATAAATGTAATTAAGTTTTATAAATTAATATATTTTACCAACTGAATATTTATATCCTTCCAAATTCATATGTTGAAGGCCTAATCCATAATGTGATAACATTTGGAGGTGGGGCCTTTGGAAGATAATTAAGTTTAGATGAAGTGTGAGAGTGAGCCCCCAGGATGAGAATAGTGACCTTGTATGAACAGCAATAGACCAGAATTTGCTGTCTCTGACAACTCAGGATACAGCAAGTATGTGGCTGTTCTGGTGCAAGGAGTTGGGCATACACTAGGACCAGCACCTTTATCTTGGACTTCCAGCTTCTATCACTGTGTTTAAGCCACCCAGTTTATGATATTTTATTATAGCATCGTGAGCTGACCAGTTAATACACGAATCAATGGTTTGCCTCCTGTTTGACAACTGACCCTTTTGGTTGTATCTTATTGTCAGGACTACAGATGACACTTCTTAATCCCCTAACAGGACTGTCTATTCAAGATTCTTCTGGCCATAAGGGGTCATTGCTACCACACATAATATTTTCAACAAGCACTTCTTTAGTTCTGCTTGCATGACATTAATAGTAAGAAACTTACTATTGTTCAAAGCAATCTCCTTCATTTAGACTGTGAAACATTCTTGGGGAAGAAGATAAATTATCACTGAATCCTCAGTCTAAAATTGTGTGACATTTAGCAGAGACTCAATGAATCTTTGTTGAATTAGTGATAGGTGGATGCAAAGTACATTTACTCAATGCTAGAGCTAAATAGTTTATTATGACTCAGTTGCAGTGATGTAGAAATGAAGGGATAGATATTTCAAATGACTTTTCCAAATTCAGTAAGTAAAAGATCTAGGATTAGAATTTCACTCTTTTGATACATTGATTTTCCACTGTGGCATTGTTTAGTGTGAAAATTTTTCTCCCTGTAGAATTTCAAATCCACAATAGAAAACAAAAGGAAAACAGATGAAACCAAGTAGAGAAGAATGAAGTGTTCATTTTCGGTTTCTGAGCTGGAGGGCCAAGGATTTCAGAAATCGAATAATTGATGTGGGGTAGAGGTTTTAGCCTAAGCTTCCATCATGGTGTAGGTGGAATGAACTTAGCCTAGAAGGAGGAGCAAGACTTAGATGGGTAGACACGCAGAGATGAGTGAATGTCAGGCATTAGCATAGGTACTAAGAGTACAATCAGATTTGTGAGTGTGAGGCCCAGTAGGGAATGGACAGAGAGTAGTGGGAAGCGAACTTGAGGATAAAGTAGGGTTAGATCATGGAGAGGAGTCTTCAAAGCCAAGGTAAAAGACAATAAGCCATTACAAATGTTTGAGTTTAAGCAAAATAGAATAACACAGTGCTTTATAAAGAATAGTTTGAAAGTGATATTTGAGATGGATTCAAATAAGAGAAGTTGGAAAACTTTATTGTACCTACAGACAATTTTAGTTCTCCTTCTTCTCCTTCTCCTTTTCTTCTCCTTCTCCTCCTCCTTCCATTATTTTATTTCAGTAGTTTTTTTCTCCAGTTGTGTCCTAAATGGCAAGAATGCTAAAGGGAAGGACCTCCCTGGTGCTCCTAAATCATAGCATATTACCTCTTTGAATTTCAGTTCACTTCTCTGTAAATGAGAATTACCTTAGCCCATAAACTGCCTCTTTCTAGAGGGTGTGACTCATTTGTGTCTTGCATCAGATAATGCCCAAACTGGAATAATTGGTGTTAGGAACCACTGATTTTTCTGGATATAGAATTATCACAATAAAGCTACAGTTTAAGAGAAATTATAGAGTGGTAGCACAGAGATATTTTTGTGAACATATTATTAAAATGAACAAGTTGATTTTAAAGTTGATGTATGCCACAAAAATTAAACTGGGAGACAGCTGAGCTTATAATAATGATCCTGAAGAAAAATCTTCCTTTACATTTTCAGAGTATAGGACCATTTGTATTAATGCGTGTGGGCTAAGTTGCCGCAAGTAAGAAACTAAAAACATGGTAGCTAAAACGTGATAAAGGCTTGTTTTCTTCTCATCTAAGAGTGAAGCAGCAATAAATGTTCCAGGTCAGCAGATGTGGTTGGTGGTAGGAAGACAATTGCTGCTTCATGCAGTCTTTCCAGGACACAGACCAAGAGTGGCTCTGCCACCTTCAATACCTGGCTCTTAAGGCTGTCCAGATATCATCATTGATCTCGGGCCACAAAAAGGAGAGGAATGTGGATGAGTCAGGAAACTTTTGTGGCCCAGGTCTTGACAGGGCATGCATCACTTTCACTCACATCCACTGGCTTACATGGAACTGCAAGGAAGGCTGCACCTGGGGAGCCCTGCACTTAGGAGGAAAGAAAGACTAGATCTTATGGGACAGCTGGAATTCTTAGCAAATCTAAATGGCACTCTGATGTTTGTGTCACTGATGAAGACAACGAAATTGTGCTTAAGTGAGTTCCTTGGGGAAACCTTGGCTATCCATGCATGAATCATGGCAAAATTTAAGGTTATTCCATCATATCTATATTTATACTCTAGACAAAAAGGGAATTATTTATTAAATCAATAATTTAGATGATATCTGCAATGTGTCTAGCTCTGTATCTGTGTTACATGTTTGGAACCTAGTGGTGGTCATATCCTATTGGCCTTCTGACTGGAAAGGTTGATTTCTGCACGTGTTGAATAAAAATGAAGCTCCGTCTGCCTTTGATCATTACACAGTGCTTGAAACCCATAGTTACACCCTTAATTTCCAATATGGTTTAAACTTTCTAGATAACATATGTCATATATTAGGTAGCTTTCTATGTGTTCATGAGGCTATAAATTTCTCAAGGGGAGAAGGAGTAAAATTTCTTGCTGGTTTATAAAATTCTTTTAGCATCTATCATAGGGTTTTATAATCAGACAAGAAGTTCTACTCTAAGTTCCTTACCTTTAGTTAATTCATTTAACCTCTTACATTATACTTACTGCCTTGAAAAGAAAAAATCCACCCAGTCAATTTTGAAACATGATTGGGGTAAATAGGAAGAGATAATGAATGTGAAAAGGATATGATATTATAAAATTTGGTGGAGATATATAGCATCATTATTATGATAACTCCTTGGTACTCTGATATTTATCAGAGTATTGAACACACATTTGCTATCATGAAACATTCACAATGTTGTTTGTGATGTAGGACTTATGCTGATTTGCAAAAGAGAGAATTGACATGCAGAGAGGTTAGTGGCTACTTCTTGGTCCACAGCTGGTAAGAATGAGATAGACATCATGTGTGATATAAAGGAAAAATGGTTGTCTTCATAGGCCAAGGACTTGTATTTTAGGCTCACTTCTGGTAAAGATTAGCTGTGCGAGTTTAGAAAAATCATCTTTCCTTTCTGGATCTATTTCCTAATTAGGGGGAGCAATATTTTTTCTCCTTATAATCTCACAAGGTTATTATGAGTATCATAGAAGCAATATATCAAAATTATCTCAGGTTTTTTAAAGTGGCTTTAATAAAATCAATAATTCTTGGTTCTGTCTCTCAAGTCACTCTGCAGTGGCAGGAGAAACACAAGGTGAGCTGTATGTACTTGAAAGTTGCTTATCATTTAACTGATGACTTGAGTGTAGGAGACTCAAGCTTTCAAAGACAGGCCATTATGTTACAGAATATTAACATTGGAGGCCCTTAAAGTTTGACCTAGTGCAATCTGCCATCAAACACAAAACTCTGCTAGATGGCATCTTCCAGTTTCTGTTGCAATAATTTCATCGATAGGAGCTAACTTACTCAAAAGAAGGAGCATTCCATCTGGATATTTGTTTTAACTGGCATTTATTGAGGCAGGTACTGTGTTAGTGAGCTAATGCAGAGGACTGGGTTGTCAAATTAGACTTACAGAAATCAAAGCTCTTACTCAAAAGTAAGATTTATTAATGACTTCAAGGATACAAGCAACAAAGTGGCACAGGTGAAGCAGAGAGAGGTCTGGGACAGTCTGCATAACTCCCCAGATCTTTCTGCCCAGCATCAGACACAGAATCTCTGACCCAGCATAACAGGTGAAGTCTATACATGAGCTCTGCAGGTTACTGCACACAGAAGAGAGTGTTTAGGTTAAGAAACATTTCCATTTATACCCCAGATAATTATATGACTGATGTGATGTGCTCCAGGAAACCATGCCTCATAATTCCACAGATTCTAGGTTTGTTTGCCACAAGTGATTCTGAACCAGGGACATCATGCTAAGAAAATTTTGTAAATAATTACTGTCTTCTAGGAAAGATCAAGCCTTGATTTTCCAGGTGATCTAGTTATCAGCATGTTTACAGGAGGTTAGATTAGTTATTTTCCTTTTTTTCCTTTCCCTAGAATGTTCTCTGGTAACTAAGAGGGAAATGAACCAAAGATCAATTATTTTAATTTCTCTCTCCAGCTACGTAGGAGAAATGTGGTGAACACAATATACAAGATCTTTCACTTTGATCAATTCATTGACTAAGAGAGAAAGGGAAATAATTAAAAAAATAATAGAAATAGCTAGTCTACTAGTACTGATGGAGAACATTTGTACTGTGATTAGAAGTTATACCCATGAAAAGCAGTCCCATTTCAGATCACAGTCACAATTTCAAGTGACTTTTGACTTGGGATTCATAGTTGAAGCCACAGCTAGAGATGCCATACACATGGCAGGCCAGCCTCAAGTGACAGTTCTTGTTGCCTCTCTTGTACCTCAGCTTCAGCTGCTCTGGAAGGTGCCACCAAGGCTCCTTCCCATAAACACCCATAAGGGTGTTTTATATTTGCAGAATAGTCTGTGTTTTAACATAGAGTGTTCCACAAAGAGCCCAAATTAGATGATAATCCATTTAGGTATTTTCAATCATTACATTAACAGATACACTCACAGAAATTTATTTTAAATGTATGTGTGCAGAGGGCCAATGGTACAAATGTACATAGACTGTTACAGGAGCCCAGCTACAGACACATGGGCTGAGACTTAAGGCATAAGAAGAACATAACCAAATCAAGAACAGGGGACAGGGAATTTCAGGCAGAAGCCAGCTACCGAGAAAACACACAACTTGGCCTGTGCCAAGACACAAGTAGTTTGGTCCTCGCTGAACGTTAATGCAAAGCAGGAGTGGAAGACGTTGGAGCTGGTGAAATGAGCAGGAACCAGACACAGACACTCTAGGAGCTATTTTGAAGAGAACTTAGATTGTACCTTGTTGACACGGCAGAGTAGGGATGAGATCTGATCTTTCCAATGCCAGTCCATGTCAGTACTAGAAAGTTTTTACTCCTTTTGACATTAAATTGGCCACTCTGTTAGTTTATAGTTTTTACTCTGGTCCTTATACCTACTGAGGAAACATCCACTTTCCCTTTAACCTAACAGCCTTCAGACACTTGAGGACAGATCTCATATTCTCCCTTAGCTGCTCCTGGGTGATGTTTTCATGGCACAAGACCTCCAGACTCCTTGGCACCCTGAGTCCAGTGTCTCTCATGTGCTAGGATTCAGGGGCTGGTGAGGGATACTGCTTTCAGGGCTGGGCAAGGGGGAGCAATTCAGTCTTGGGTACCGGGACATTGGATGTTTCATCCTAAGTAGGCCTCTGCTAAATTTTGATTTTCCACATGAAACTCAGTTTCTTGCTCCTTTAACATCCAATTATGATTTGATTGGGGCCTCACTGATTCCAAGGAAATGTTCCAAATCCTCCATGAAATTTCTACTTATTCTTTGGACTTTCCTTTCCTCTGCTGCTCCTCTGTGTCACATTTCTATGAGTCCGGGCATTGTCTTTGAATGGCAGTGAAAACTGAGTGCCTAGAACAATGTTTGGCACCTGGCAGGTGCTCAGTAAATTTTGTTGAATGAATGGAGACAAAACATTCAGGCAAAACACAGCATCTTCATTGGATACTCCCTTGCTTCAAGCACTTTTTAAGATGGATGGTCACAACAGAGTGTTTAAAAATGGTTAAAGAAGACAATTTAGCTGATACAAACAAAGTTTATTTAATGCTTCATGAAGCTCATAGTCCCTCTTGAGAAAGCTTCAAAATGGGGAAGTAAGCAGGAAGTTTTATAGAGTAAAGAATAAAGAACGAAGAAGAGACAAATAGAAAAATATCTGAGGCTGGGGCCACTTAGCCAACCTTGTCTGGGTGAGAAGGCCCGGGGTTGGTTTGGCGTTGGGCAGCCTGGATATATTGTGTTTCTGGTCAAGCATGATGTTTACATGGACGCAAAGTCATCAAAGTTTCTGTTTATTGATGTGCCACCCTAGGCAGGAGCAGCTCCATTTTGAAACTAGAAAATTATTTTGACAAGAGTAAGGCTGCAATGTTCTGCCCTTTGTTTCTTTTCTCTAAGTGTGTTCTTGAAACAGAGCACAGAGCATGTGTCCTTTGATAATAGGGAACATCCCCACAATCCTCCTTCAGGTAGGATTGGGGGACAGAAAGGGAAGGAGGGGTGCCCACAGAGTGGAAAGTACAGCATTTAAGACACGTCACATAACAAAGACAAGTTAACAGCCCATGCCTTCCTGAAAGGAAGATCGCAGAAGCTGCAGAATTGTGTATGTGACTGTGAGAACATGCAGTGACCAGTGACATAGCTGGGGGTGGGGAGAAGCTCTTACAGGGCCTGTGTGAGCTAAGGGGTGGGGTGCAGATGTCCACCCCAGATGCCCATGCATCACTGGGAACTTTTGCCCTGACTAAAGATGGCAGGCAAGAGAGGGACAAAGACCCTGAGGTGCTGACAAAAATGGAGGATACTAATACACCATAGGAAGAGCTGGATGTGAAGTCACACAAGAAGTTCTGAGCTGAGCATTTAATATTGGAGTGGGAGGTCTGTAGGGCAGGCTGCCACCAAGTCAGGAGGCCTGCCTGGAAGTCTGCCTGCACAAGACGGTGGCAGAGCTGACAGAGTTGTGGGGACCTGCCTGGCCACCCAGACTCATGAGAGATGCTGGAAGCTGAACTGTGACTGAGAAAGCTGAGCTGCAGACTTCTACTTTGCTGAAAGACGGTGCCTCTGAGTGGCATATTCTGAAATAAATGGCCTAGTTGGGCAGAGGAGGAGGCAGGACTATTTGTTTTGGGGTGTTTTAAAGGGAGTGGGACTTAATGGCAGAAATCTGCCATTATTCTCTAAATCTGAATAACCCTTAAATAAACAACCCCTTTCCTTTTGCACCAGACTCTTGCCTTGGGAGTCATGCTTCTTGGTGGTGGGCAACTGAACACCACATCTGTTTCAGAACACCGTTGGCTGGCTCTGTAACATTCTGAAGTCCTTCTTTCTCCTTTGTCCCCTTGGAGCCACAAATTCTTTTCTTCGATTAAGAGCAGTGGTATACTGGGGAGTGTTTAACAACTGGCTCTCCCAAAATTCCTACCATGGATGATTTCAAAGGACCAATGGGAAGTCACTGAACATAGATTCTGAAAGAGATGTGTTGATCAGCTCTTTAAAAATTTTTTTACTTTTATGTTTTAGAGTTGTTCCAATTATTTCCCCCTTTGCCCACCCTCTACCAAGCTCACCCCCACTTCCATAGTCAGTCCCCATCTCGTTGTCCATGTCTATGGGTCTTTCATACATGTTCCTTGGCTAATCCTTTCACATTCTTTCAATCAGTCCCCCTTCCCTCTTCCCCTGTTAGGCTGTCAGTCTATCAATTCCATGTTTCTATGCCTCAGGTTCTATTTTGCTGATTAGTTCATTTTGTTCATTAGATTCCACTTATAGGTGAGATCATACGGTATTCATCTTTCACCAACTGCCTTATTTCACTTAGCATAATACTCTCCAGCTCCATTCATGTTGTCATATAAGGTAGGATTTCTTTCTCTCTCTCTCTTTCTTTCTTTCTTTCTTTCTTTCTTTCTTTCTTTCTTTCTTTCTTTCTTTCTTTCTTTCTTTCTTTTCTTTCTTTCCTTTCTTTCTGCTGCGTAGTATTCCATTATGTAAATGTACCATAGCTTTTCAATCCGCTAGTTTACTGGTGGGCACTTAGGGTGTTTCTAACTCTTGGCTATTGTAAATAGCACTGCTATGAACATAGAGGTGCATATGTTCTTTGAGTTAGTGTTTCAGACTTCTTAGGGTATAATCCCAGCTGTGTAATCAACAGTCATAAGTCAGTTCACTTTTGGTTTTTTGAGGACCTCCACACTTTTCCATAGTGACTGCACCAGTCTGCATTCCCACCAACAGTGTACTGGCTCTTGAGCATTGGCTGAACCTGTTGAGCATTGGTTGAACCAGAAGGTCACTTATAGAGAGTTTGCAAAACAAAGGAGCCACATCCTTAGAGAACAATTGACATCACAGTTACTTTTTTCTCTTATTACATTAAAAAAAACCCTGTTTCACAAAAATTAGATTTTCAAAACTAGACTTTCTAGACTTGCAAACTAGTGCAACCCTCAACCTTTTAAACCAGAGGGACTAAATGGGCAGAAGTGCTGCTCCCCCAGAAGGCACTTGGAAACTCGTGGGCTGCTTTGGGCAGTGGCGATAACTGAGACGTGAAAGGCAAACTCCGTAAGCAAAGATCAGGCACGCTGAATACTCTGCCGTGTGAAAGACAGTCCTGCACAGCAAAGGCTGTCCTGCCCCCAGAGTCTATGGCAGAGTCTTTGGAAAATCCTGCTCTACACCAGGCCTCCTACAGCTTGGCTTTCTGCCAGATTGTAGTCCTTTACATTCTGCTAAACTTTTGTGAGAGACATAATCATACCCTGATGCTTACCGAAAGGGAAGTCCTATGTTTAATGACAGATGCTTATTTTATTCCTAAAGGACTGAAATGAAATGCACTGAAATGAAACTTTTTTTCTCTATTAACCTTTCGCAGCATTTATAATGACCATGTTAAATCAAACCTCATTACAACGTAATGGGGCCTGACTAAAATACTGCAGGTATGATGCTGAGTAATTTCATAAATTATTAAATGGTAATTGAAAGTAATATAGTAGAATACATTGCACTTCTGAGGGGGAAAATACAGAAGACTTTGGAGGGAAATAAAATTGTTTAAAATATAGTGTATAGGGAAGTCTTCGAAGTGGGGCAGAGAAGGGCAATAGAAGATCTGAACTTTTAACCATCCTTTAATTTTTGGCATTAGGTTAAAACATGTAATTTTGATACCAGGATTATGGCTCCTTCTTGAGATATTGCAAGACTTCTGGACTCCTGTCTCACTTTTTGTGCTCAGATATTCTTTAGGGCAAAAGGATCACATTCAAATTACTTTTTATACCACATGTCTTTCAACACTACTGCTGAGTTTTGCAGTAAGAGAGAGGGGTTGGGCCCAAATCAAAACACAACAAAGAAAAGTGAGGTTTTGTAGCCAAGGAGCAGAGTGGTCTTGGAAGGGTTGGTGGATAAAAAATTACTAAAATGATAGGGTAATTCTTTGCTAAACTGACCTAACAGGATTCCTGTTGAAGGCATACAGGGTGGTTGAATATTACCTGGGAGGTGGTGGGAGTTGAGAAATTTGGTCAAACATGGAGGGTGATCAGATATTGAAAATGGGGGATTCTGGCTAACCTGACTTAGGAGAATTCTTGTTAAACTGGACACCATGGATGACAGTGGGTGATCGCTGTGGGGAGGAGGGTATAAGAGGGTTAAATGGTAATGGGAAAAAATACAGCAAAGATTAAGTAAAAAAAACCCCTCAACACCTAACTGATCCAATTAAAAAGGGGCAGAGGGCCTGAGCAGACACCTCTTCAAAGAAAATATACAAATGGCCATAGAATGTATGAAAAGATGTTCAACTTCACTAGCTATTAGGGAAATAGAAATCAAAACTACAATGAGACACCACCTTACACCTGTTAAAATGGCTGTTATCAATAAGACTGGTATTAACAAGTACTGGAGAAAAAAGACCTCTCATGTGCTGCTGGTTGGAGCGTAAAGTGGATCCACCGCTATGAAAAACAGTGTGGCAGTTGCTCAAAATACTAAAAATAGAGTTACCATATGATCCAGCAATTTCTCTTCTAGGAATCTACTGAAAAAATCTTGAAAACATTTATTCACAAAGGTATATGCATCCTATGTTTATTACAGCACTGTTCACAGTGGCCAAGACATGGAGACAGCCAAGGTGTCTTCCCATAGAGGATTGGATAAAGAAGCTATGGTACATATATACCATGGAATATGAGAAAAGATGAAACACTGCTATTTGCAACAACATGGATGGACCTTGAGAATATTATGCTAAATGAAATAATTCATTCAGAGAAAGCCAAGAACCATATGATTTCACTCATACGTGGTATATAAAGCTAAAAGTCAGAGGCGCAGACAGACACCACTATAGTGGTTACCAGAGGGAAGGGCGTGTGATGTGGCAGAGGATGAATAGACCAAATACACGGGGATGGAAGATGATCTGACTATGGATGATGGGTACACTATGCAACATACACATCACACATCACAGTAATACACACTGAAAACCTACATGACCTACTAACCAATGTCACTGCAATAAATTCAATAAAAATTTAAGAAGAAAAAAAGTGGACTCTATAAAGATGAAAATGAAAGTCCAACGTTTGTGCTAGTTGAGCAGGGGGCTCATGGAAGCTTGACTAAAGGGTGGCCAAGGAGAGAATCTTGGTCAGCAGACTTCGTTTCATTCCCAGCCTCAAGAAGAAGGCTTCTAATATTCCACTGTTAACATTATGCTTACCGTAGCTTTTTTTACCCTTTTCCTAGATGTCAACTTACAGACAGTAGAACTCTCCATCTTATTCTCCATTTTATTGAATTCATTAATTACAGTTGTTTTGAATTCTGTCTGAAAACCCAATTGTATGATCACCTTTGGGTAACTTTATACTGTTTTTTTTTTTCCTTTTGGTTTTTGATCATTTGTTATATTGTCCTGGAATGATTTAGTTTTTTATTAAATGTCCAACATGGTGTAGGGAAAGTTTCAGAGGCTCTGGTTGACATTACTTTCCTGGAGAGACTTATTTTTCTCCTGGCAGTTATGTAAAGTGGGGGACATGATCTAATTAATCCTGAGCTTCTGGCTTTATTAGGGCTTATCTCTTTATGTGTTCCCTGGCTTCCTTGGCATAGCACTATAATGTTCTCAACTGAAAGCCTGAGTTTTCTGTCATGGCCTTCCCCTATGATGACTCGGGACTCCAATTTACCTTTTCCCACCTCCATACAACTGCCTCAATCTCTACTCAGGTTTTTAACTTCTTAGCAGCTATTTTCTGCTTAATTTTTCATCATTTAGCATCATGCATGCACAGTTTACAATCAGGGAGTAATTTGGGGAAATTGCATGAGTAGTTTCGGGCTCGCTTTTCTGTGGTTCCTTTTTCTCTGGGACATGGGCCCCTCTAGTCTCGGCTGGTTTAATCACACTTAATTCTAATTTCTGCCTTCCTCTCTCATGATACTGCTGCAAACTCTATTTGCTTTCAATTTGTGCTCTGTGCCCCTTACTGAAGCTTGAAAAAGCCCCTAGGAATGAAATGGCAATGGAGTAAGGCTCATCTTAGAACTCTTTCTTTGTCTCTGAAATTCTAACCTCAGCTGTTATCTCCCTTGTCTGCTTTCTGATGCCTTCAGAAAATTGTCTTTTTAAAATGCATTTAATCTAGCTTTTAGGTTGATCTCCATAGAAGGATTAGTATGACATAAACTACTCCTATAAACTGGGACTATTTTATTCATTTTGAAGGCTTTGCACAATTTCACGTTGTGGATATAGCATGTATTTATTTAGTATATGTTGGGTTTCTGGTGTCTTTCTAAGTTTAAGTTTTCACTATTATGAACAGTGCTGCATGAACATTTTTGTAATATAATTTCATGCAACTGTACAAGTCGCCCTTTAAGATAACTTGGCTAATAGTGGAACAGCTGAAAATACCCATCTTCTATTGGCCAGAAGTTAGTGTCATGGCCTCAAATGAACTGCAGGGTGGATGAAAAATTTCAAATTTTTTGTGTGTTTAGAAAGAGGAAATGGTGTGGCAGACAGAGAATTGTCTTTTCTACTCTTTTTAACTAGCCTGTCTAAGTCTAGACATTTCATCTGTAATTTATGTACTACATTGCTGCTTGGCTTAATATCCTTAAAGCAAGAGTCACCAGTAGATTGACATCTTCTAGGGTCTTCCTTTTGCTCAGAGAGTGAACTGTTAACTTCTTACAAATGTATTAGGTGACAGAACCTCAGAGGAGGAGAGTTTTGTTTTGTATTTCTGAATCTAGTAGTCTTAGCACCTTGCCTTGATACCTCCTCTTTCCTTCGTTTTCATTGGCAGAAGAGAGACAGACGGTGGAAGATTCAGAGGGGACTCTACTTCACGGTGGGGTAGAGATGATCGCACTTACTGAGCAAGCTCTTCCCAAGCATATTGTAGCTGGAAGGGCAGAGGCATGGAGATGGAAACAAACAAACTATGGGATGGACATTGCTTCTACTACCTCCAGAAATATGACCTTGGGTGAGCTAGTCAATCTTTCTGTGCTTCTGCCACCACAGATGTATTAGCGGTTCTGATCACGGGAAGAAACTGAAGCTGTTACGTTTCTGTACCTCACACCCAATGTTTCAAGCCTGGAAGCTGAGGACACTTTTGTCTCCAGCTCATTTTTATTTATTTTAAACCACTTATTCTGATTTTTATAATTTATTTTTATTGTGTTTTTCCTCCTTACCATGTATCCTCCTTATACCCTCTTCCACTCCCACCCATCCCCTCACCCTTGCAGTCACCATAGTGTTGTTGATGTCCATGAGTTCTTTTTCTTTTTTGCTCAAGATCAATTGTCCTAGAAGCAGCAAATACTTCAGGGACATGGCTTTATGTGTTAAGTGCCCCCTCAGCTTCCTTTCCAGGAGCTCTAGTTTAGAGCTTCACAAGTGGGTCTCTTGAGAGGTGTTTGTTTTTAATCTTCAGGGAAAGGAGCAGCCTGGGCAGGCACCCTATAGCCCTGGTGTTTCAGCTTTCCTCTTTAGGAAATGGGAGTCCTCAAGGCTTGCTCTCTGGTTCTGTGAGGACCATTAGGTGGTCCCTTCACAGACAGGGGTTTTAGTGAGTGACAGAACCTTGGTTTGGGTGTAACCCCGAGTGCCTTCTCTGAAATAACACAACATGAACCACAATAAGAAATCACTGCTGTTTCCAGACTCTTCTTGATTTGAAAGCTGTTATCAGGAAGCAAATTGCCCAGTTAGGATTCCACTTTTGCCATTTACTAGCTCTGGTACCTGAAGGAAGTTGCTTAAAACTATTCATTTCTCAGTTGTGGCAGACCCTTCTGCATGGCGTGGGTCCAGCGCCCACTCAGAGATGCACGGGACCCACGCCCACAGATAGGTTCTCTGGTGGATAATCAGATTTGCAATATACCTAGGCTGTTTTGAGTCTTGCTTTTTGCTGAAATTCCCTCACCCTGCAAGTGCTAAACCTTGCAGGGACCAGTGTAATCGGCTCAACCACTTTTGCCTTTTCATTTGCTAATATCCTTCTTCTGTGATGTGATGAGGGGCATTGGCTCCTTTGGTTGTAACCGGGGGATAGTGAATGAGGACCATCTTGTAATGTGAGGAGAGATACAGAATAAAGGCCTGTCATGGCGGAGGCCGCAGCTTTTGCTCCCCTTGAGAGAAAAGCCATGCTGTCATCCTTTTTCCTCCACTGGACTCGGTAGTCCATGTGTATGTTTTATTTCATCCATAATGATGTGGACACTGCTGGCCGGTGTCCGCATCACTCAGTCTCTTTCTATATAAATTGAGAAGAATATTAGTACTATACCTACAAGTTCCTGTGGGATTAGATGATATAATTTATGAAAAGTAGTTTGAATAGTGCCTGGTGCATAGCAACCCTACATAATTATTGATAGCCTTGTTACAAATAATTATTATTATTCCATAATTTAATTTATATAATGCCCTTCTAAGGTAGATATTTTAATTTAATACACTTTTACAGATGAAGAAAGTGAGACGGAATGGTTGCATAACTTGTCTGAGCTAACCACATTTTATTAGTTATAGAATTAAAATTTAAATCCAGGCAGTCTGGATAAATAGGATCAAATAATGAGGGAAATGTGACATGCTGCCCAGAGCAGAGTTATAGATATATAAATACATAAATATGTAGATGTACATATATATATATATATAACAACATATAGCAGTTGGGCACTTCAGTGTCATGTGATTGTGGTTTCTGCTTACATCTCCAACTTTACCAAAGTGTAGGGGATTGATAAAAAATCACCTGGAGATAGATCGTTTTGGGTTTAAACTCTAATTCTGCCTCCTAGTAGCTATGTGATTTTTAGCAAATTTCTTAAGCTCTGTAAGCCTAAGTTTCTTGATCTGAAAAATCCTGGTAACACTGTTAAATGCTAATGTGTATGAATTAATTAGCATATATCCTGGAAAGTTGTGGCCATTGTGGTAGATTTCAAAGTTTCTCCAATTCATCTTCTTTCCTATGTTAACACCTTTTTACCATGAGACATTTTAGTGCCTTAACTCTGCATCTGGATTCAGCCATATGACTTGCTTTGACCAATAGAATGGGGTAAGTGGAAATGAGAGTCCCAAATCCCTTGTATGTCAATCATCACAATGAGAACCTGTGCATGCTGGGAGATAAGAGCCGTGTGGAGCCAAGTTGAGTCATACAGTTTGATGAAGAACTGGGGTTTGAACCCAAATCAATTGGACTTAATAATTAGAAATCTTCTCCATTCTCTCATTGTCATGGTACCAGCATTGCCACAGTGGAAAATTGGGGGCAGATTTAAGGCAACAATTTTTTTTGCATTACCAAAAAGACTGCAGAATCAACTTACATTTAATCGAACTGTACATGCAATAATGAGTAATAACAAGAGAGAAAGAAAAAGAAAATTTGTACTTCACAAGAGCAACATCAATTTTCTAACATGTATGCAGACGGTGCAGAGCAGCCCCTCTGTGGTCCTGTCCAACACGCAACTTCCTCTTGTGATAGATGAGCCCACATTTTATGTTATAGCTCCTTGACAGGACTGACACTTTATAAGTTCACCAGTCTGTAAGAAGTTAGGTGCAATTCTGCTTGTTACCAGAGGGCTGGGATCGTGTGATAAAGGATGTGACTGGTCTTTGTCTTAGTTTCTGGGAAGGAGACTCTAAAGCCTTGGAATTTTCTTAGAAATGGGAGTGTCTTTATTTTTTGTGAGCCACTCAGACCCTACCTGAGTTTCTACTAATGAGGTGGCTTAGGATGGGGGCTGGTCCTGTTGGAAAGACAAACCATGTGATTAGAAGGTGGGGCTTTGAGCTGGATCCCTCCAGTTCTGGAAAAGTGAAAAGAGGGGCAGTGCTGAAGGTGGAGTTCAAACATGTGCGCAATGATTCAATCAATCATACCTACGCAAAAAATCCCCAATAAAATCTCTGAACACTGAAGCTGGGTGGAGCACTCTGGTTGGTGGAAACACCCCTGTACTTGAGCAGTGACACGTCCTGGTTCCTCAGGGAGAAGGCAGGGAAGATGTGCACTCAGGACTCTCCCAGACTGTGCCCTGTGTCTCCGTATTTGCCTGGTCCTGACTGCTATCTTTTGTAATGAAACCGTGATCATAAGGGCAGCTCATTCCCGAGTTCTGTGAGTTCTAGCAAATTATCGAATCTGAGGGGTATGATGTGAACCCCTGGAATTGTAGCTATTTGATTAAAAATGCAAGTGGCCTGGGGACCTCTGAATATTTGGGGATGGTGTCCAAAGTGAGGGTGGATTTGTTGGCTACTGTGCCTTTATCCTGTGGAGCCTTACGTCCCTTGGGCCGGGTAGCATCAGAGTAGTACAGGAGCATTGCAAGTGGTCTAAGTGACCTCACATATTTTTTTAGTTAGCATTTTAATTATATAATAATAATATACAGACATACTTTGTTTTATTGAGCTTAGCTTTATTGTGCTTTGTAGATCCTTTGTTTTCATCAACATTGAGGCAAGACCCAATACCAACAAAGGGATTATGACTTGAGGAAGGCTTACATGATGGTTAGTATTTTTAGCTATGTAGTGTTTTCAAATTAAGGTATGTACACTGGTTTTTTAAGACATAAGGCTATTGTACCCTTAATAGATGACAGTGTATTGTAAACATAACTTTTATATGCACTAGGAAACCAAAAAAGTTGTGTGACTCCCTTTATTGAGATGTCTGCTTTATTGCAGTGGTCAGGAACCGAACCTGAAGTATCTGTGAGGTACGCCTGTATACATCCTGCAATTACGTAGATGGTGAGATCTCCTTTGTCTATCTCTTCCCCAGTCCCATTTTTCATCCTCTGAAAGTGAACCACTTTGTTATGCCGTTATCTAGTCCCTTTTATGCATTTACACACATATATGTCTCCATAAACAATACAAAGTGTTATTGTTTGGATTTTATTTGACATGAAAAACATGCTATTTGTGTTTCTAGACAAAGGTTTTTTTCAGTCAACAATCCTTTTTTTGAGGGTCAAATATTTATAGGGTTTTTTTAAATTAAAACAAACCAGGAAAACACTTCTGCCTTTCTATTCCCCTGTTGATTGACATGTGAGTTGCATCCTAATGTTAGCTATTGTTTCAAATGATGATGCAGTGAGCATCCTTGTGCATGTCTCCTTGGACCCATGTGAGACTGTTTCTCTAGGGAGGGTATTCTTGGACAGAACTTCAGTGTGCCTTTGGAAATTCTGGTGTCCTTCAATTATGTGATTTGGCCCTTTAAAAAATAGTTTGTTTAGTGGTGGCCTGCTGACTTGGAAGCAATGTCCAAAAGTTATGGCAATTACATGCTAGGTGATTATGTGGAAAGATTTGATGGTAGAGGGGCTGGCTATTAAATAATCACCAGGGAAACAGGTTTTATTTTTGGTGGAGAAAAACATTCCAATTTTCATTTATCATAAGTTGTAAGGTAATTCAGAGAGTAAACATTTTGGGGATGTGGAATGAATTGTTAATGTAGTTTTGCAACTTGTCCTCAAATTTGCATGTTTTATGTGTGAGTATATATATATGCCTGCCTGTATACATACATGTGTGTGTCTGCATGGCATGCACTTACACACATAAGGCAAAGATTCCAATCGAAAGATGATTTGAGAGGGTTTTGAATTTCTTCCCCAACTCTAGCAAGTGCTAATCACAAAATAAAGGATATCAGTCAGCTCAGGCTGCTATATAAGATACCACAGACTGCTGGTTTTAATGACAGATACATGTGTCTTCCAGTTTTGGAGGCTGGGCAGTCCAAGTCAAGTTGTTGGCTGATTCAGCTGCTGGTGAGAGCTGTCTTCCTGGCTTTCAGACAGCCACCTCCTTGCTGTGTCCCCACATGGGGCAGAGACAGCTCTGGTAGATACTTCTTATAATGGCACTTACAATTTTTCTCCTCTCATGAAGGTGCTAATTCCATCATAAGGGCTTCATCCCTCATGGCTGCATCTAAACCTAATTATCTCCCTAAGACCCCATCTCCAAATACCATTACACTGGGGGGTTGGCATTTCAAAATATGGATTTTGGGGAGCCACAAACATTCAGTCCATAAAAAGTAGTTACCTCATCCCCTCCCTAACCCTGGGAAGAAAGACTCCAGTACCTCCTTCTATCACATGTGCACATGGATTTTCTTGTCACAGACTTGAACATAATGATGATTTCTTGTTACAGTTATTTCTTTGTCCATTCTTCTCTCCCACCCATGATAGCTATGGAGCAGCATTCTACAACCACCTTGGAATTTCTTTTTTAAGGTGGCAAAATTATTTCATCAGCCAGATGGTAAAAAATTCTGATTGGATGCCAGGACATTGGCACTTTTATTTCAAAAACAGTTACAAGTAAGAAACAGCCTAGACAGCAGGGCAAATTTGCTTACCTGATCTTTAGGCTCATCACAGACCATGGGGACCGTTCTCAGGTGGGGAAGCTGAGAACAATCCTGAGCCCTTATTCCTTGTCTTACAGAGTAATGCTGTTTCTTACCTTCAGATAATCCTCTCTGCAGGCAGTTTTTAAACCTTGTACCTATGAAAAAACCAAAGATCAGAGTAAGTGTGAGGTTTATCAGGGAAGAAGCTGTATGTGGTTAGCAAAGTCTTCCTTGCATGAAGGAGAAGAATTGGGATCTGGGTGCCATGTATTTGCCTCCCCATAGTTATTCTCTTCCTCTTCTTCTTGATTCGCTGGTCACACAGTCTCTCTTCCATTATTATATCTATCCCATTTTCTCCTATCTCTCCATTCTTTCTTCTTAAGCCAGTTTTACAGTATCATTACCCAAGAATTATGGTGACATCAATGACAATCAATTATACTAATAGCTAACATTTGCCCAGGGTCTCCTTAGCTACAGGACCTTCGTGCTTACAGTTAATTTTCTCACTGATAGTAAGAGATTGGCCTTAATGTTATTTCCATTCTATAAATGAGAAAACCAAGGCTCAGAAAACACAAGTTCCCCAAAATCTCCAGCAGCAGTCTGACTTATTCTTTTAATTACTACCTTGTTCTTTATGAACAGGTGTTTTTTTTTTTTTTTTTACTTTACATTCAATATTATTTAATGCTCATAACAGTTCTTTAAAGTTGGAATGATAAAGCTCATTTTTAAGATGAAATCACCAGCCTCAGCAAAGCCAGTTTGCCCAAAATCATCAGCAAGAAAGTGGAGGAGAAATTAGCTGAAATCTTTCCTTCTCATCAAGCTGCCTTAATTTAATTCCTTCTTGTTGCCTTGGATTGAATGGATGTCTCAAGGTCTTCTGCCCCAAGCCGGAAAATCAACTGTGGAATGCAGAATGTGTCTGTTTCATTGACTTCCTCTTGCTCTTTTCTTACTTTTGTGACCTTGCAGGGTTGTTACAATCTTTTATAGGATGTGGTTCTACATTGCCTTGTGGTCTCCCCGCCCCTTGCTTCTGCCTTTAAGCCACAGCCAGACCAACCTACATTTTAAAGTTGTCTCCAGTTACGCTCAAATCTCCAGAGTCCTTGCAGCTTTAAGCAGCACTGGATCTCATTTTAAAATGATTTATCTTTGCAATTTGTGCTAATATCATTATAAATCATCAACTTACATAGACTGAAGATCTGATTAATTCAAATGTATTCATTTATTTTAGATTAATATGCACCCACTGACTAACCTCTGTATTCATTTACACACAAGATTAAAAACAGATTATTGCATCCAAACAACTACCTACGGCCGCAGCTTGAATAGAATTGCCCATTTCCAGCTGTGGCGGGGTAGTCGGAGGATTGATCTTGTGATCCTGAAGGGGTCAGGGAAGAAGCGTTCCATTGGCATGTCATCACAGCAACACGCTTTCGGTTTCTGACTGTTACACTGTCTTTGTCGCCTATGCTGCCTTTGGGCACTCTGGCACTTTGTCAGCCTTAGTTTTCCAATCTATGGAGACATACTCAATACTCATCAAGTGCTTACTACATGCGCAACCGTAGACATAGTGCTTTATAGAGGCTAACTTGTTTAATCTTTACAACCACACTATGAGGTACATACTAATATCATTCCATTTTACAGAAGGGAGGGTGGGGGGTGGAGCTGAGGCTTAGAGATACTTAGTAGCTTTCTCAAGGTCAAGCTAGGAAGTGTCACAGGCAGGTTGTGAACCCCCAAAAGTCTGGCTCATGAGTCCGTGCTCTTGGCTACACCGCTCTGTGGCTTCAGGATCAAGCAGAATTATGCAAGAATTGAAAGAATCTTTAGAGATTTCCAGAAAACATTTGAATGTTAATTACTGATATAGCTACTCCTAGGGCTTAAATCACGTCAAACACTTCCCACAAAATCCCAAGATACCCAGTCTAGATAGAGACAAAAGGTAGTGGCTCAAGAGATATGAGTTTTAATTAGCGATTATTTTCCCTCCATAGTGAAATTCTGTATTTAGGGCAAAAATATTTGATGAATGCTGCAGAATCTTGGAGTTGTAACATATGAGTCTGGTCCCCGCTTCCATTAATTCTTGGTTTGGGCTGTGTGCCCACAGCTGCTGGGCAGCCACAGTTGTCTGCCCTGTGAAGCCGTCATCTTGTTTTCCTGACTCGTTTCTCCAGTCTGAGCTATGGGCTCCTCCGATGCACTGTCCTTTTCCATGATGGGGTGTCACAGGCAGCCCAGGCCCTCGTTAGTCTGGGCCTGAGTTGCTAACCTGAACTACAGATTTTTTCCTAAGTGTTTCCCTACTGAAAGGCAGTCCAGAAAGCCGGTCACCTGTGTTCAATCTGTTAAAAGTTTAGCAGTAAAGGCATTGGGTTGACTTGAAATGCAACACATGATTTACGATTTGAAGTACTAGTGGAATGTTGACCCTGCAAGAATGCCTTTCGTATATACTTCCAAAAAGGCTTTTCTTACCTAAGACCTTGAATTTTAAATTATAGTCCTAGGTCCACTTCTTATAGCCTAAACATGTCTGTCAGCCACCTATTGTGTGAAAGTCATTTTGCCTGGTGGGAGAGAATGATGTTAACAATAATAAATATATCATAACCTTGTAGAGCAGATTTCTTTTCTGGTACAGCATTGTATCATTGAAATAGCAGTGAAATGAGAGACCCGGGTTTAAATCCAGGCTTATGTCTTGATGAAGTGACCTTAGATAAGTCACTGTCCTTCCTTGGGCATTGATGTCCTTCTGATTTTGGACCTGGATTAGTTGATCTGCACTCTGAATTTTTTATACTTTCATACTTTGTTTTATTTAAAGTAGAAGGTTGAAAGGCACATATTCAGGGCTCAGTAGAGAGCTGATGGGCTGAACTAAAAATATACTAATGGCTTTAAGCCACAGACTCTGGTGTTGGCTGCTGGGGTTCAAATTCTGGCTGAACCATTTACTACTTGACAAGGTCTTTCATCTATTTCCCCATCTGTAAACTGGGGATGATAATAGCACCCATCCATCTGACAGAGTCAGGCAAGGAGTACCTTTTAGTTAACAAGTGCATAGTGCAAGAGCAATGCCTGTCTCATAGTAGGTACTCAATAAATGCCAGCTGCTTCTGGCTTCTTAAGAAATTTAGAACATACTTACACACAGAATGTGGAACTCTGATACAATGCATACCTCATTTTCAGTCAATCCAAACTGTACACTGAGGCCTGGAGTAAAACTGAGCAGAGGTCAGGGTCAGCTTTGGGGATCAAAAAAGAAGACACCAGAAGGGGATGCAGCGACACCTGGGTGATGAGCATGTTTAAAGGGCAGAGGGAAAGCTATAAGGGGAAAAATGGCCAAAGATGATAAAGCTTGAGAGCCAGGTTTCAGGGAAGAACGTTCTCCATACTACTCATTCTGATGATCTTAATGGGCAAATTTATTTCTATAAAGTTGATTGTCATTTGTTTTTAATTTTTTTGAGATTATTTTTAGAGTAGTTTTAGATTTGTAACAAAATTGAGAGGAAAAGGAAGGTAGAGATTTCACATATACCCTGACACGTGCACAACTTACCCTGTTTCCAACATCAGTCACCGCAGTGGTACTTTTTCCCCCCTGAGGATAAAGCTCCATCGTCACATCCTAATTACCCAAGTTCATGGTTTACCTTAGGGTTCACTGTTGTACATTTTATGGGTCTGGGCAAATGTATAGTGACATATCCATTATTATAATATCATACAGAGTATTTTCACTCCCCTAGAAATTCTCTCTGCTCTGCCCAATTATCTCTTCCTCCACTACCTGCCCCCCACCCCTAGCAGCTACTGATCTTTTTGTCTTCATAGTTTTGGCTTTTCTGGACTATCATATAGTTAGAATCAAGCAATATGCACTCTTTTCAGTAATAGGCTTTTAAGGGTCACTTAGTAATGTACATTTACAGTTCCTCTTTTCCATAGCTTTCTAGCTCATCTCCTTTTATCTTTGAATAATAATCTACTATCTGAATGTACCACAGTTTATTTATCCATTCACCTACTGAAGGGCATCTTGGTTACTTCCAGCTTTTACCAATTATGAACGAAGCTGCTATAAACCCCCACATTAGTTTTGTATGAGCAAAGGTTTTCAGCATTTACCAAAGGGTAAATACTAAGGAGTGTGACTGGTGGATTGCATAGTAAGAGTGTGCTTAGTTTTGAATTTTTTGTTTTTACAAATGTTTGAGTTCTCTTGTCCAATGGCTTCATTTGCTAGGATTTTGCAAATTTGCAAAGACTTTTTGGTACTCCAATGGACATTGGCCTTATTTTCCTCCCTCCATTTCCTTTCTTAGGGAAAGATTGCCCCATCTCTATCCAGTTAAACCCCCATTCTGTGAATCCTATGTTTCAAAAGTGTTTTCATCCATTTGGTCCTCTCAGTCTCTTCGTTCAGATCCAGGTCCCTTTGTCTCTTACTGGAACCGCCCGTGACTATATAATAATCTTTTGCCAGGCTCCCCACCATTGGGATGGGCGCCCCTCCTGGCTGGCTTCAGAACTTGTCCTCTCAACACCTCCAGTATGCAGTGGGAAGGAACATAGAGCTTTTAATTAATCTGGCTTGTCCATATTAATTTGCAGCTTCACTTATACATTCTGGAGGAAGTTACTTAATTTGTCTTGTTGTTTTCTTATCTTCAGATAAAAATAACCAGATCTACCTCACGATATTTTGCGAGGATTAAATGCAATGGCCTATGCTAAGTACTTAACATAGTTGCCTGACTCATGGTCATCCTCAAAAATCAACATTGTGACATTTCTTATAATATGATCACTACCACCACCACCTTCACCACCACCACCACCATCATCATCACTGCCACCACCACCTATTAACCACCACCTTCACCACCACCATCAACATCATCACCACCACAACCATCACCACCATCATCACCACCATCATCACTGTCACCACTCCTGCCACCACCATCACCACCATCTTCACCACCACCATCAAATCACTACCACCATCACTGTCATCACCACCACCTATTCACCACCACCACCACCGATATCACCATCACCATCACTGCCACCACCACCACCACTTATTAATCATGACCTTCACCACCACCACCAACATCACCATCACCATCACTGCCACCACCACCACCTATTCACCCCACCTTCACTACCACCATCAACATCACCACCACTGTCATCACTATCACCATCACGATCATCCTGGAAAGTGAGGCTGGGGTATAGGACACATTTTAGAGATCACTCATCTTGCAGTTCTGGTTGTCAGCCCATCGCAGACACATCAATCCACACCTGTTGAACTATTACGGCTATGAGGTGTTTGAACCTCTAACAGAGAGATTTCAAAGGAAGTAAGGTGGTTGATGCTGGTGAAGGGAAATGCCATATGTTCATGTATTTTCAAATCTGTGGAAGATGAATTAGAAATATTAATAAATATAATATGATAACAACAGTTGTGCAGCTATTTTTCTTGTTGCTACTGTGAGGACAGGCATGTGAAAAGTTGACAGTCTTCAGTTTCCCTCTAGAAGTGAAGAAGCACAGCCGGCGGAAGGGAATGGAATGGGTACACTACATTGCATTTCTATGTAACTTATTCTTCTCAACAACCCCCCCCTCTCACACTACAACTTTATTATCCTCTTTTGTGTCTGAAGATTCTGAGGCTTATAGAGTTGAAAATGGCAGAGATCAGAACTCTTCTTGGGCACAATGCTCCTCTGTGGATTTGTGGTCAACATAGGAAGCTCTTTCTACCAGCATCACATATCCAACAACACAAAGATTGCTTTAGGACACGGGGAGATGCCCATCACTGGAGCTGTCCAAGCTGCAGTGAATGTGTTGGGAGAACTTCGGCATTTGAGGAAGGCTAGGATGAAATCCTTCAGGTTCCTCTGAAGCTTGGAGTCTAAGCCTCTGTGAAATACTGTCCCGTGGCTGGTGACCGTGGAGCGTCACAGTCATTTTTGTTCAGAACCGTATTAAAAGAGCTCCCCTTTGCTCAGTGGGAGCCCAATGCCACACCTAGAATAGAAGAACTCCTAGTTTGCCACAGCATGTTTAAAAATGCACTTACATAGTTAGTTAGTAACCTTTATCTTATAACCCCCCTCAATGAAATTCCAGAGCATTAATTGGCTGTGAAACTTCACAGAGGGGCATTTTCCTTAACTAAAGTCAGTCAGCATTTTCTAACTTCCTGTAAATATTCGCTCTCATGAAGCAGTGAATAGATTTCCTCATGCAGAACATTCTTGGCCACCAATGGAAAATTCTCTAAAAGATGGATTGCTTTTCTGTGGCCTTAGGACAACTGCTGGTCAGAATTTTTGTGCTGCCCAACACCCCCAATTAATGCCAAGTCTGAAAGTACTGATTCTAGGGCTAAATGAAGACAGATCCATGAGGAGTCCAGTTTCACTGTTTCAGCGAGCTCTGACTCCATGCTGTGCATAGGGCTTGGGGCTTTCCAGGCATTATAACATGTTATCCATAAAGCAACCTTGCTCAGCATGCACTTAGAGATGCCTTGTTTACAGGTGAATGGGCTGAGGCCCAAACAGGCTAGATCTGAGCTGTGGCTATTAAGGTTTATATTTATATTAATTTAAAAAAAAAGTAAAATTTCAGTTTCCCAGTCTCTGTAGTCACATTTCAAGAGCTTGTTTACCACCTATCAGGAGAGGCTACCATAGTGGACAGGGCATATTAGAATGCTCCCATCAGCTCAGGAAATTCTCTTGGACAGTGCTGCCCAGAAAGGTCATTTAAATAGGAGAGCTGGGATTGAGCAGCCAACATTTTGATGCTCTTTGGGCAGCATTGTGCTCCAGAGAAAGCAGTGTGTCATCCATAGCAGATGCTTTCAAACTCCAAGTCCGGGGAATGAAATTAACAGCCTCTTCGAAGGTGTGTACGTGAGAGTTGTGGCAGGGTAGGGGCGGAACACTTAAGGTAGGCTTTCTGGTTGTCTCCAGATGTTAACCAGGGTCACACGTGCACCTGGCTCAGACCTGGGCTAACTCCAGGGTCTTTCCCTTCTGAAAGCTACTCTGCTTCTCTGTGTGACTTGAATAGCCAGTGTATTTCAAAATCATTTCAGCTGAGTCCCTGCAGATAACTTGCCCATTGACTGATGGATTTTCTAAAGTAACATCCTTGGTGTTGTAAACTGTTCAGTGATCATGTGAAGCCCCATCAGGGGACATTTCCTGGGGTCAGTTCTCAGAGCCTCTTTCTTCCCAGTATCTTCTCCTGAGTCAGCAGCTCGTGATTCTGCAGGAATCTTCCTCCGTAACACTTCCCAAGTTCAGAGTCATCTCCAAACTGCGTAAGAAAAGCAGAGGGAATATTTAGTGCAGTTTCTGGAGCCATAAAAGAAAAAAATTAACCAAGCTTATTAGGCTCCCTGTTTCTTTTCTCCCATAAAGGGAGCAATTGGCAATAAATGCCATTCTGCTTTTTAACAGATGAATGGCCCAGTTGTGATAAATCCACCAGCGTTTTCTGGGAGAAACATATTTTATTCAGACAGTTTTAGTAGTGGGACCATATTTTTTAAAGGAGTGGTGAGGACACGTTAATGAGGGTTAAACTTTTCAAACCAGTGTGAAGGCTGGGCCAGGAGACATCAGCACCCTTGGGGTTGGATTCCAAAATCAGGGACAGGCCCATCTGTCCACGGTTCTTCAGAAGTTCTTGCCAGCTGAAACTCCATCCTCCCCAACCTGTGTGTATTTATTTGATTTACATTCCCCCTCTGGGATTCAGAGTACGTATATGTCTCCCCACTCCACCCGCTCTTTTTTTTAAGGTGAGGGAACTAGTCTCAGAATACATACAAATAGTAAGCCAGAAATCCGGTACTTAGACCCCAGCACTTGGTTTTCCTATTCATCCCTTGCAATTCAGCTTTCGTCCAGCAGAGGGTGCAGAAAGTGGTTGGGAGTTAAGAGGTCTGTGTTTTAGCCACCGTTTTGCACCCAAATGGAGACATGAGCCTGGGCAAATCATCTCCCTCTATCTTATTTCTTTATCCTACACAGTGGATTTAACTTGCTGGGACTGAGGAGTTTTCCATGACGTGAGACTTTTAGTTCTAAAACACGGAAAGATCCCAAGCAAACTGGGAGAAAGTGGCCACCCCAGTCCTGGCATTGGTCCATTTTTGTTATGTACCATCTCTTCTTGGGCAGTCTCATGTATTCCACTGACTTCAAACACCAGCACATGCTTAGTCACTGTTCTGTGCATCTCTCCCAGCATCTCCTGTTAGCTTCAGTCCATCTGCCCGATGGATCCGCTCACTGAGGTGTACCACAGTTATCCTCACCTCGGTGAGCCCAAGACTCCTGCCCCTTCCCTCTGCCATCTACCTCCAACTGCATTCCCTATTGCCATCAGTGGCACTTCCATCCATCCCATTACCCAAATAGCAACCAGTGAGTGCTCTTAGAGTACTCTGCTCCCCCATCTCTCTCTTAGAAATCTTCAGGTATTGCCAATGTGTCCTTTCAATTGCTCCTTAAATCTGTCTGCTCACGCCATCTCCACAATCCCTGCTTTAGTGCAGATTCACATCATCACTTTCTTGGACGGTCACACCTGGCCCTCAGGCTTCTGGGATTGTTCCCTACTCCATGAGTTCCACCCTGCATCCAGATCAATCACGTAACTCCAGCTTTCCTTAAGAGTCTACACTTTAGTATATAGCTGTGTAGCTCTAAGCTTGGTTCTTCAGCACCCCCTAAAATTCTGCTAGCTGTTATCCATTTTTCATATATCCCTTTTCTGTCTAAAGTGGCCAGTGTCTGTGTCTGCTGCTGGCATCTAAGAAGTCTGATGAATGCAGGACACAAGGGCAGGCAATAAGGTCAGTTCAAAGAGGCTATAATGAAGGATAAAGGTTGGTGTGGGAGAATGGGGGGGGGGTTGTCACCTGAATGAACATATTAAATCAGAATAAGACATTTACCTGGCACAGCAGTTTTCCCAAAATTCTGAGAGTGCTCTGTTGAGTGGGGAAGTGTCCTGTAGACATTTCCAAGCACACACCAGTGGAGTTGTGCTCAGTCGTCTGGCCCAATCCAGGTTAGCCACTGACTTGACCTTTGCTCCAGGTAGGTTGCCATTTTATGACTGTTCAATTGAGTGGATCTTTTGCAAATCAACCAACCTCTTTATCCTCTGTTTCCCAATTTGTACATCAGAAACCGATATGTATGTAGTGTGAACGAAGTATTCTTATATAAAATCAGGCTGCAGTTCTTCTGCATTTTGGAGGTATAGGGGACAATGGTAGAATTCATGCTTTTTGTTATTGAATGGATATTTGACTATAAAATGGGCCTTTTGACTACTTTGGGATCTAAAATAATTGTGCTATATAATACAATAAGGAGATTTGCAAGTTCTTCTTGGGGATCTTAGGGACTTGGAGGGTAGGAGCCAGTGAGCTAAGTGAGGACGATGGTTGGCACCTGGTTATACAGGTGGGGGGTAGGTGTTGGGAGAATGCAGGTCCCAGCGAGAAGGCAGGAGGTGCACACTCAGGGGAGACGTGGCCTGGTAGAGCTTGACTGATGGACTTTAGCAGCAGCAATGACTGAGAGCTTCAGTTTCTCCCCATGCTCCTGAGTCTCTCAGGAAAATCTGTCTCACAGAGAAGCTCTGTGCTGGGATGCTTTGAGGGATCAAGTGGGGGTGGCTCCATTGGCGCTTGGGGTGAGGAGACATAGAGAGAGAGCAGCAGTTGGCCAGCAGGGCCACACGTACGATGCCCACACAGGTGGAGGCATTTGGACAGATTACATGCGAGGAGATGGTGAATAGAATGTATCTCTGGGCCTGTCCCCAGCACTCAGAAACACTCAGTGCTGCAGGTGCTGTTGTGAACAACACCAAGAGAGGCAGTGCCTACACACCTCTCCTACCAGGCTGGTGGGGCTCGAACCTCAGCTTCTCCAACTTTCCTCATTGTCTCTCTAGAGTGGCCCTTCTCCTCTCTCCCCTCAGTGCTGTATCAGTTTCCCATTTACCTTCTTCGTGGCTCTTGGCAGTCCAAAATGTTCTGATTTATTTGTGTGTTTAGAGCAGGTCATCTCAACCTCGGCACTATTGACATTTTGGGCTCTATCATTCGTGGCTGCGGGGCTGTCCTGTGTGTTGCAGGATCAGTGTCCTGGGACTCCACCCACTAGATGCCAGTGGCACCGTCGCAGGTGTGACAACAAGGTATGTTTGCAGACACTGCCAGATGTTCCCTGTGGGGAAATCCCCCCCAGTGGAGAAGCACAGAATTCAGGCATGTCTTGCAGAGCAGCAGGAACCTCACCTGGCTGGTTCTGTATCCTATCTCTACTGCCTAGAATAGTGTGCTTACGTAGTACGGACTCGCTAAGTAAACGCAGGTTGACAAGCTGTCTGGAGCACTGCCACAGAGTTAAAGTTTTGCTTTTGTGGGAACTCACAGCGAAAGTACCCAATTTCTGATGGAAAACATCTCAGGAGAGGTAGCCCCCAGGATCTGGAAAGTGAGACAGAGCCTGTACCATAAGCAAGCTTGATCCTGGCCAAGGGAAGGTGGTGGGCATTCTTGGCAGAGGGAGGCGACCTGGGAAAAAGGAAGGGGTGGGATGGGTGTCCGGTGTTGGTATAATATTGGTGGGGAGGCTGGGGAATAGAGTGACCAGCTAAGAGAGGCTACTGGGGCATAAGGGCAAAATCCTAGGAGCCTGGACTCAGGCAATGGCAATGGGGTTGAGTTCCACTTTAAGATGTGTGATTAGTAAGAGAAGGTTATTCTGAAATCATTAATATACCTGATTAGTCCCTTGATTTGTGCTCCTGGCTGATAGATTAAGGCTTGATGAAATGCTCTTACCCTTACAGCTCATATTTCTCTATTTTTACTTTTACTCAGCAACTATCACTTCTAATCATTTTTACATTAATTGTACATAACACTGCTTTGCTTTAAACATATTATTTTAAAGCATTTTGTTTTACAGTTCACTTCACAGCTTGAAATTCTGTAGACAGTGGTCATAAATCTCTCTTGAAAGAAAATGGAAGTTGTCTGTTTTAATTTCATATCAATTCCCCACTGCCCGGGAAGAGGGATGGGAGACACACACATACACAAACTTTTCCAAGCACTTGCAATAGTCCATGTTTTAATAGTGGCCTTGCTATTTTCAAGCAGAATAGATTACTTTCAAAGTGTGTGGGTTTGGGGTTAGAGTTCAAAGACGTGTTTTGAGATAATGTGCAAGATTTTGAATAGAAATAACAACCTAATTTTGGGATGCGACCAAAAAGGTGCCAGCAGTGAGATTTAAGAAATAGCACATGTTCTGGGGCAGAGAGATTTTTGCTTGGATTTGGTGCCTGTACCCACTAGCTCTGTGATCCTGGGCACATTACATTAAACTCTGCCAGTCTTAGTTTCTTCATCCACACAGTGGTGGGGGAGAGTAACAAGTGATCCTAAAACTTCCTGCCATAAAAGATCAACCGCAATTGGTTGTTTTACTCAATCAGCTCTTTTTTCTTTAGTAGGAATGGCTAGCTTCTATACTTGTGGCAATAGCCATAGTGACCACAGTGGAGTCGGAGGAGAATTTCCAAGGTGGCCCACTTACCTGGCTGGTAAGTTGGCATCGACCTCTGCCCAGGAGCTCAGCTAGGTCTGACAACTAGTGTGTCTGCACGTGGCCTCCTGGTTTGGTGGTCTCAGAAGAGGAGGACCACTTACATGGTCTGGCTTCCTGCAGAATAGGTGTTGTCAGGGGAATTGTCAGGAACTGTAGTGCTTTTTATGACAGCTTCGGAAATGAAATGGTGTCACTCGTGACATATTCTATTGGTTGCAGTAGTTAAAAGGCTGCCACATTCAAGAGGGGGACATGGACACCACTTCTTGGTGGGGGTGGGGGCGAGGTTTCATTGTGGAACATGAGACATTGTGGTGCTCTTGGGGAAACACGTTCTGCTGCAGTGATGACTATGAAGTGATTCTGTCACATAATAAATGCTGAGTAGATGGCAATGGTTTTCATTTCTATTCATTGTCATAGAGTGCTGTCCAAATGAAGTTTAATTTAGGTATTTGTTTGTCCTTGCAGTTCAAGATCTTTCTCCCCCAAACTGGTTCTTTTTCAGTGTCCCTTTCTGTACCAAAAGTCTTACCATTCATCCCATTACATCTACACACTTAGAAATCACCCCTGACACCCCCATCTTATCCACAACATATGTCTGATAGAGCACCAGCTTCCATTGATACTGCCTTTCAAAACCTCACAAATCTGTTCACTTTTTTCCCATATCCACAGCCACCTCCAAAGCCTAAACTACCATCACCTTTTGCCTGAAATACTATTTCTCTGGTTCCCTCCATCTCTCAACCTCATCTTGTCACATAGTTTACTTCTCATGTCCTCCCTCTGAGCTTCTGCCAGACTGGACTTCTCTCACTTCCTGGAACTCCTGGGCAGGATCTCCCTTTTGCTACGTATGGAGCCTTTGCATGTACTGTTGTCTGGACGCTACTTATTCTGAGCTCTACAGCAAGGAGAGTTACACCTATTCATTGTTTCTTTGATTTATGGCTTAGGGTAGGATGACTTGAGTTGAATTATTAGAAACCCAACTTAAACTGGCTTATATAATAGGGATATGCACTGTCTTATATAAGTACGTCTGGAAGTAGGGAAATTTACAGAGTTGGTTGCTTTGAATACTCAGCAATGTCAATGACTTCTCCATGTAATCGATTCCTTTGAGGTTTTCCACAATTTGTTCCCTGCGTTACCTTCAGCCTAAAGTGTGTTCACAAAACGGCTGCAGTGGAGGGAGAGTCTTCCTTGTTTCCATCTCCTCCAATGATGGAATATGAACATTTCACTTCAGTACGATTGCACCAACATAGTTCACGTGCCAAAGCACTCCTCCAACCAATGATAGTTGTCAGAGTGGTATCATGATGTGATTGGCTTGGACTAATTAAGATCCACCAAGAGAGGCTGAAAAGGTATTAGTATCTCTTGAGTCACATGACTATGTGAGGGACAAATGGACCCCTAAACAAATATGAGTCATATTAGAGAGAGTGGTGAACAGACTCTGAGAGGCAGCCAATAGTGTCCCCTTGAGCAGCTGCAGAAATCCCCTTGGCATTTACCCTAGCTTGGTAATAAAAATTAAAAAAAAAATGTGGTAAAGTACACATAACATGACATTTACCACTTTAACTATTTAAGTGCCCACATCAGTGGCACTGAGTACATGCACATTGTTGTGCTGTCCTTACCATCACCACCCTGCAAACGTATCTTTGCAAAACTGAAACTCTGTGTCTGTTAAATGGTGAGTCTGCAAACCCTGCCATTTCTCCCCCAGCCTCTGGCAACCACTGTGCTCTCTCCTAGGCACTTGGCTGTTCCAGATACCTTGTGTAAGTGGGCTCACATAGCGTTTGTCCTTTTGTGACTGGTGCATTTCACGTAGCTTAATGTCCTCTAGGTTTACCATGTTGTAGCCTGTGCCAGAATGTCCTTGTCATTTTTTCAGGCTGAATAATGTTCCATTGCATGCATTTACCACCTTTTGTTTCTACATTCCCGTACTGATGAACGGTTGGGCTGCTTTCACCTTTCGGCTATTGAGAACGATGCTGATATAAAGTTAGTTTGTCACTTCCAGTTATTCACGGGCATCTTTGCTGTGTGCTCTTTCTCCCCCTGTTCCCCCATGCTGTGGGTTCCCTCAGCATGTTGACTAAATTAGTGAAAAATTTTAATTTTGGATAGCTTGAGAATGATCTTGGTTCTCCATGGTTACATTTTCCTTTCTTTAAAACTTCATCATTATGTAAAAATACATGTGAATGCATAACTGGGAGCATATCTAAGGAGAAAAAAAAGCAGCTTTGCTTCAAAAATACTCTACCAAAGGGCTATTTACCTGCTTTGGTTCCTTTGGGTCAATCATACATTGATTTTAATGGTAAAATGTGGTTATGCAGTTCAGGTATTTATAACAAAATCTGAAGAGTTTTTTACATTCAGAAATTTGTTAAGATGATACAAAGACTTGCATGAAAGTTATGCATTTTGTTATACTGGCTTCTTCTAAACTTTGGGCTAAATTTAATGGTACTTTAGTTTAATGTTATTCATTCGGAGGTGGGTTAGTATTTAAAAAATTATGAAAATGTTCAAACATATAAAAGGGTAGAAAGCATAGTTTAATAAATTACTCCATGTACCCATGATGCAATTATAATAATTATCAACTCATGCCAATATTATTTTATCTGTGCTTCCATTCATTTACCACTGATCCCTGAATTATTTTTGATCAAATCTCAGACATTAAATAATTTAATCCACACAGAGTTTTTGCATATATTTAATAGATGAGTACTTTTTAAGGAAATACAATAGCAATACTATTTTTATATCTTTATCATTCAAAATTAGTATTAATACTTATAATAGTAAAATAGTCAGTGTTCAAATTTTCTCAATTATTTTATATATTTTTTGCAGTTCTTTTCATCACAGTAGTCCAATCAATTTCATACATTGTAATTGCTGGATATGCCTCAAGTTTTTTGAAATCTCTTTTCTTTCCTCCCTTAGGCTTTCCCCCTTGTGATTTATTTGTTGAGAAACTACCTGTTTGGTCTGTAACCTTTCCTGTGTTCTGGATTTTGCTGATTGAATCCCCATGGCATCATTTAACATGTTCTGCTGCTCCTCTAGTTCCTGTAAATTGGTAGTTAAATCTGGAAGCAGGATACATTCAGCTTGGAGTTTCTGGCGAGCATGTCTCCACCTTTAGATTATGGTGTACCTTCCCATAACAATAGGCTCTCTTTCTGTGGTGTTAGCAGCCATGGTCACCGCTGTTTCGTTAGGGTTAGCAAAATATGAGTTTCTAATTTTATCATTCTTCAGTTTTTTTAAGCTGGAATACTACTATAAAAGAAAACCTTGATTAAGCCTCAGATATACTTTGTACAAAAAAGGCAGGCTACATGATTGACTACTTTTACATTTTAATTTTTAAAACAGCAAAAGTGATCAATGAGATTTTCTCATCACCCTTCTCCCTTTCTTCCTTCTCCTCACCCCTCCTCACTCCTCTCCTCCCCTTCTTTTCCTTTCTCTTCCTTCCCTTCCTTTCCTGTTATTAACTCATTTCTACATATCATTAACTATCTGTATGACTAAAACATCTTAACTAATTTTAACCTGTTCTATAGGTTTCAACACAATTTGTTACTTTTTAATTTTAGAATATTTCTATTTGAAGATAATCTTTATATTTTTTCTAAATGTCAATTCTTTGTCAATTAATCATTGTCCAGACTTTCTCTGCAAATGACCATGGAGGTACATGGGTGGAAATTACTGAGTGAGACTTCCAAAGAAGCTAATGTGCTCCTGATAAAAATAGGCAGATTCAGTTGGTGCATACTTTGTGCCTTCTTCTCTCTACCTGGAATATGGATGCAATAGCTGGAGGGCTAACAGTGATCATACCACAAAGAGGAACTCTCATGTATACAGGAGCAGAAATTGAATTGGAACCCAGCTTCTTCATGATGCCCTTAAGGAACTGCTCCATTCTGAGATGACTAGAACTAACTTGTTATATGTGGAAAAACAATCTCCAGTTTTGTAAGTAAGCCACTATTTACTGGCATTTTTGAATATTTGCAGCTATTATGTCTTCAGTGATACATTTGTCCAAGGTCATGAACATAATAAGAGGGAGAGCTGGGATTCAAAACCAGGATCGTTAATATCTAAAGCTTGCATTCTCTTGTTAAATAATGTGAAGGACTATGGGCAAGGAATGGAGCTGAATACTTGTGTGAATAGGCCCCCTCATTAACTCTTTGGTAACTCTCACATAAGCTTTGTAAAGGTAGGGTGTATGCTTCATCTGTGAACCTGTGCCTCCTGCCTAAGGGCATGCGGTTCTCTGAAGAAGAGCCCCAAATTGAAACACATTTTCAGCCTCTCCTTAGGCAGGTAATGAGAGGCTTGTGCCCCGTGCAGTGAGCTGATGAAATATATAAGCTTTTTCCTGCCTCTTGTCCAATGATTTCTTACCTTTCCATACCAAAGAGTCCTCTTTTATTAACTTGCTGCAAAGTACAACATGTTTTGAAAGATTTTGTTGAAAAAACTGTACTTAATAATAGATATCTGATTCACTTCCCCATTTAAATTTAATCAAACGCACATATAACCTCTAATCACAGTCTCCAATGTGCATGGCCAGTGTTAACACGCTGAGTTGGTTCTAATTTCAGTGAAAACAAGGTTACTTAAGTCAGTCTGTAGAGCCTTAAATTCTGTTAAGATTTTAAGGATAATAAATGTCCTGTGAACCCTCTGGTAACTTTCGAAGACTTTTGTGGGTCCGGGGACTCAGCTGGTAACCCTGATCACCTGCTGGGTTCCTGGTCTAGGGTGTGGTGGTCCATATTCCAGTAAGCTGCTTGGTTCCCACCATGACTTGAGGGTATGGGAGCAGTTTTAGTTGGAAGATGGATGTACTTCAGCTTCAGGTTCCTCTTGGTGCCACATACTACTTCTGAGCTGGGCTGACTCCAAGTTACCCCTGAGTGTCCTGTGCCCATCCACCTCCTGATGTGACCTCCTCCACCTGGTCCAGGTGGTCCCTGAACACCAATTATAGAGTATTTTAGGAACTCTGTTCACAAGGGGAAGAAGGGATCTAGAATGGGTCTTGCTTAGGTATCCAGACTGCCTGTTTGGTTGCCTGTAGATTGTTCTGTAGCATTTTTTCTCCAGTCCTTATCATGCTTATTATATTCATCGTGGATCAGTTTTCTCTGAAAAACATTTACTGAGCACCTTCCATGAACTAGCATAGTATTAGATGCCAGGTCATAAGGAGGAATGAGATCTTGTGTTTACAATTGCTTTCCTGCCTTGTTTTCTGGTTGGTAATCAGTTTTTTCCCCCCTTATTTGAAACTTAGCCTAAACTTCAACAAAGTTTGTGGGGCACTATGTGCAATAGTTTTGCAAATCTCCTCCTATCTTCTGACATCGGACCTCTCTGATGGGATCCATGAATGGGGTCCTGCTGGAGCCCCTGACCTGACTTTCTGCTGAGAGAGGATTTGTGGCCGAATCCTTCCTACCAGCCTGAGATCCTATGTGCCCTTCTTCTGTGTGACTCTCTCCCATCAGTCTATCAGCTCCTCGAGAGCAAGGACTGGGTTTACTTAACTATCCCCGCTTCATGCCAGTGCCAAGCAAAACATAGATGCTGTTTGCTATTTGCTGAATGGCAAATGGAAGTGAGTGCTGCATGGAGAGGGGAAGAGAGACTGTGAGATGGAGGAACCAGGGGCCCGCGAAGTCTGGCAATTATAAAGGCTGGCCATTGTGAATGTTAGGGTCACCTGGGGTGATAGAAGATGAAGGGGAGGCTATGGGCTGGATACTACCCTCACCATGAATCTGTCATTTAGACCATTGGCAGAATGAATAACAGCCAAGTCATAGTTGGGGACAGCATGGTGGGGGCAGAGGCTGGAGTGCTGAAGGACGTGAGGCTCAGGGGGAGAAGACTTTGACATTGGAGCATAGAGACCACCAGTTGGCCTAAAGCCAGCAGCTGACCACAGCTCTAAGGAATGTGGGGGACATGCTGAGAATGGGCCAATTCCATCTGAGATGACCAGGGGAAAGCTGATCTCAATTTAGGCAGACTGTCAGGGAAGAGGCATGGGTGTGTGGCGGTTGGGTAAGCACTTAGCAAACACTACATAGATGAGCACCTTAGCTAGATGAGTCCCCAGGATGGCTGCCTGTGCTCTCCTCCCTCCACCACCGAGGTCTCCGCATGCTTCCAGGGAGTGCTGAAGGCTTTGGCTCTGCCCCAACTTCCTGCATCTTCTCAGATTGTCTTCTGGCTTTGGCCATGAGCTTTGTCCTTGAAAACTGCCTCATCGCTCTGGTCCTGGCCTTCTGCCTGTCCTCCCTCCCCTGGGGAAACCAGATCTAAAAAGGCAGCTTCTGCAGCAATGCACCGGAGTTATCTCCCCAGCCAGAACTTTCGCTTAATTTGCTTACTGACATTTCACACTGATATGCAGAGAATCATCAGTCAAGTTTTAATGACTCACATGTTTTTGAAGAATATGTGGAGGAGGGAGGAAAAAAATAAACCAAGAAAAATGAGGGAGAGAGAATTTTAGTTCTGTAAGCCAGGAAGGAGCCTGCAAGGCTTGCTTTGATTTTGTTTGTTTTAGAAAATGAGTGGAGGCCATACTGTTTGAACTTTTCCATTGTCAAGTCTGCTGAGAATTCAAGCAGGGCCGGCACTAGGAGACTTCTCTTTCTTCGGTTCCTCAGATGGAAGGAATGGAAGCCTGAATCTTATTAAGTAGATCCGCTGGACTCAGATTGAAAGAAATGTGAAAACACAATTTTGTGTTCAATCCTCCAAAGGAAAAATAACTTCAGAGTGAGCCAGACATATTTTGTGACTCTTCCAGCAACTATCAACATGTGTGTGTGCGCGCGCGTGCTTGTGTGTGTGTGACCTTCTGCCTCACAAGACTGGTTCCAAAATTTGCATAAGGAGGCAATTTTTTTCTTTTTGCTACCATATTGGCTAAAAAATGACATTTCCAGAGGAGCTTACTTTTTGAGGAATTGGTCACTCTGTGACACATTGGCTCACATGCACCTGTGTCAGAAGGACCTCTATCCCCCCAGGACCCAAATCCAGCAGAGGTCAGGATGCAGCAGGACACCTCCCCTGGTCCCTCCATCACACGGCTTTCTCTCCCTTTTCAGAACCCCCATAGCCCTTGTTGTCTGTGCCATTGAATCAAACACACTCTGCCCTACCTGCCCAGGCTTCTGAGTATTCTCAGGTTGCTGTGGTGACTCCCTGCATTTTGTTTTTCCTTAAGCATCAGCTAGGTCACCTTCATTCTCTGTTGCACTGCTCTAAAGGCTTGTGACAGGAGGAGGGGATTACTACACAGGTGCATTATTACTAGGTGTGGTTGTTCCTAGAGGCTTTAACCCAAGTCCCTCCATAGAAGGGCCCTACGCTACTATGTTCTCCTTAGCACTTGCCCATCTCCATGTTGAGACTCCTGGCTCAACGCCCAGGAAGGAGTGCCCTGAATTTTCACTAAGCCAAGCCTAGCCCAGGTCTAGCCCTCAGCCCTATGGAGGAGAGTCACTGAGGCTCCCTCTAATCCCTTGGCCCAGTTACATGTCTCACAGATGTGAATGGTTCCTTGTTTTGGGTGTCTTCATTACAGTAGAGGATCTTCCTTCACCTTTGTCTGCTTAAAATGCTCTGGAAGTGTTTTCTCTGTAAACCAAGGCCCTGCTTCCCTCATAGAGAAATTTGAGACTCCACCTCTAAAGAAGCAGCTTTTGAATGTCAGGGACATGATTCCAACTGTCAAGGTTTCAAAACACTCACCCATGCAGTTTCAACAAGAGCTCTAAGAGTGCATGGACCCCTTTCTCCCTCTCCTGCCTCTGTACAGCCTCCAATAATTGGCATCCTTCTTTAGCATGGCACATTTGTTAACATCGATGAGACAATATTGGTACATTTTTTAATAACTGAAGTTCATAGTTTATATTTGGACCTACTCTCAGTATTGTATACTTTATGGGTTTTGACCAATGCACATTGCCAAGTATCTACCATTAGAGTATTATATCATATATGATATCATCTCCACTATTATAATATCACCATTCTAAAAGCCCCTGTGGTCCACCTATTCATGCCTCTCCCCCTCAACCTGAATCTCTGGCAACCACTGATCTTTCTACTGTCTCCATAGTTTTGCCTTTTCTAGAATGTCACAGAATAGAAATTATATGGCAGATAGCTTTTCCTGACTGGCTTCTGTTACTTAGCAATATGCATTTGAGTTTCCTCCATAATTTTTCTTTCTGGATAGATAGATGATTTCTTTTTAGTGCTGAATAATACTTTATCGTGTGGCTGTGCCACACTTTATCCATTTTCCCTTTGAAGACATCTTGGTTGCTTCCATTTTTGGTGATTATTAATAAAGCTGCTATGAGCATTTGAATGCAGTTTTCTTTTCTGAAGAAGTTTTCAACTTATTGAGTAAATTTCTAAGAGCACCATTGGTCAGCTTTTCAAAACCTTCTAAACTCTCTTCCAAAGTGGCTGTATGAGTTTTCATTCCCCCCAGCAGTAGATGAGAGTTCCTGTTGCTCCACATTCTTGCCAGCATTTGGTGTTGTTAGTATTTTAGATTTTAGACATTCCGATGGGTGTATAGTGGTGTCTCATATGGCTGCTCCTTGTGTTTTCATTTGTGGACTGCTGAAGACATATGATTATTTGCTATATGTCTCTCTTTTGCGGTAAGGTTTCTGTTCAGATCTTTTGTCCATTTTTAAATTAGGTAGTTTATTTCCTCATTTTTGAGTTTTGAGTATTCTTCACATATTTTGACTACAAGTTCTTTATTAGATATGAATTTTATAAACATTTTCTCTCAGTGTATAGCTAGTTTTTTAAAAATTGTCTTTATGATGCCTTTCACAGAGCAGAATTTTTAAATTGTAATGAAGTCCAACTTGTCAATTTGTTCTTTCATGGATTGTTCTGTTGATGTTAATTCTTAAAAGTCATCGCCAAACCCAATGTCATGTAGATATTCTTTTATGATATTTTCTATAGTTTAATAACATTTTACACTCAGATTTATGACATATTTTGAGTTAATTTTTTAAAAAAATGTATGAGGTCTGTATCTATAACTTATTTATTTATTTTTGCTTCAGCATCATTTGTTAGAAAGACGGCCTTTTCTCCTCTGAAATGCCTTTGGTCCTTTGTTAGTTGAGTGTATTTATTTGGGTCTGTTTGTGGGCTGTCTGTTCTGTTCTGTTAATCTTTTTGTCAGTTCTTTTGCTAACATCACACTTTTTGGTTACTATAGCTTTATACTAAGCCATGAAGTCATTTCTCTAACTTGGTTATTCTTCAATATTTAGTTAGCTATTATAGGTCTTTTGGCTTTCCACATGAAGTTTAGAACCAGCTTGTTGATACAATAAAATTACTTGCTGAAATTTTTTTTAAAGATTTTTTGAAGATTTTATTTATTTTATCTTTAGAGAGGAAGGGAAGGAGAGAGGGAGAGAAATATCAATGTATGGTTGCCTCTTGTGCGTCCCTTGCTGGGAACTGGCCTGCAACCCAGGCATATGCCCTGACTGGGAATCGAATTGAGATCCTTTGGTTCGCAGGCCTGCGCTCGATTCACTGAGCTACACCAGCCAGGGCAACTTGCTGAAATTTTGATTGGACTGAATCTATACATCAAGTTGGGAAAAACTGACATCTTAACAATATTGATTTGTCCTATCCATGAGCATGAAATATCTCTTTCATTTATTTAGATTTTTTTATTTTTATGAGAGTTTTATCATTGTACTTATATGGATCTTGTGCATACTTTGTTATATTTGTACTTAAGAATTTCATATTTTTAATGTTACTATAAATGTTATTATGTTTTTAACTTTAAATTCCTATTGGTCATTGCTGATTTATAGATTTAAAAAAAATCTAAACAAGCCCAAAACAAGTCTCCAAATAGTCTCAGGGCAAATCACATCTCATAGGAGATGGAATGCAAGTTATCATCCAGAGCCTGATTTCTATAGTCCCATCAGATGTTCGTGTATCCTATGCTTGAGTATTGTCTACAATAAATAGGCAGCTCACTCTCTGTCAAAGCAACTCATTGTCTTTTAGACAACTTTGCTTTTAGACAGTTTTTCTTTATATTGTATTTCTTGTGGATGAGTTATAGTTTGTTTCTAAAATAACAAAAGCATGTGTGATCTGAGTTAACCATCTTTATCTATACTCTTTCATCTCCTTAAGATAAATATTAAGTCAGGGATCTCCTAGCTGTGGTAAAGCAGTGGGGGGTTCAGTATGCTGTGAGATTGTGTGTGCTAAGCAGTCAGACCCTAGGGAACTAACTGAAAGCGAAACACCTGACTTCAAGTCTGGATTTGGCACTTGTTAGCTGAGTAACTATGGGAGCCCCATCAATTTTCAATTTCTTGATTTTTAAAGATGGGAAAATTAGTACTCTCACAGGACTGTCATAAGAAAGAATCAAGATAATGAGCATGAAAGCAGTTTTAAACCAAACTGTTCAGTGGAAGCATTATTTTAACTTATTATTCTTCATATCACTGTCACCAACCAGATCCATAAATTAACAAATGGAATAGGAGGAGAGGCAGAGAGACGCAAAGCTGGAATGCTTATGGTAAACTTAAGGAGACATAATTTCCCAGTTTTGAATCTCATGGCTGAAAGAAACAGACATAATCTAGTTTAATGCCTTCATTTCATAAGTGAGAAAACTGAGTCCCTCAAAGGGAAGTGACTTGTCTAAGTTTATGAACCAGGCCATTTAGCTGCTAAACTAAGAAAGGATTCAGTCTGAGTCCAAGACTGGTGTTCTTTTTCTTAACTTACTTGACAGAAGGAGCTTCATCTCCAGACTCTGTCCTCGGCCTTCTTTCCTGCCTCTTCCCAGATCACAGAACTCATGGCTTTCCAGTCCAAGCACTCATAGGAATTTGGAGGATAAGATTACATGCTGGGCATTTCTTCTCCAAGAAAAACAACTGGCTGTTCAACTTGAAGGCAGGGGGCATTTCTTATGCTCAAGGAAGCCAAGGGGAGCAAAGGACCATGACTTATATGTTAATTTCTACTGATCAAAAGAACCAAGTTCCATTTAGGTGGGCAAAGAAGGATTTCTTAGTCATGATGGTGGACCTGATAAAAGAGAAATGAATGCTTTGCAGAAATTAAACTTCAAACCTCCTCTTGAAGATTGACAAAGAGTCTTCCAAGGGGCAGGGGCTAGTATCTTCATGTAGCAAGCATTTACCAAATATTTTTTCTATACCTGGGATGATACTGGGTGATGGGTTCACAAAAATGAGTTTGATATGGTTTTTGAACTTGAGCCACTCACAGTGTGGGAGTAGATACTGCATTGCGTAAATATCTACCTCCAAGAGCTGTACAACTTTGGCCTTGATGACTCAGTTCATCATCTCTATGGTATGGGCTAAATGAGACAATATTTATAACATCTACAACACAGAATGTTGCACAGTATGAGGAAATGCAAAATGGTGCCAGAGGAGATGTTCAAATGGAGGTTTGAGGGGTCCTAGACCTCAGGTTCTGGAATCAGACACTGTGTGGGACCATGGGCAAGTATAACAGGCACTATTGGTTGCTTTTCCTACAGACATCAATTTCATCAATTTTTCCTTAAATTTTATATATATATATAAATATATATATATATTCCTTTTCCAGACACATAGTGCTTTGGGGGATATTGTTTCTGTCCCAGGCTCTAGGGTGGATCCTGATTGGTCTAACCTGCTCATGTGGTCCCCATTTTCCTAGGCAGTGTTTGCCTTAGGCTTGGATACAATCCTGAACAAGATATACCATGTTAATTAGGGGTCTTTCAGGAAAAGTCTGTAGCTTTTAAAATAAGACAGTACTGCAGTTTAAATTTTGTCCTCTAAAATACTAACCCCATACCTGTGCATATGACCTTATTTAGTAATAGGTGCAGATGTAATCAAGTTAAGATGAGGCCATATTGAGCAGGGTGGTCCATAAAGCCAGCTTGACCGGTGTCCTTGTAATAAGGGGAGACCCAGGGACAGACAGGGAAAACAATCACACAGAGGCAGAGACTGGAGTGATGCAGCTACACACCAAGAATTGCTGGCAACCACCAGAAGCTAAGAAGAGGCAGGAAAAATATTCTTTTCCAGAGCTTTCGGAGAGAGAATCATCCTGCTGACACCTGGATTTCAGGTATTTAGGCTTCAGAACAGTGAGAGAGTGTATTTGTTTCTGTAGTTTGAAGTCACTCAATTTGTTAAAGCAGACCCAGGAAACTAACACAGACAGACACAAAGAAAAGATTTAAGTGGTGGCAGGAAAATGGAGACAACTGTACTTGAATAACAATAAAAAAATCATCAAAACAAAAGAACTGTAGAAAGCATACAAGTAACAATTATATTATTACACTTAGGTACATACTTTGTTTTTATATATGGTCCTTTAATTTGACAACATATAATATTTAAAAAATGTGTTCTCAGTTTCTTCCTGTGGAATACTGGATCTGGGTGAATCTGTTGGAACTTCTTTAATCTTGTTGGAGCTCCAAGGAGACCCTACCTGAGGACTAAGGGGCTGGCAGCGCGAGAAGCTGGAAATAACCCAAATATGAAGTTTCTGAATTTACCAACCCTGGAGCTTCCTCCCTCTATTTTTCCAGTTGTGTTAGATAATGTGTTTCTCCCACTGGTTAAGCAACAGAGTTGATTTTTTCATTACTTACAGATGAAACCATCCTAAACTGATTTAGCAACTCATTCACACTCTCTGTCCCTCATTTCTGAAGTGCCATTTCTAAAATCCTACTTCATAGGATTTTTGTGAGAATTAAATGAGCTATAGAATGATTCATATTTTTTCCCTTTATTTAATTTTTGTTACCATGAAGACAAATTTCAATGCATGTCAGCTGCTACTATTCTTATCCTATACCTTCAGCCCTAACTTGTAGTAAATATTCAATAGCTATCTACTTTTGAATGAATGAATGAATGAATGAGGTCACTCTAATGCAAGACATAACAGGGGCTCACTAGAAGGGATGAAGAGATTCACCGGGTCCTGGCTCCAAATCAGGAGTTGGAGACCACATACGGCCTGGGTGAGTTTGGCAAGGGCTTGCGTCTGCGAAGTCGTGATGTTATGCAGAGAGCTTTGAATTAAAGAATACCTGGAGGGGTTTGCAGATAAGCTCGGGTGCAGGGGTGGGCAGGAGGATGAGAGACTCAGAGCCTGCCTTCCAGAGTCCCTGAGGGTGCAGCCTTACACCGTGTGCACAAGGATTAAGGCACAAGTTGGGGGCTTTGTTAGGCCTCAGAGTTAAGGAAAAGGGCTTTCGTTTTGCCTGAGGGAGAGTGACTGACTGTTTCTCCCAAAGACCTTGTTTGAAATTAAGGTCTTGGAACACTGGGTTCAATTAACTACCAGTTTAGGAACCTTGGGGAATCTAACTTGCTGTGTGCTTCATTTTCCCTTACAAATTACCTCCTGTGTGCTTGTCTTCATATTTTTTCCACCTGCAGACAGTTCTGTACTTGGGACTGTACCAGCTTCATTTGTGCTGGATTCAAGGTGGGGTCTATTGGACAGACTTTGCCTTCAAAGCCAATTTGCTGTCAACTTGGCCTAGAATGAAGAAGACCTTTGTGGGTGTACGTGCGTACATATACATCCATATGTTTATACTCATGTGTGTATGCATTTATCTAAATATCAGTTGGAAGACTTAAGTGTTCAGTTTAATATACCAAACATTTTTTGAAAAAACAAACTCTGTTTTAGCCTCTATTCTGAGAATATGCAGAGTTACAGATGAATTAGACAAATTCTTTGTCCTAATAGCTCACAGCTTAGTGGAAGTAGACTGGTAGATAAGTTGATAAATGCCTCAATTTTATAGATACAATAAAATAATCCTAGCAGTGAAGTCTACATGAAGTTTGGAGAACATTCAAGGGACACTGGAGGGTGGTTAGAGATGGGTAGAGTCAAGAGAGGCTTCATTCAGCTAAATCTTCATTCAGCTAAATTTTGTAGTTTGAGCAGGAGTTTGCTGGGCACAGCTCTGGATGAAGACACAGGGCGGCTAATCAGGGCCCTGCTCCAGGAGGGGCACAGAATATCTCCAGAATAAACCGGAATAAGGTGCTGGTTGACTTATGTTTCTACTTGTGGTTCCCACTATGTCTGGAGGAAGGTAACTCCCTCTTATTTGGTGTACATAATGAAACATTCATTTTGAATTTAATGTAGTATAAAAATTAGGACTTCTTTTTGCTAGTTGCAAACACAACTTTTATTCTTAATATAGTAGCTTTTCACCTTTGAAAATTAGTATTGAGAAGTAAGGTGTGAACATACTTGGGGAGTAGATGATGGACAGGATTTATTGTTCTGAGAGAGCAAGAGAGAGAGAGAGCGCCAGCCAGGAGTCCCATTGTAGTGGGAATGGAGACCAGAAGAAGAAGTTGGAGAAGATCCTGCGTGGTTGAGAAAAGACACCTATAAGAAAAGATTTGTAGAATGGTGCTATTTTCTCCAAATGTCCCCAATACGTTCTTCTGAACCTGTCATAAAGCACTTAACATGCCTTAACTCTCCTGAAATCTAAGCTTCTTGAGGCCAAGATTTGCATCTTATACCTTGGAGAGGCAATATAACATGAGATCAAAGGCAAAGGTTCTAGGTTGGGCCACTGGATACATACTGGGCTCTAGAGCTTATCAGTTGCATGATCTTAGTCAATTCCTGGGGTATTATAATCACTCAACAAATGTCAGCATTTACTATTTATATTTTTCATAATGCACAGGTGGTACATGGTATTCATCTGTGCTCAGTAAATATTTATTGAATGAATAAATGAAAAAGCAAATGAAAAGTAGTTTGTTGTTGAGTGTTTGTTGAATGAATGAATAATTTAATGGATTTGGAAGAAAATTTGTCAAGTGGCCTGCTTTTCACTGAACCAGAAGCTGTTCTACAAATGCTATGCTCAAACTTCTGGGTTTCTTGTCAACTAGTTGTTCCTTAAGCACATCTCCCTTAGAACCACCTACCAATAAGATGATACGACATGTACAAAATTTTATATTTGTTTTTTAAGAGTGACTACTTTGTGCTAAAGAGCTGCTTCAAGGTTTTGCAGATTGAAGGAGGAGGATTCCTGTATTTGCCTGTGGATAAGGCTAGTTTCTCTATAAGAGCTGAGCTAAGACTCTTTGCTACCATTATCACCAAGGATTTTCTGAGTACAGGAGATGCAGATGAAGTTCAGTAAGGTGCCCCATCATCGTGGCTCTCTTTTCAAAAAGAACTTTGAGACTGCTTACCCGACATTGGATTGGACACTCTACTTTCTCTCCTGTTCTAACCAAACAAGAGAAGTTCCACCAGCTGGCGGGGCAGCTGGATCATGGGTTATGCTGCCCCCAGGACACATCTTTCATCTTCACTGTGCTTATTCAGCTGTGTGGCTCCTTGGTATCTAGCTGATTTCTGGAGAAGTGCAAAAGCCCATTTAAAAATACCACCAAAACCTCCTTTCAAGATAGGGGCCTGGTGTGGGGGTAGGAAAAAAGAAGAGGAAGAATATCTTATTGTCTGATATTCTTTGCTTTGTGTGCAGTTTCCCAAAATTTCTTTCTGATCGAAGATGATAAAGCTCTTCTCCTATGTAGGAAGAATGTTCTCCTTTTTTTTTTTTTGACCAGCTTGTCAGTTTGTGTGTTCTTATGGAGACAAGCCATCCAAGACCGTAGAGCCACAGTCCTTTTCTTCTAGTGTCTGCTATCATCACCAGAGTATCTATTAATCCAACAAACATGCCTTAAGTGATTTCCATGTGCCAGGCATTCAGGTAGTTGCAGTTCTGGGATAGGGTTAATAGGAAAAACAAACAAAAATAGTTACCATTAATGCATATTTTTATTGGGTGCCTACTATGTGCCAGGCACTTGACATAGATACTTTCATGTAATAGTAATGAGCAAAATGAAGGGAAAAATTATTATTTCCATTTTATAGAAATGTGGAAACTAACACTCCAAGAAGTGAAATTACATACCTTAGATCACTCAGCACAGTATAAAGTATATGGGCTGAGCTTTTTGATATTGGCTGCCAGAGAGTTGTTGTGTGAAGGAGGAAAGTTATATTGGGAAGAGGAATTGGTATGATGAAAACAGGGGGCAGGAAAGCCAGGTCATGTTCTGCAGAGTTGTGTATCATTGTATTTTGCATAATGAGAGAGAAGTTTGGATTGAGAATTAGGATTGATAAGAAGCAAGAAGCCTTGGAATACCAAACTATGCCAGTGGGATTCATCATCATCATCATCATCATCATCATCATCATCATCACCATCATTATTGGATTCATTATTTTTTAAATTTTATTTTTCAATTGCAATTGACATTCAATGTTGTTTCATATTAGTTTCAGATGTGCAGCATAGTGTTTAGACAGACAATCATATAATTTACAAAGCGATCCCCTGAATGTAGGGTTCATTCTTAAACACTCACATTATTGCTATCACCAATTGTGTATGAATCCCTAACACTGAAAACAGATCCTAGTAGTTTTTTTCTCTAGTTTTAAGTGTCTTTCAGGACATTAACAAGAGGCTTCCTCATAGCACTCTGGAGATCACCAGACCAAGGTACGTGAGCCTAGTCCCAGAAACTTGAACAGGCACAGTTAGCAGCTAAATAATACTACAATGACCTCCAGAGCACAGGGGAACCTACATGCACGGAACTCAAGTTACAGTGATGCTACTTTTACACCCCTCATCCATTAAGAAACAGGAGTCTATCAATAAAAAGATCTGGTATGGGACCAAATCTGGACACATACGGGATTGGTAAATTAAACTCAGCCAGGTCGGCATTTTTTGTTCTTTCTTACCCTGTCTACATTCCTAACTTTAGAAGACTTACTGCCAAGACTACGCAATCAAACCCTGGAATTAGAGTTAATAAATACATGTAACCTCTCCTTACCCTCACCTCTTAAAATGGGCCCCAAGTTTTTGTTTGGGGAGACCAATTTCATATTTACCTTTGGTCTTCTCATTTGACTGGCTGGGTAAGTAAATCTGTTTTTCTCTACAACAACCTGTTGGCTCAGATTTTTGGCTTCTCTGTGCAAGATGGGCAGTGAACACCCTGCCTTTGTTGTGTGGATTATTGTCATTAGAACTGAGTTAATAAGGACAATTGAATAATCCACCTATGATTTTTATTGTTTTTCTCCATTGTAAGAGCAGTATATGCTCTTTATAAACTTGTTGGAAAAAGAACTGACCTTTAAGTCATTTCCCAAAGCAACTACTATGCAGTTGGGTTTACTTCCTTTTAGTTTTTTTCTCTTGCCTTCAAAGAATTGGTGTAATCATCACTATACTGTACACAAAATTTGGTACTATTATCCAATTAACATCATGAGGTAGCTTTTTAATATGTTAGAAAGCCTTTCAAACCATACAGTTTATTGATTATAACCCACTATCTGAATGTATCACACTTTACATAAACCTGACCTTGGAACTGGGTATGTAGGTGTTTTGTGCTTTGACCCTGATAAGTAATGTTTTGTGAGCATCTTTGTATTAAAGATTTTATGCGAGTTAAACGGCTTCTAGAGGACGAATTTTCAGGAGTGATGCAAAATTGAAAGTCACACGTCCTTTTCAGCTCTTCCATCATGAAGCCAACGTTAGTGCTTTTCTGGGTATCCTTATCCATTTATATGCTGGCTGTATTTTCCTCTCATATCTCTTTCACAAGTATAGCATCTCTCATAAATGTCAAGTAAACATAATGGAGATGAAACTCCTGCGCCCTGAGGGAGACTTAAAACTGCTTGGAGTATCTTGTCTTGCTGGAAAAGTAATTTTTTGGAAGCAGGAGAGGGACTCCTGCTTATTCTGCTGAATGACTTCTGAATACTATTAACCAAAAGGTTTCTCTCTGTTAATAAGAACAATGCATGGCTCCTGCAGAGTGTGTCTGGAGCTACCCCAGGCCCATAGAATCTGAGATGGTGGGGGTTGTTTAAGCATTCTGTAGGTGGCTTGAGGTTCTACCTAGAGGCTTAGGAATGTGTGATCTATAATACTAATTGAATGACTAAGCTACCAGCATCATAGGCTCAAATATGACTAATAATTATTCTCATTCTAAAGTGTGTGTGTGTGTGTGTTTTTTTTTTTTTTAAAGCAAACAAGGCCTCTGCCCTTTTGTTCTGTGATTCACCCCTGTGAAATACTCAGCAGTAAGGCCCAGGGAGCACCAGATATACCAGTTGGTACTCCTCACTCTTCTCTCCCTGCTCACTCTAGTCGCTTCCCTCGCCCACCAGGTCCAATGACCAAATGGGCTGAATTTTACAGACCTGAGGAGGGAGAGGCTGTGCTGTGTGCTGTTTAAGAATCAGACTTTGGGTTTAAAATGGCAGCATCACATCCAGGCTCCCTGGGTCCCCAGATTTGTGACCGTGGGCCAATGACTTGGCTTATCTGAGCTCCAGTGGGTTTCATATCTTAGATAGAGATAAATAAACAGGCTACAGAAATTTTAGGGGAATTAATGGATGTGAAGATCTTACTGCATTGCCTAGGTTCAGAGTGAGAGCTCCAGAAATGGTAATTGTTCTTAAGATTAGCTACAGGTTGTCACCAGGCCATCTCTGAAGAAATGGTTGTATAATTCGGGGACATCTTTAAAACATTTATGGTTTTTTTTTGTTTATTTGTCTTAAAAATCAATTATAATTTCTACCTTGCAATTTGGCAAGGTACATAGAACACAATATGACAAAGTGGCGCAGTGCCGTGTCTGTCCATTTTCCCCTTTCTCTATCCATGGCTGACTGAAGAGTGCCTTGGTGTGTTCAACTTCTTGAAGCAGATTTTTGAGATCTTCAGGGTAGAAAGTATTGGCTCTTAAGTACTGAACCCAGAAGAATGATTCCCAAACCCTGGCTTGGCCTCTGCTGCTGGGTGTTTCTCTGACTTGGAGATGAAAAGAGTTTCAGGGCTTTTGGAAATGGCAGAGGCCTGGGCACCGTCTAATATATGATACTGGGTAGGGTATGACCAGTGACAAACCTAGGAAGGCTAGACACTGAGCAGCACAGTTCAGAGATGATGTAGACAGAGTGAGGACTAGAGGGCCCACTCCCAAATGTTTTAAACGAGTAAGTACAATGGGACACTTATACAACACTAAAGAAGAGGGCCCCACAGTAGGGACTGAGGTGGAACTTCTGGCCACTCTGTTGACCAAGGCCTCACAGGGAGACTTTGATTTAGAAAATACAATGAGATGGCATTTCTTGTAAGTTAGTGTGGAATAAATTCACATTGCATACACGTAGATGTACAAAACGCCAGACAAGGTAGAGCGTAATCAGCAGGGCTTTGTGCATGAAAGCAGATACTGCTTTTATTCTCTCTGATGGCAAGATGGGTTTTGAAGCATAAAACTTAGTTAGGAGCATGAGCCTTGGAGCTGGCAAGAGCAGGCTCCATCAGTTACCATCTGGACACTCTTGGGCAAGTCATTAAACCCTTCTAATCCTATTTTTTCATTTGTGAGGTTCAGATGTTAAGAGTACCTCTCATAAAATACTGTTGCTCATAAGAACTAAATGTTAGATAAGAATGTTACATAGGATCAAATGCCAGAACCATGTCTGTCTTGCATAATTGATCAACCATTGGAGCTGTTATTGACATTAATCATGATTGTGTAGTAGTTGTTGGAGAAAGCTTTGTGCTTCCCCAATCTTCCGTCCTAAATATCAGGATATAAAGGTAAACGTTTGAGGCCATCAATTCTACAAACATTATCCTAATTAACGTTTATTCCAGAGGGTTCTGAGATGCTTTATGGCCAATTATATGGAGGCTTGGAAAAAGTCCTTTGAGAATAACCCTGCTTTCTTATAGATACTTCTGAACTTGAAGAATTGTGCCTGATTGGAGAAAACCAGAAACAAAGATAAGGAAATAGGACATTTAGGGAAAACTCTAAAGTAAGTGTTTTTCTTTGGTGGATTTGATAGAATGAAAGTTTTGGGAAATGGAAATATAAAAACTTCATTTATAATGCCCTTCCAAGATCTAAATTTATTTTAATCTTCTAGCAAAATAAATGAATTGTTATATAACTTGTTTACTTTTTATCCCCTTTGAAGATCTAACAGCCTGGTCTGGAGCTAGAGAGGTAAACTTCTAATTCTTGGAAGACATTTTCCTTTATTGCTTTTGTTATTTGTTTAATAGTGAAACAAATAGTCATTTAAAGACATCTGTTCTCAGTGGTGCTGTGTTACATGTCTCTTATCCTCAGGTAGCAGATTCCATAATTTTTTATTTGTTTTCATTGCAACAAGTTCTTTCAGTTTAAAAGACCAACCTCATTTTCTCTTCTCCAGTGCTATCCAGGCTTGAGGCATGGGGCATGCAAGTGGAAAGAACCTAGTCTGCTCATTACTCTTCCTCCCCCTTTTTCTGTGTAGTCACAGTCTTCTTTGCTCCCTCTTATAGGTGACAGGGCCTCTGATATGTCAGGGAGAAGAGGAGGAAGAGGGCAGAGACCAACATTGCTTACTGAGCTGGCTCCTGCTGCAGTTCCCTCTGTTAGTTGTCGTTGTCTCTTTGGTTCACACCGATGGGACCCCAGGGCCCTCTCCATGGCTCTTTCCTGGTGGCTGCATTGTCAGTTTTCTTAGATTCCTCTTAAGTGACCTTCCAACTGCAGAAGACTTAGCTGTGGTTGACAAGTTCCAGCTCACCTTCAATCCTGTTGGAATTCCACCCATAGCTCCTGCTTTTCAGGGACTCTTCTCTGGCAACACACCCTCTCATGTGGAGGGTAAGAAAGATGGGTCAAGGTAGTTGTCCTCGTGTCCTCTTGACCTCCAGGAGGTGGATGCACTTTTGCCATGACATCTGAAGAAACAGGTTGCTCCACAGACATGCTCTTCCTGCCCTGCACTCTCTCTAAAGCTCCATTTTTCTACTTAGGTAGGAACAGAACAAATCAACAAGGCTGCTGCCTCATCAGGTGGCCACCAGGGAATGTGGTGCCAGTATTTCCTGCTTTTAAGGGTTCCCAAAATTTATGAGTTATTTTCTTGGAAAGCGCCTTCTATCTTTCAGAGATCCCCTATTTAGCCCTTGGCTGTACTATAGCCCAGCATTCCCATGCAGTAATCGTGGATTGCCCCTTGCCCTTCTCCTCGGTCTTCTCTCACAGACAAGGGAGGTGCTGGTGGTGCTGCGCATGGGTTGAAGGCAGCAGTGCCAGTTTAGCCACTTTTCAGAAAGGTTTGAGAAAGGTGTTTAACTCCAGTTAGAGTGTGTGGCACTTAATGCCTCTGTTCACATTTTTATTTGATAATTCTGGGGTCATAGGAAAAGTTCACTTATTTTTTTTTGTGTGTGTATATTTACAAAACATGCATACATGCAGATTCACATAAACACACATGCACCTATACCCCACAGGTGAGAGACTGAGGGAGAGGAGTAGGTTCTCCACTGAAATGCTAACAGCAGCTCTCATTGGGTGGTGATTAAGACTGGACTTTATTTTTGTTTTCTTTTCTGGTCTTCACTGCATGCGCCACGTTTTCTCTGATGAAAGTGTATCACTCTTAAAATAAGGTGAAGTACAATAAACATAATTTAAAAAATATTTCTAGGCTGCTGCTTTGAACAGATGGGCCAGATGTGAGGGGCAGGGGCCTGGGCTTTCTGACCTCCTGGGGTGCTCTGCGGGCTCATGATTTGATGAAGCATCAGCTGCTCTGAATTCCTACAGCACCTGCCACAACAAAAGGAGGCCCTTTGCTGAGCATACTAATGCAGTCATACATGCCTTTACAGAACAAAGAAACCAAAATGAGGAGGTCATTAAGCCTCCGTTGGACAGCATCTACCCTGCCCTAGCCTGAGCCTTCTGAGGGAGACAGCAGTCCACCTGCGAGGGAAGACAGCCAGGTCCAGAGTGAGTTCTTGGCTCCTCCCTTTTGTCCTCTCTGGTGGTCTCCTCCCTCCTTTTTGTGGTTCCCTACCTCCCATTTGGCTGACTTCTCAGCTTCAGCTCATGCTAAGAAACATTTAGCATCTGTTCCTCCGATGTGCCTCCATTCTCTTGTGGACCCACCTCTGTCCCACACATCACAGCAGAGCCTAAGAGACAGGTCGGTTCCCAGGAAGGAAAGGCTACCACAAATGGGCTGCCCCTCAACCCTTTTAGCTTTTCTCTGCTCACAGTCTCACTCCTCCTGCTGTTTTTTGAAATTAGTCTTCAAAGTTAGCCACCATTCCCTTGGCCTCACTGAGAAAAGGCAAGCTGACATCCATTTCTCTGTATTACATAGTATCCTTTCAGAGATTAGGTGACTTCTGTCCACATTCCCCATGTGGGGACTGCTAAGGAATTAGAGTCCCTTATCCCTCACTCATTCTTTCCCAAGGGATCAGGACTGGCCAATGTGACCGGGCCATGCTTAACACTCAGGGACATGCTTCCTAGTAGACGAGGTCACTGTGCCTTAAAGACAGGGTTCTCATCACTCTCTTCCTTGTGTTTGGACATAGCAGTCTCTCTTCCAACTTTTTCTTTACTGTGGTGACTGCCCCCTATTCTATCTTTTCTCCCAAGTGCAAACTGACGCTCACTGAAGTCTCCTTTGAGGAATGGAGTGAAACAGCCTGTCATTCTCACCTACACAACTGGCTGGCTAAATGAACAAGAGTCTGTTGACCAGTTATATTCTCTTTCTTCTCCAGCATCCCTGAGCATGCTCATCTCAGGGCGTCAACCCTAGGACAATGTCCTGGATCCAGCTTTTTGCTAGGGTTCTACATTGGAACTGTCACAAGACTGGAAACCTATGGATCAAGTGGTAGGTTTCCATTTTTCCATTATTTTTAGGGTGCAAATGCTAAGTGGCATTGAGAAAGGAGGCTGAACACACCCTGCACAGGGTGAGGATTGGACAGATAGTCCAGGTATGGAGAACTCAGTACCCTCCCACAGCGCAACATAGGGGAGAGCTGCCACATGTTCCCCTGGTCACACTCTCCCACTTGTTTATATCTAGGTGTTTCTGTAGCAATTTAATGCATTTGAAATAATGTAGATGGGATTCTCATACTTTCCTTCTGGTCCAGACTCAGCCTCCTTCCCAACCAACAACAGGAAATTACACAAAGAATTATTGGTGCTTGTGTGGGTGAGCAAATTACACCATGCATTATGTTAATTCCAACTGGCCTGAAGAAGAAGTGAATCTATGGTCTCATTTTCAGTCACTCTGCCTGGGCTATTCTGGTGGGAGCTGGTGGAAATTAAACAGGATGGAAAGTTTAATAACCTGTTGCTCACATCCCTCAACTCCTTGTCCCCAGGGGAAAGTATTCCAAAATATTGTGTGAACTTGGTTCTTTATTACCCACTTTCTGTTAAGAGGGGACAGGGCAGAAGACTGTGGTCTTTTGCTCTAGGAAAGTGGTAATTCTTTACCAAAGTGGATGTCCTGGTTTTAGTGAAGGAGACCCTCTGTGTTCAAGGAAGAGGGAACATAGCATAGTGGTTAGGAACATGGGCTCCAATTCAGGCAGACCAGGTTTCAAACCAGGTTTGTTGACTTGCTGGGTACCTGTGAAATATTGCAATGGTGGCTTCAATTCTTCACACCCTTTAGCCTTGTCCTTTACTCTGTGACTTTTTAGATCCTTTCCCTAAAGATGGTATCTTGTACTGCTTGAGTCTGGCTCGCCTTCTGATTTCCTTCAGCCAATGAAATCCCTAAGAAGTAATGGTTTCTTAGCACCAACATTACACCTCAGAAGGCCTGTGTGCTTCAACTTGCTTTCTGTTCTTCTGCAATGACCATAAAGCCGTGCTGCCACTTACTGGAGAATGAGAGGCACCCATTTATCCCAGCAGAGGCTGACCTGGTCAGTGGACAGCCAGGCACCTCCCAGCGGCATGAGTGAGCCAGGCCAAGATGAGCAGAGCCATCCAGACCCACATCCTAGTGTCCTGTGAGCTTTTATGTGGCTTTTCCCAGTGAGCCTGACTGTGAAGAGAGAGAGAGGGGAAAAGCTCCCTGAGTTGGGAGCACTATTTTATTCCACATGTCGGATTCACTCATACATTCAGCAGACCTGGAGTGTCTGCCAAGTGGCAAACCTGCAGTGACACTGTTGGGGAGACAAAGATGGTGGCAGTGTCATTTTCACCACGGGTGTGTTGGTAAGAACTGGAATATGTTATGAGAACAGGGATTCTGACTAGTGTGTTCAGAAATGTATACTAATCGCCTAGAAGAGTAAGTTGGCACTTGGTAGATGTTCGAAAAACATTATTTTACCTGATGTAGGTATATGGGTGAGTGTGTGTATGAGAGTGAGTGTGTGTACCAGATAAATAATGAAAGATTTCATAAAAGGCTCATTTCTCTCACTCCCCTTAGACTGGCGGAATGACTATTCCCCGTTCTTTTCTCTAGTCTTTTTCTTTTTTCTCTCACGACGCCAGCAGCAGGAACTGCAGTGTGCTGTAAACTTTCCCCCGTAACAGAATGTAGATGCATAAATCAGAACAGCTTCTAACGGGTTGTCTGCAGTAATAAATGCTGTGGAGGCAGCCCAGCCGGCAGTGTGAGAGAGATTACACGAGCCACTGCCTGGAGAAAGCACGGCGTCGTGAATAAACTCAGCCTTGCATTATTTATATATTTTAGGCGTTATTTTCCCTATTCTGCAAGGCCTGCGACTGACTTTCACTGAGAGTGAAGAGTGTTGGATGTGGGCTGCAATGGAAAAAACAGTTGCAGTTTGTCTTAGGCCAAGCTTCGGGGTGAGGATTGCATCGTGTTCCGCGGGAGCAGAGGCTGGCAGTGCTTCGCGGTGGGAAGACCCTTTTTGAATTCAGGATATGGTGCTTCCAATTCCAGCAACTTGTGTCCTTATGGGCTAGTGGGTGCTGTGCATCACCTTGGAGCTAAGTGGCTGGAGCGAGGGCCTCCGGACTGCTTTCTTCATCTCCACCAGCAAGACTGTTTCCTTCTCTCTTCCTTTGTTCATGCAGTAGGTTTAGACCTGAGATTTTGTTGTGGTTGAAGAATGGTTTTTCTGTAAAAGACAAAGTTTGGCAATCACTGGCTCGGCTGGTCTTTGACACCTCGACGTGGTCCTCTACTTCTGCTGCCTGAGAGAGTCCCTGGGGAGTTTTTAGAAACTGTTCATGTATCTTTGTTTGTCTTGTTTGTTCATTTTATTTTCCATATGTGAGTGAAATCATATGGTTCTTGACTTTTTCCATCTGAGTTATTTTGCTTAGCCTGGTATTCAGAAGATTCATCCATGTTGTTGCAAATGGTGTTACTTCATAAAAACTCATAGACATAGATAACAGTGTGGTGGTTGCCAGAGGGAAAGGGGGTGGGCAGGGATGTAGAAGAGGGCAACGGGGTCCAAATATGTGGTTACAGAAGGTGATGCAATGTAACATACAGATGATTATTATAGCATTTTACACTTGCAACTTGTATAATCTTATTAACCAATGTCACCCCAACAAATGTAATAAAATTAGAAAACTACTCATGCTGGGGTCTTAATTTTTATCAACTAAATCAGAGCTTCTGGAGATGTGGCTGGACATCAAGATTTTAATAGCTTTTTAAGGGACTCTGATGGGCAGCCAGGGTTGAGACCCCTGCTCCGAGCACTTCCTTCACCCAGCAGGGTGTGCTCTGAGACCCACGTAGGCTGGTGCTCAGTAAGAGCTTGGGCCTGAAGGGATGAATGGATTGAGCTCTCATAAACCTTACAACACATGTGCACACATGTCCACATGCTTACAAAGTACCACAGTGGAAGAGATGAAGGGATGACACTTTTATTTAAAACTGTACAAATAGGCACAGTGACAGCTGATGACACAGGCCCATGCTTTGCTGTACCTGATATGAGAATCCAGTTTTCCTGACTTTCCACTGAGGGCTCTTCACCTGACCTCACTGTGACTCAGCTTTCACTGTGTGCCCTTCTTACAGTCCCACGACTCAAGGGCAACTCCACCAACGTCATCAAATTCGATATCACCTGAAATTGTGTAACAAGGTCACCTGATCGTGAGGTGATTCGCTCTGCAAGCACCCCAGTTAACCTAGCCCTCACCTACAGTTTTCAAGCCACGTTTTCTTCCAACAGCAAGCTTTGTGCCTTCCGTAAGCGAGGGGGAATGAGTCATGAGAATATCACAACTCTTCTTACTTGTTTAGAATTTGTACTTTTTAAAGCTTTTTAACAACCATCATCTCATATAATCCTTCTGTGCTCTCTTGGTGTACAGAAAAGTTGTCTTTAGCAACTCATTTTGCAGATGAGTTGAGTTAGTTTTAGGAATGGCCTTGCCCAGCCAGGGTCCTCCTGGGACCTTGGTGAGATTGCAACATATGCTGTTGGAGGACTCCAGGGACCCTCTCACTGACCCTCACACACTGTCTCCACCAGTTCTGTCTGCATTTGCTCCAGTTGTGTTCCTACCACTAACCTCAGATCCACCTTCTTTCCAAGTCATGAGGCTGGCTGTCACCTTCCAGACCCCAGAGATCCAAATCATCCAAGGCCTGAGCTAGGAAAAGCTGCGTGTGTGTAGATATTTGCTAACTCTCCATGACAGCACTTCAGAATATTTGGACCTGCCACCCCTTGCCCGCTTCCTACTGGTATCTGAACTTCCCTCTTCCCAATAGGTTAAAAGTGTGCTGCTGAGCTCTTTCCTAAAACCCCACCTAATTTTCCTCATTTTAGTTGATTTTTTTCTAACCATCACCAAATTTAGCCAAGATAATATCAAGTATTTCTCTGAAGTCTTGCCCTGTCAGTTCTCTCCAAGGCTCATATTCCTTCGGAAACCTAAATGATGTGGTGAAGGGAGACCTTGTCTTTGAACAGCCCTGAGCATCACGGCATGGCTGGTCAAAGGCTTCCTTTGAGGGAACTTGGAGAGCCTGCAGGTGAGAGAAAGCTGACCTCTCAGGATTCCTTCTCTACTCAGTCAGGGTGAGACTCCAGTTCTCAGGATGGGGGTGGGGGAAGCCATCCCACTCAGCAGTTATTGTACTCAGTGGGATGAGTGTCAAGAGAGCTGATCAGAGGGAATGTTGGGGCTTGGGCCAAATGGGGGCTTTCCAGGAGCGCTCTTGGGAAGAAAACATATCAGGTTGTCTAGAGAGTCAGCAAATACAGAGACCCAAGGTCAGTGCCAACAGAAAGATTGTGAGGACTTAGGCTGATTAGCAGCAACTGTCCTGGAACTAGGTAGATTTGGACAATACTTTATGTTCTCATCTTGAACTTGCTTCCTTAAGTGGAAAAAAATTTTTTAAATATGCGGTCTTGGCTTCATTGAAGCCCAGCCATTGTATGGATGAGGTTTTACAGAGGATGTAACTCAGAAGTAATGTTAACTGATCCAGAAAATTCAGACACAGTGTTCTCTTCATGTGTTTATAGAGTTTGGTAGGAAGAGAATGGAGTAGGAGACCTTTGACGTTGCAGATCCCACCAAATTGGGGGTCCCTTTCCAGCTCCATCCCTCTTATGCTCAGACTTTTTTCCCCAGCAAACCTGTAGGATGCCCCACCTGGTGCTTCATATCATGGATTTTGACGAAAAAGGACTGCTGTTCTCATGTGAAGCTTCTAGACTAGTGGGACAGGGTCCTTGGAAGGAAAGACTGAGAATAATTCCCTCCTTTTTGGAGAAAGGGTGTTGAGACCCTCTGCTACTTCTAGGTGATGATTTTCCTTTCTGCTGGGAAGCAGATAAGATTAACAGACCTTAGTGATTATGTCCTTAAGCAGAGAATAAGCTATTTCTGCACTAGGTAAGCAAGAATGGAATGTCTGAAATGCCCTGTATTATTGGAAAATATGCCTACTTTTTCAAAATATACTTTCACAAAGAAATTTGGAAGAAAGCTACTTACTGCTCAGTGTTTCACATGAGGGAATTGAGGTGTGTCCGTAATTTCTGATCTTTTTGGGCTCTCACCTTTTGCTTATTTTAGGAAGCCCTCAGGTCCCGCAGGATTTTTCCAGAGATCCCTCCGGGGCATGTCCTTGAATTCCAAAGCCCAGAATTGTTTGCACGACTGAAAAGCCTTATCTTCAGGCAGGGAACTGGCAACAGTACAAATAATAACTGGGCGTTGTTTGGCTCTTCTGGGAGGGAATAAAAGGTGTACAGCCCTCCCTGTGGGGGTCCTGATATTTTTATTTCACTTCACTGAAGTGTCAAGCGCTCTATCGGTTTGCTACGGCTGCCATATTAAATTACTGTAAGCTGGATGACTTAAAACAATAGAAATTCATTCCCTCACGATAATGGATGCTAGAAGTCTGAAGTCCAGGTGTTAGCAAGATCATGCTCCCTCCAAAGACTTCAGGGAAGGACCCTTCTCTGCCTCTCCGCTGGATTCTGGTGGTTGCCAGCAATCCTTGGTGTCCCTTGGCTTATAGACACATCACTTCGATCTTTGCCTCTGTCATCACATAATGTCCTCCCCTGTGTCACTGTGTTTGTGTCTAAATTTTCCTGTTGTTAAAATAAGAACACTTGTCATTGCATTAAGGCTCACCTTAATCTAGTTTGACTTCCTCTTAATTTGATTACATCTACCAAAACCCCACTTCCAAATAAGGTCATATTCATAGCTACTGAGAGTTAAGAATGCCACATGTCTCTTTTGGGGGACACAATTCTACCCACAATAGATGTACTCTGTACTAGACAGAAGAATGAGCCCTTATTTTGGCAGACCCTAAACAGCTATTAGGTATGTGGTCATTCAACATTATTCCAAAATGCATTTACCATGTACCAAATATTTCTTATGTGTGGGCTGTGCACAGGGGTAAAACATTCATCCAGTGATTCTCCAGACACCAGCCTTCTTTGTCCTGAGGCTGGTTCTCTGTCTGTGTCAGGCAGTCTCTGCCTACCTCCAGGGCTTTGCACCGGGCAGGCTGTCCACCTTGGCTGCCTTTCACTGGTCAGTGTTTGGATGCCAGGAAAAAACACCTCTCTCTCTTCTTTTCTGTTTCTTGGGATTGAGTGGGGATTCAGAGGTCAGAATCTGGGGTCTGGCTGGCCCGTCTGTTGCTTCCTATTTTTCAGCTGAGATGCACCAGGCTCTAGAAGTCAAAGACACCTGTCTTCCCATTGGAGAGACCAGCTGTCTCTGTATCTGCTCTCTTGGAGGGAGTTGTTGGGATTGACACTTTGGCCCCTGTTTGCTTCTCCAGGGGAGAATAGTGTGACGTTGTCCCTGGCTATTCCTCCTGTAGCTGTATCAAGTCGAGTCCTGTGTGTTGATCGCATGCTTGCAACCTCTAGAGGGAGCTCAAGGCCTGTTTCCATCTCCCACAACTACTGCCCAAGGAAGATGCTCTGATGGATTGAATGATAAACACAAAAAAGGCACAGTGCTAGGTGGATAGGAATACTTAGTTGGAGTGGGAAGGCAAGGGTTACGTGTTTTTGAGCGTGGGGGAACTAATGGTCTATCTTGCTTGGCAGGCATTTTTGTCCCTGGAACCTATGGTCAGGAGTTGTCTGTGGGAAATGGGTAAGGAGGGGACAGCTGAGGCCAGTTCTCTTCTAGGTTGGTGATGCCAGTCAGGGAGGAGTTTCTGCTGTTCTCCTCAGAGTGGGAAGATCTGAAGACCAATGCTTTTGGGCTAAAAAGATTAAAGGGCCCACTGACGCTAAAAGATGGGTCCAGTGTGGGAGAAATACGGGCCAAAAGTTTAAATTGGGGGTACCAACAAGTCTCTGCTGGGCCAGTCTGCCCCTCTGTCACAAATCTCTCTGGATACTGTGGGAGTTGGATGGGATTCAAGATCCTGACCACTTCTTAGTCCTTCTGGAAAGCAGAGGAATAGGACTGCTGGAAAGGGCTGGCTCAATCCGGTGCGAAGGCGGCAGTGGTGCTATGGTGGATAAGTCACTCAGCTTCTGAGAAAGCCAGTTTTTTTCTGACTATAAAATGAGGATAATACCTGCTTAATGAGATATTGTGAGATTTATAAGTAAAACACAAGGAATAAAAACAACAGCATGGTATATAGCACATAGTAAGTGTTCAACCATTGACAGCTGTCATGAGAGATATAGTTCTGGCTACTTAATGGTGACAGCCACCATTAATGAGCTCTCAGGAACAGGTAAATTTAACTGCTTGGTGTTGTCTCATTCTGTCACTTCGACAGCTCCACTAGGTATGTTATTATTAACCTCCCTCCTCCAAATAATGCAACTGAGGCTCACGGAGGTTAAATAACTTCCCCAGGGTCAGAGCTGGGATTTGAGTGCAGGTTGGTCTGCCATGCCCTGCCAGTTCTTCAATTGTCTCTCCAAAGATACTCTTGGTTCCATCAATGGCAAATCCTAAGCCCTTGAGATTCTGTTCTACATGTCTGTGCATTGAAGGTGCTGTGTGAGTGGGTCTGCATGGGGATGGCCAGCTTCAGCTGCTCCTAGGGATTCACGCCTCTGAAGTAGGCACTCGCTGTGAAATAACCCTCTCCTCCTGGAATGGGAGGAAGTGGATTCATCTGAGTGCCGCTTTTTAATCAAGGAGGCCATCCATCTCCCGTTGTCATTTGATCTTTCTTGAAACAACAGCCACACATCTCTAGGCAACATAGACATGACGCAGACAAAATGAAAACGGAGGGAGCCGCATCTTTCTCTCATTAATGGAAAAGGGGAAAACACATGGTTTCTGCCTTGAGTGTTTTGAGGATGTGTTATTTTTAGAAAAGAACATTTTGTGATTTTTAGCTTCTGAGAAAACTTTCTTTTTTAATTTAATAAGTTGCTGAATTAAAAAAGAATAGTTGCTAGAGCCACGGAAATTAATCAGTAAAACTGTATTGTACTCTTCTATGTTCAAGGCATAGAGATACAGATAAAGAGACTATAAGGCTTGTCCCTACTTTTTACATGCTTGGACCCTATTAAGAAAGATTATATAGCTATGTATGCATGGAGCTCAGAATACAAGGAAATCCGATCCATTGTAGTTCACAGGAGACAGAATATATGCAGAGGTAAAAATTGTCAAGCCTTGAAAAATAGATGGAGTCATTCATTCAATGAATATGTGTTAAATACCTTTTTTTTTTTTGTCTATAGCAGGCACTGGGAAAAGAAAGCTGAATTAGATCTTGATGCTACCCTTGAAATTCTGTAATCCAGTGGCAGACACAAAATTAGAATTATAAATCAAGAAATGCCATGAAATAAGTAACAGAAATTTGTACAAATAATATGAAGCCACAGTCAAATCTACAGAGGAGAGAGGGATCAGAAAGGCTTTATGGGAGAAAAAATAGTCAAGATGGATATCAAAAGATGGGTGCTAATTGATGAGAAAGAAAATAAGAAAAGGTAGACCAGGCAAGAAAAACAATATATGCAAAGTGTTTTGAGTGAAGCTGTGTCTAGAGCTGGGAATGGTAAGGGCTTTGGGGCATGTGCAGAGGTAAGACTAGAGAGTACCTGGATATGCCCACATATGGAGGCAATGAGGGAATCTAAAAGATTTGATAAAATGTGGTAACTCAAATCTTTATTTTAGAAACAAGGATCACACAGTTTTGTTAGAGCATGGACAATTAAACAAGTGTACTTAATACTGTTATGAACTGAGGATTTGTGTCTCCCTTCAAATTCATATTTTGAAATCCTAACTCCTGACATGATGTTGTAAGAGGTGGGACATTCAGAGGTAATTAGGTCTTAAGAGTGGAGCACTCAGGAGTGGGATTAGTGCCCTTTGGAAAGAGACCCCCTGGAGCTCTCCTGCTCTCTCTCTGCCATGGAAGGACACAGAAGGAAGACCACTGTCTATGAACCAGGAAACACATCACACCAGACAGCAAATCTGCCTGAGCCTTGATCTTGGACTTCTCAGCCTTTAGAACTGTGATAAATAAGAGTTTAAGTCAACCCATCTATGGTATTTTTGGTATAGAAGTCCGAGTTGACTAAAGAAGTACTGTGATAGGAATACTTAGGGTTCCTACAGGAACCCAAAGGAAAATCACCTTACTCAGACTGGGCTTGTCTGCAGAAGACTTCTCGGAAGAAGTGAACTACGCAGAAATTAGCTTAAGGGAGGTGGGGGTGATTTAGAGGAACACAGTTCTCCAAGAAAGAGGGAGATGGTATGGGGCACAGCCAACTGTTCTGTGTGGCTAGATCAGGTGAGGTGTGTGTAGAGATGGGGGAAGCTAGGCAGGGTGGGTGAATCTGTGTAATAGGAGTTGAAAGCCCTCTTTTTAACCAACTGTTGAACCTTGGAAAAGACTTTAAGCAGGGATTGGCTTGATCTGATTTGCTTTTTAGAGTACTTTCTTACTGTCAGGTAGGGACTGTATGGGAAGGATGAAAATGTGGTGGAAGATGGAGGTGTTAAGGTGGTGTTTTATATTGGTCCAGGGAGGGGGTGATGGGGGCCTAGACCCAGGTGGTATCAGTAGAAATGTAGGATAGTACATTCAATGAGCAGATATTTTGGAGGTGAAAAGGATGGGACCTGGTGATTGTTTGGATAGCCTGAGATGCTGAAGAGAGGTAGAAGGCCAGTGTTAGAGAAGAAGAGTTCATGGAAAATTGGCAGAATTGTTGGGACATTCACTAAGATACAGGACACAGGAGGATGAACTGCTTGGGGTAAAGTAGACTGTGTTATGGAAGACAGATAAGAATTCAACATGTGCTGCCTGAGGTGTGTGTAGTGGTGGGTCAAATGAGTATGTGAGGAAGGGGGCCGTATTATCTCAATTCAACAAACATTGATTGAGCTGCTACTGTGCCTCAGGCTCTGGGCAATACACTGAGCTCAAATCCATAATAAATAGAACAGCCTCAAGAAATTCTACAGTTTACTGGACTTCCAGCCAAGATGGAGGTGTAGGTGGACACACTGTGCCTCCTCTCACAACCAAAATTAAGGACAACAAAGATTTAGAAACAAGAAAACAACTAGAACTCATAGAAAATTGAACTGTACAGAAGTCCAACAACCATTCATTTAGACAGGTAAGAGGGGTGGAGTCCTGGCAGGACAACGTGGAGGTTGGCAGACCCGGGTGTGCAGGCAGCTGCAGATGGAAGATCCCAGGTGTGCAGGCAGCAGCTAGCAGACCCCAGGCACAGGGTGGCAACTGTGCAGACCCAGTGAGGCCATGCAAGACAACTGGCTGACCAGGTGGTCCCACATTCACACGCAGATAATCCAGATGAAGGGGAAGCAATGGAAGGGACTGGAATCTGAGAGAGAGTGGAGCAAGCACCATTGTTTCCTCCCAGACCCAGCCCCCATATACAGTGTCACTACTCAGTGACTGGGCTGCCCCACCCTGGTGAACACCTAAGGCTCTGCCCCTCATTATGTAATAGCTGCGACCAGACCCCCTCCCCCCCAAAAAAAACCCAACAAAAATGTCTCAAATGGGAGAGCAAATCAAAGCCCCAGAGCCAATTTATCTAAGCAACCAAGAGATAGCCAATCTATCAGATGCACAGTTGAAAGCACTGGTGATCAGGATGCTCGCAGAATTGGTTGATTTTGCTCACAAATTAGAGGGACAAATGAAGGCTACAATAAGTGAAATGAAGAAAAATGCACAGGGAACCAGTAGTGATGGGAGGAAAACTGGGACTCAAATCAATGGAGTGGACCAGAAGGAAGAAAGAAACAACCAAACAGAAAACAAGGAAGAAACAAGAATTTAAAAAAATGAGGAGAGACTTAGGAAACTCCAGGACATCTTTAAATGTCCCAACATCCGAATTATAGGGGTGCCAGAAGGGGAAGAGGGAGAGCAACAAGTGGAAAAGTTATTTGAACAAATAATAAAGGAGAACTTCCCCAATCTGGCAAAGGAAATAGATTTCTAGGAAGTCCGGGAAACTCAGAGAGTCCCAAAGAAGTTGGACCCAAGGAGGAACACACCAAGGCACATCATAATTACATTAGCCAAGATTAAAACGAAGGAGAGCATTCTAGAAGCAGCAAGGGATAAGGGCACAGTCCCCTACAAAGGAGTTCCCATCAGACTGTCAGCTGATTTCTCAAAAGAGACCTTCCAGGCAAGAAGGGGCTGGAAAGAAGTATTCCAGGTCATAAAAGGCAAGGACCTATATCCAAGATTGCTCTATCCAGCAAAGCTGTCATTTAGAATGGAAGAGAAGATAAAGTGCTTCTCAGATAAGGTCAAGTTAAAGGAGTTCATTGTTACCAAGTCCTTATTAGATGAAATGTTAAAGGAACTTACCTAAGAAAGAGAAGATAAGAATATGACAGTAAAAAGACAGCAAACTCATAGATATCAACAACCACACCTAAAACAAAAGCAAACTAAGGAAACAATAGAACAGGAACAAAAACACAGAAATGGAGATCACATGGAGGGTTAGCAACAGGGGAGTGAGAGGAGGAGAGAGGGGGAAAAGGTACAGAGAACAAGTAGCATTGACAGTGGGTAGAAAATAGACAGGGGGAGGGCAACAATACTGTGGGAAATGCAGAAGCTAAAGAACTTATGATACATGGACATGAACTAAAGGGGGGGATGTGGGTGGGAGAGGGTGTGCAGGGTGGAGGGGAGTGATGGGGGAGAAATGGGACAACTGTAATAGCATAATCAATAAAATATATTTAAAAAAATTTCTACAGTTTAGTGAGAGATGAAGCTGGGCACACAGATTATTTCAATGTAATCTGTTAATGTGTTGATAGAGCTGTGCACAAAATTGGACAGATATTAATGAGCACGTACTCATGCCAGGATGGTGCTAGTGCTATAGATGAGGCAGCGAGTGAGCCTAACAAGAGTCTTTTCTTCAAGGAGTCAATGTTTTACTGAATCTAACAAACTAAGTAATAGACAAAATAACTATCAACCAACTAACAGACTAACTAACTTAGACAAAGATTCAGGTAAGAACTCTTGTGTTAGTTTGGGTTTTGGGAGAACTAGAAGTGAGATGTAGACTTGAGAGGCAACATGGGGAATGTGCTAGGGGGAACTGAAGGAGCCCTTAGACTATGATGCTGGTCTGACTCCGTGGAGGGAGAGGGGAAGAAGGAAGGGAGGAAGGAAGGTTGGATAGAAACAGTCTCAGATTGCTGTTCAGTCCAACCAAGTTTAAGCAAAGCTGATGGTGGGTCCCCAAGTCAAAGTCAATGGTTGGAGATTCCACATGTTCCATGAATATGCTGTCGTTGGCTGGGAGCACCCCACAGGAAGTATGGCCTCAGAGTGTGCTATGGCTAGATTTCAGTCACCAAGAGCTGAGGTCCTTAGATAACTGTACTCCAGCACTGGGAGGCTTGCAAGGAGATTATTACAGTGGCCACAACTACGAAGTAAGTATCCAGGTGGTGAGAGAGAATAATCTGGGAAAGTGAGCATTTAGATGGTCAGGGAGAGATAGTCTCTCTGGGGAGATGACATTTTATCTAAGACCAGAAAGATGGGAAATATCCAGCTGTGTGAAAGGACTGGGGGAAGTACTGTGAGTAGAGGGAACAGCATGTGCCAAGGCACTGTGGTGGCATCCGAGGGTCCCTGAGAAGGTCAAAGTGACTGGAATATAATGAGAAAAAGAGAAAGTGGCAGAAAGTGCAGGCAGGATCATATACTCCAGGGTTTCATAAATCATTTTAAGGAATTTACATTTTATTCTAACTGCAAAAGAAAGCCAGAGGAGAATTGAAGTTGGGCAGTGGTGTGATCTGACTTTTATTTTAAGAAGACCACTCTGGCTGCTACATGGGGCATGACTTCAGGTTTTAAAGAGAGGAAACGAATTAGATGGTGACAAAGGATGATGACTGACACAGTTAAGGTGCACTGACCCAATTTGCATTTGCAGGAGATGGTGGTGTGGTGAGGAAATGTCATCTGAACTGAGTCTTAAAGGGATGGGTTTTTAGGGCCCATTGCAGAGAGGAAGTGACATTTAAGGTGAACTTCACTGGCTCTTTGAAGGGAGGAGAAATCTTATGGCACTTTTTAGAATCACTAAAACATAGAGCCAAAGCAGTCTTTAATTTAGTGCCTTTTATGGGACAGAATACAGTTCAGGAGTAACCAAGGACATTCACAGGTGGAAAGTACTTAAATCAGAGAGACAGCATAGTTAGGCAAAGGAGACCAACCATTTCCTTTTTTATGGCAGAGAACATTAACTGAATTCCTCAGAGGCTGGAGCAAAGAAACAAAGGGAACACTAGCCTTCTTTCTCAGCTTTGCTCTGAATTCACATGAGTGCTGATGTGCATCATTCTGAATTTGGAGGGTTATGGGGAAGTCAGTTTGGGAGAGTATTGAAAGCTTGTTTTTCAGAACCCACTCTTTATTTCTTCTTTCTATGTTAGGAACAACAGCAGCAAAAGGGTAAAACTTGAATCTGTAATCATAACAGTGACATCAAGACTAAATCACAGACCAGAGTCCAAACAAATGGTGCTATCCCTGCTGGCTTTCCTCTAGATTCTATATTCTGATGGTCAGGTATCTCCCTTGTTTTTATTCCTTGCTAGCTCTGCCTCAGGTTCCTACTTTTGAAATAGATTCCTAATCACTTTCCCTGCCTCCAGACTCTCATACTCTACACAGGCCAAGTGACAAAATGATGGCTTCTTGGTTAGATGCAGTACATCTATGCATTTCATTTTTCTTTTTTTTTTTTTTGGCTAAAACACCTTTTGGAATAAGATGTACAAATTGAAAAATCAAATAATTTTACATAAAAATCCACATTTCCAGTTTCTCTTAAAAATTTCAACAATCTGACTTCACTGGCTGGGTGAAGTTCAAGAGTGGCTATTTGTTTCAGCTTGGGCATCTGACTTCTTTGCAGTTTATCATCATCTCTCCCCTTTACTATTGTTTATACCCTTCTTTTCTGTCACCTGCCTGAGCATGGGAGGTATGTGAATTCAAAGGCATTACTGTATAGACATATTTTTCTAAAGTGCAAATCTAATCATGCCACACTCTTGTTTTAAAAACCTTCACCAGCCTGCTTATCTGGCAGAGTAAGTTCGAACTCTTCACCCTCGGATATGAAGGTCTCATAGCTCTCTGTGGACCCATTCCCTTTCTGGAAACCATGCTTAACTTAAAAGTTGCACCATATAATACCTCGTGAATTTTGCCTAGTTCGAACATTAATCTTCTTCTAAACTCTTGTCTACTTTCTTAGCACCTTGGTCACACCTCTTTTGCTACCCTTACCAAAGTTGTCCAGTTGAAGAATCATCTCCTCCAGATTGCATGCCCCTCAGAGTTCTGAGCGTCTTTGCCTTTGGGGGTCTAGTGAAGATACGAGAGTAGTATTCAATGAATGGATGTGCCAAGTGGAAAAGTTTGATCTTCCATTTCATCACCTACAAAATGAAGTAGTAATACCTATTCTTCTTATGTCAGAGGATTATTGTGCGAAGCAAAAGACATAGTGTCCTTTGTAAAAGCGTTTGAAAACTGCAAAGTAATATATAATGAGGGAAATTTATGTAGAAAATGGTACATCATCAACTTGCTTAAAATGATTTAACTGTGTTATTTTTGTAGAGAACAGTAACCTGGAAGGCAGAAGCCCTGGATTATAGTTCCACCTTTATCGCTGGTTAGCTGGGTGACTTAGGATAAGTCCTTTTACCACTCTGGACCTCAGTTTCCAGAGCTGAGTTTTGGAAATGTTAAGGTACTCATTCTTCCTTTTTTGTTTTTATTTTTTTTTCCTTAAGTCTTCCTATGAGTAAGGCACTTTTCTTGTTCTTAAGGGATTGTATTCTTCCACACTTGGTATAGTACAGTATATTAAACATGATAAAATAATAAACATGCAGTAATTAGATTTTTTATTAAATGTACAGCTCAATGACAATAGCTATTGTGTGGAGCTGATTACTAACATTTTCCTTACCTGGAATTGTTTTCATTATTTAATCAACATCAGCAAATGAAAGCTTCAGAGCTCAGAATTTAAAGATCTCAGCAGCTGTATTAGAACGTCTCACACAATCTCATCTATTCCTTTGCTCTATACTCATATGACAACTCTATTGTTCTTCTTATATTATTCTGAAGTCACCAAGGTGACAAATGCATTTTGGAAGAGGGGTTGGGAGTGGGGGTGTGTGGAGGAAATGAGTAGTGTGCTTGGAGGGGGAAAAAAGCTTTGTCCTCTTCTTGTTTTTTTTTTTTTTTTTAATTGCAGCTTATAAAGTTGATTCACTGACTGCTGGTTTAAAATAGTGTCCACTAAGAGCCCTGGTACAACCTAATGTGCAGTAAAATGTCTATGAAAGGATAGAAGAAGATATAAACTCAAAACATGGCCATAAATTTGGATTGACAATCAGCTAAAGGCTGGATCCTGGAGGATTATTTTTCCAACTTCAAGGTCAATGGAACTGGAAGGAAGAGTGCATTCCATAGGCTTGGGTGTGCTTTCAGGGGCTTGTTCTGTGGGAGAGGTGGGAAGGACCACTCTCCCTCTTTAGTTGTGTATCCTCTGATTGTATATCTCTGAATGGGTGCCCTGGTGGAAATTTATATCTACCCAGAAACTCAGAATGAGACTTTACTTCAAAATAGGGTGTCTGCAAATATAATTAAGGTAAAGATTCAGGTAGTTTCTTAATACAATTAGAATGTTCTTATAAGGGACAGAAAAGGACATGAAGAGACATACAAAGAAAAGATGGCTGTATGAAGACTGAGGCAGAGATTGGAGTCATGTGGCCAAAAGCCAAGAGTCCCAGGGGCCACCAGAAGCTAGAAGAAAGAACAAAGTTTTCTCCTTGAGAGTGCTCAGAAGCAGCATGGTCCTGCTTGATTTTGAACTTCAGGGCTGCACAACTATAAGAAAATAAATTTCTGTTGTTTTAAGCCATCAAATTTCTGGCAATTTGTCACAGCAACCCTAGGAAACTAGTATAGTGGGAAACTCAAGTTTATGCAAGAGGCTCAAAATTCAAACACCTAAGTTAACAAAAATGAGTAAGTGGATCAGGGAGGAGACTGAGGCAAACAGGAGGAGATATGCCTTATATAAAGACAACCAGTTAGTGGTCTTGCAAGAACAAAGACACAGATTTGCCAAATCTTTCCATAGTTCAAGTAAACCTAGAAACTTCCTTCCTTCCTTCCTTCCTTCCTTCCTTCCTTCCTTCCTTCCTTCCTTCCTTCCTTCCTTCCTTCCTTTGAATTGCACCAATTCTGTTTTACAATGGTACTGACCATTTCAAATGTGTCTGAGAGAGTCAGGTTCTCCCATGGGTGGCCAGTTTGCCACCTCATGTCTGTTCTTTGTAACCATCCTTATTCTGTGTAGTTCTTCCTATTTATGAGGCAAGTTCTGGTCTCACTCCCTTTTCATTATTTCCTTTACTATGCAAAAATTACTTATTTTACTTTTCTAGCCCTCCAATTCCTTTTGTCTTTAAAGCATGTTCTAAAGACAAAAGGAACTGGAGGGCAAGAAAAGGGTTTTAATTGCAGAGATGCTCCACCTCTTCAGGTGGAAAATAAAATCTTTACACTTTTGGTGGGTGGGAGGATGAGGAGGAGGAATACTAAGATCCTGGTGCAGTACATGTGGGGGAAGGTGATGCTTATTTTCATATTCAATAATTGTTTGTGTCATTAGAAATCAGGAAAGAACTTGGATAGAATCCCATTTCAGTATTTAGGGCCAGAGTTAATAAAACATTTTAACAATGTAGAACCTGTCTAAGATCTGTGACCATTCAACTGATGGTTTTGAATGCCTTAGAAAAGAATAATTGACCAGAAGGAAGGGGGTCATGTTCATCCTTGAGGCCTTCAGCAAACCCTGGGTTTTGAATCATCTTTTATTTAAGGATGAGAAAACTATCAAACATGAAAAATATGAGGTCCAACAAAAACAATAATAACAGTGCAGAAACTTTGAGCAATGATTATTAAAGATTTTTATGAAAACTCAGAGAAAAAATACCCTGACAAGGATCTACCACAGGAAACAAATTTTATTTTTTTAGAAAATTATTTGGCATCTTCAGATGAGATGAAAGAAATAATAGCCCCTTAAAAATAAGATGGATGTGGTAGAGAAAAAGCAATAGAATGACATGGAAAAGGAGCTGGTGAGATGAGGAAGAATTTCCAAAAAACTAAAACTTCATCAGGAAATTTACAGTTAGCACGAAGAAGCAGTTAGGAACATAACTGAGATTATAGAAAATTAAATTGCTTTATAAGAGAAAAATTGCAGAACTCCTGGAATATGAAATGCCAAAGTATCTTTTACTAGAATTGCATCTAAATTTTAAGTAGAAAAAATATTGCATACTGTAATAGGGTTCTTCAGACCACCAATAAGATACATGTATGTGTTTATAAATGATTTAATATAAGAAATTGTCATACTTCTGGCCAAGATGGAGGCATAGCTGGACACGCTGTGCCTCCTCTCACAACCAAGATTAAGGACAACAAAAATATAGAACCAAAAAAAAAAAAAAAAAAAGAAAACCCAACCAGGACAGAGAGAAAATTGAATTGTGCTGGAGTCCAACAACAACGATTCACCCAGACCCATAAGAGGGTCAGAGTCAGCAGCTGGCAGAGTCGGTGGCTGGCAGAGTCAGATCATGGCAGGATAAGCCAGTGGTGGTCCCGGGTGTGCAGTCAATCCAGGCGCACAGGCAGCCAAGCGGACCACAGACACGTACACATTTGCGCACAGGTAAACCAGGCAAAAATGGGCAGCAAGACAGACTGTATGACACAGGGCCCCAGCACCAGGAAGTGAAGCCTAAAATCACCCATTGAAAATACTTGTAGAAGCTGAGGTGCTGGGAGGGAGTCCCAGCCTCACAGGAGAGTTCATTGGGGAGACCCACGCATGGGGTCCTGGAGCGTGCACCCACCCAGGAATCAGCACCAAAGGGGTCCGGTTTGCTTGGGGAAAGTGGCAGAAGTGAGTGAAATCTGGCAGAGAGTGGGGCAAGTGCCATTGTTCCCTCTTGGACCCCACCCCCACATCCAGCATCACAACCCAGCGACTGGGCTGCCCTGCCCTGGTGAACACCTAAGGCTCCACCCCTCACTATGTAACAGCCAGACCAGACAAAAACAAAAATCCGAAAACCAAGGATGGCTCAAAAGGGAGAACAGATTGGGGCCCTGGAGATAATTCATCTGAGTGACCAGGAGGTGGGCAACCTATCAGATGCAGAGCTCATAGCACTGGTAGCCAACCTATCAGAAGCACAGTTCAAAGCTCTGGTGAGTAGGAAGCTCACAGAATTGATTGATTTTGGTCATAAATTAGAGGAACAAATGGAGGCTACAATAAGTGAAATGAAGAAAAACGCACAGGGAACCAGTAGTGATGGGAGGAAAACTGGGACTCAAATCAATGGAGTGGACCAGAAGGAAGAAAGAAACAACCAAACAGAAAACAAGGAAGAAACAAGAATTCAAAAAAATGAGGAGAGGCTTAGGAAACTCCAGGACATCTTTAAACGTTCCAATATCTGAATTATAGGGGTACCAGAAGGGAAAGAGGAAGAGCAACAAGTGGAAAAGTTATTTGAACAAATAATAAAGGAGAACTTCCCCAGTCTGGCAAAGGAAATAGACTTCCAGGAAGTCCGGGAAACTCAGAGAGTCCCAAAGAAGTTGGACCCAAGGAGGAACACATCAAGGCACATCATAATTACATTAGCCAAGATTAAAACGAAGGAGAGAATTCTAGAAGCAGCAAGGGATAAGGGCACAGTCACCTACAAAGGAGTTCCCATCAGACTGTCAGCTGATTTCTCAAAAGAGACCTTCCAGGCAAGAAGGGGCTGGAAAGAAGTATTCCAAGTCATGAAAGTCAAGAACCCACATCCAAGATTGCTCTATCCAGCAAAGCTGTCATTTAGAATGGAAGGGCAGATAAAGTGCTTCTCAGATAAGTTCAAGTTAAAGGAGTTCATCATCACCAAGCCCTTATTATATGAAATGTTAAAGGGATTTATCTAAGAAAAAGAAGATAAAAAATAGGACAGTAAAAAGACAGCAAACTGACAGATATTAACAATCACACCTAAAACAAAAGTAAACTAAGCAAATGACTAGATCAGGAGCAGGAACACAGAAATGGCGATCACATGGAGGGTTTGCAACAGGGGAGTGGGAGGAGGAGAGAGGGAGAAAAGGTACAGAGAATAAGTAGCATTGATGGTGGGCAGAAAATAGACGGGAGGCCAAGAATAGTGTGGGAAAAGTGGAAGCTAAAGAACTTATGACACATGGACATGAACTAAAGGGGGGAATGTGGGTGGGAGGGGGTGTGAAGGGTGGAGGGGAATGATGGGGAGAAATGGGACAACTGTAATAGCATAATCAATAAAATATAATTAAAAAAAGAAATTGTGTCATATTACTATGGAGATTGAGAAGTCCTAAAATGTGCCAAAATCTGCAAGCTAGAGGTATGGGGAAGCCTGTGGTATAGTTCTAAAAACTGAAGGACCTGTAGTGTAAGTTCCATTCAAGGTCAGGGGAAGATCCATGTTCCAGCTGAAGGAGTCAAGGAGAAAGAGAAAATTCCCCTTCCTCTGTCTTTTTGTTGTATTCAGGTCCTCAACAGACTGCTGATGTCCACCCACATAGGGGAGAGAAATCTGCTTTACTCAGTTTACCCATTCAAATACTAACCCCACCTGGAAATGCCCTCACAGACATACTCAGGGATAATGTTTAACCTGGACACTTCATGGCCCAGCCAAGTTGACACACAAAGTTTACCATTACAAATCTATCTCTTGCCAACTTGGTACCATACTCAATTTCCAAATACAGACAAAAACAAGGTCATAATTCTGTATAATGAGAAACAACTATATTGAGTACCCAAAATTTAGTACCTAAAATGTACTTTTTCTCCAGAGAAAGAAGTAAAGTTCTTGAGTGATATTTACTCTTCTCCTTAAATACTATGATGTAAGATTAACAATAGTGAAATACTAAGGAGGAGCCCAAAGTGGCCAGGTGGCAGTCTCTGCTTCCTTATCAGTGGGGTCACCATTGCCTCTTCTGGTGGAAACGATCCTTCCTCTGGAACTAGGGTGTCTCGGCCGGCAGAGCTTAAGGTCTCAGGAACAGGAAGCACACTTTTTGCTTGTGGGTCACTAGAAGTGATAATGGTTGTACCACTCACATTTTCACCCTTTGATTCATGGACCTGTGTATCTTGGATATGGGATAAACAGCACTGCCTATTGGATGCTAACCCCAAGCACAGATAGCCTCCAGGGGATCCTTGCCCAAGCTCTGCAGAGTATTGCCACCTAGCTGGCATTGCAATGGAGTCTTCCATTGTTGTACCAGGTCAACTACCTCAGGATGCTGAGGAACATGGTATGAGCAGTCAATTCTATGAGTATGGCTCTACATCCATAATTGATGCCCATTTTAGATGATAATTCCTAAAATTTTGTTGAAGCACTTGGCAATTATTGCTAAAATACTGAAATGTTTAAAATACTCCTGAGAGGATCAATAAACAACAAAAATCCATTTTACTTCTATAAAAGTAGAGTTGCAGAGAGTGACATATGACCATTTTTAATACCATAGAGGCTGACTAGTGATTTTCTGCATCTTAAAAATTTATTTGAAGAATCTGAGTTTTTGAATAGAAATACACCACCCACAGACTGGTATTATCTGTCATTAAGCCCATCTTTATTTTATCCCTCATTTAGGAACTGTGAACATGTCTGAGCTTTTTGTGCTTAAAAGCAGTATGTATGCCATTATTTCAAGCACATTAAAATACATAGAAAAAAATGAAAGACATAAACAAAAGTATCTATTTCTAGTTATTAGTAGTTATATACTTGATTATTATTTTTAAAAGTCACAGTCCATGTCTTTTTCTTTCTTTGTACTTTTAAAATTTTCAGATTTTTTATAGAATGAAATCTGCTCTTTTAAGATGAAAATACACAGTATTACAAATAGCTATGTTTAATTTTAATAGCTCATAATTTAAAAATGCCATCATTCAAACTAGAAGAAATTGCCCTAAAGGATCAATAGTAGTTATATCTAGGTAGTGAAAGGAGGGTGGTTTTGTTTTTCTTCTTAACATTATAATGAAACTTACTGTTTTTAATTGTGAAAAATAATTTTAAAATTTAAATATAAAGAGAGCCTCAACAAAGATTTTATGATGACTTATTGTGTGGCAGGATTGTTGGGATTATGCACACAAATGATTATACACATGAATGGCACCTTATCCAGGAGTTTCTATCCCATGAACTATTGTTTCCTTACGTGTCCACATTAAAAATATAAGGAAAGAGAGGACTTGCTTCTCACTGATTGATAATGTCTGTGTGATGGATTTTTGGTCATTCTGAACTGAACATATCTTGGCAAGGAGCATATGATCTATAGAGTCAGACCCCTTGGGACTTGAGTTTTCCTTCATTCCAGGTTAGCCATGTAAACCAAGCACTACATTACCTGGGCTTCAGTTTCCCCAATTTTAAAATGCAGAGGCTAGTATTGAACTAGTTAAGTCACTGTGAATCAAGAAAAGTATGAGAAAGGGCATATTACAATAACTGCATGCAGGTCTCTGCTACCTGAGAATTGCTTCTTTCTTTGTTTTTTATTTTCAGGATTAAACATTTACCTTAAAAATGATGTCCCTTGCATTTGGTTCAGTGCTTTAAAGCCTGCGCTGGAAGACATTGGATGACTCTAGATGGGCCATAAACTGGATGCGCATGGTGGTTCAGGGGAGAAATGCCTCAGTGACTGGGACGTCATGACACCTCAGGAAGAGGTGCTTGACTCTGCAGGAAGTCTCTCATGGGAAATTTCAGTTGTATTTCTGGAGAGCAGGCTCCACATCATCTTGACCACATTCTATGAAGTGTCCCTGGATGCTGTTGACATGGAGATATCAGCTACATATTTGGTGACCTTGGATTGATCCTCTAATGGGGAATCACTGGAAGTAGTGGCAGCCTCACCAGTGTCCTTGGCATGACTCCGCATTTCCCATAGGATGTGGTCAGGAAGCCTTCATCAGGGCTATACTTTGACTTTGAAGGATCTTCGTAGGCCGGTGCTCTCTATTGTCCCTGGATTCTACTTAGAAATAGCCTGGGATTTTTCTGGATCTATTTTAAAAAATCACAGTTTTATTGCTTATTCCAACACACTTTTTACTTAATAAGGCACATAACCAGACATATGTTGAATGCTCCAGGAAATGGAGCTCCTTAAAATGTCCCAGGAAACATGGGAGGAATGAATGATAAAATTTACTCTCTGCTATAGATGAACTCACGGTCTACTAGGAGACTCAGGTGACTAAATAATAATAGCAGAACTAAAATGAGTGTTTTTACAGCTGCATGTCTATGATGCTTCGGGAACCACGAGAAGGAACAGTTAACTCCATCAAGAGTGATGAAGAAAGGATTTCCAGAGATCTAGAAATAGAAGTTTGTTACCCCACAGGGAATATAAGTCGGACATATTTAAAGGTATTTTTTTCACACTCTCTCCTTCCCTCTCCTTTTCTCTTGATCTTCTTTCCCTGTCTTCCTCCCTTTAAAAAATACTTACTGAGTATCTACATGAATAATATGGAGAACACGTGGGTTTGAATACATGGTCCTGCTCTCTCAGAGCTTCTCTCAGATAGAGGAGTATATTCAGAAAGTGCAAGACTATTTTGTTTGGTTGGAGTTTAGTATCTATGCAAGCGAGGTTTCCAGATAAAATGCATGACATTTAGTTCAATTTAAATTTCAGATAAACAAAGATATGTTTTTGGCATGTTTACATATTGCACAGGACATACATATTTGAGAATGTTATTAAATTATTTAGTGGGCATCCTTTTATTTTCTTTTTGCTAAGTCTAGCACCCCTACATGTTAGGAATATTAGAAAATGAGATTAGAAATATAGGCAGGGATAATAAAATTTTCTAAACCATCCAGAGGAGTTTGAATGTCTTGCTACCTCTAATAGGGAACCCATGAAGAATGTCATGCAAGGAAGCAAAAAGATCAGACTTGATATTTTCAAAGACAGTTCTGGCCATAGTGAGGAGAATGTGTGAGAGAAGCACAGAACCAGAGGCAGCAGGACCAAATGAGCACCTGACTTAAGTAGCAGTATTGGGTTGGAGAGATGGCATTAACAATCACATGGCAAAGATTGAGAAGATGTTGAAGGTGGGACGTGAGACAGAAGAGGAACTTCAATATGCCCCCTAACCCATTTCTGGTTTGAATGACCAGGTGAATAATTCTATCATTCTCCAAGCTAATGATTGCAGGAGAAGGAGATATACATATATCTCCTTCTCCTGCAATCATTATATAGAAGGATAAATATATATCCTTCTCCTGGAATCTCTATATATTTAGCCTGTCCAGAAGGTATCCAGCCACATAATAGGAAAAACAGAGACATTTATTGAAGATGATACAAGATACAAGAAACATTGTCCATAAGACAATGACACCTCAGCCCCCTTCAAGGTAGACACCTAGGAACCTCATACAATTTTCCCAGTCAGGTGCCCTTTTGGATTTTCCTGAGTCTCATTGATGGTCTGAAATCTCTTCCTTTTCAAAGGTGATTTCAGTTTGGGAAAAGCCAGAAGTCGCAGGGCACCAAATCTAGGCTATAGTGGGGCTGAGTCACCTGAGTGATTTGATATTTAGCCAAAAAACTCTGAATAAGACATGATGCATGAGTGGGCTCATTGTTGTAATGAAGCTGTCAATCACCCATAGCTGCAGCCTTTTGAATCATCTGAATAGTTTCTGCAGAGGAATGTTTAAGCTTAATGCAAAATGTGCAAAATGTGATGCAGATTTGTTGCTCTACTCACTCAGTCATTTTGAATGTGATGGCCACACAGTGCACATGCTCACTCAATGGGAATCTCCCACTCCACTGATTAGTACAGTGAAGTCATCATTGTGCATGCATGTGCATTTCAGTCCACGATCCTTGGCTGCCAGGTTACATCAATGTCATGCAAGCCATTCTTGTTCTACTAACAATGGCTGGACTTTTTCCAGATGCAATATATATATATTTCCAGATCTTTCTTCTGGAAACATCAGCTTGGAGAATAATAGAATTACTCACCTGGTCATTCATTTATCTATCTATCTATCTATCTATCTATCTATCTATCTATCATCCACTTTTCTTTTGTATTTAAGGAATTTGAGACTAGGAATCTTTCCCAAGATGTCTACTTTGACCTTACACTTAAATGAGAAATCTCTCATCCTAGATTGTTCCTAATCTCATTTCATTGTAATGTGGAAAGAAGGGAAGCTAGATTGAAACTGTTTTTTGTAGAGATATCATTTTGTTGAGGTTTGCTCATCTCCAATCTTTTTTAGTCCTTCTGTGGTAATCATCATTCACAAGAATTCATTTGGCTCTTGACACACACTCCAAATACTCCTGAGTATCTACGTGAGTTGCCAAATATTTATTCAACTAACCTTGTGCCTTGGCTGAGAAATTTTCTTTGGCATGTCCAACATTCAGCCTGAGGGGTTCAAATTCATCCTTGTATATAATATGAACCTTGAAGAGACTATCCTCAGACATTAAGCTTTTATCATATGTTGTAAAGGAAGTAGGAAAATCAGAGTTTGCTGAAAACAAGTTGTATTTGATCTGTTTTAACAAACATATAAGAAGCAGTTGGAATTTAAAGCATCAAGAGAATATAGATGGACGCTGTTGAAGCAAGCTTTCCACCTTGCCTTAAAAGTTTGTAGTTTCTTAAATATGTTAATGTATTTCTCTAAAATCTTGTGTGCACCCTGACTGGTGTGGCTCAGTGGGTTGGGTATCATCCTACAAAACAAAGGATTGACGGTTCAATTCCCAGTCAGGGCACATACCTGGGTTGCAGGTTCAGTATCCAGCTGGGACATGTTCAAGATTCAACCGATCAATAGTTCTTTCCCTGTCTTTCTCCCTCCCTTCCCCTCTCTCTAAAACCTAAAACAAATCCTGTTTGCTAATAATCTATTTTCCAAAAATGTCTCAGAAAAATAGGGAAAAGATACATAGGTGTGTTGTGTGTGTATGTACACATATGTTGCACTGAGGCTTTTACGTGGATCGCTACAACTATATAAAGAAAATAACAACTGCAAGTAGATCAATGATTTATAAATGGTACAATATGATTAGGTGAGGAAAATTGAGAATTTTGTGAGGGTGCTATTATTAGAACAATAATATTCGAAAAGAACTATAGCAAGCTAGGAGAACAGTAGGAGGGGCAGAACACTGTGTACCAATTCCAGGTAAAATGGTACATTAGCAAAGGGATTAAGATATAGTAGGTATGGTATCAGTACCATAATTTCACATCTGGGAAGGAGTGATAAAACCCTCCTTTAATTAGCAGGGGAAATGGATGGTTCTGCTGAGAGCAATGGAAAAGTCTTATTTGACATGTTGTTGGGAAAAGAAGATGAGAAAGCAAAGAATGAACATTTATGGAACTCATGCTTTGCATCATCAGCTGTGCTAAGAACACATACGATCCAGCTCATTGGAGACTCTCAACCAATCACATCCTTTCAGGACAGATTTTATCATCTGTTCTTCACCGATGAAAAAACTGAGGCTTACAAGGTTTAAGAAACTTTGACATTGTTACAAGTTAAGTGGCAGAAGTGAGATCTGAATTTGAATCTTTGTCTTCAAAGTTCATGTTTTTTCTATCTTATATAATTGCTGCCTGAGGTTTATATTGGAACACTAAATTATTTCAGGAAAATTAAGACCATTGCTTTTTGTCTTAACAAAGCACTTTCTACCCTGAATTTCTGAAGGTCCTAGAGTATCATTTTTTATTTTATCTTTGTCACCATATTGGGTTTGGGGCAATGGGTTAATCAAGGTCTCCAGTGAGCCAAGCCTTTCCCTTGTCTGGGTATCTCTCCTCACCATTAGACAACTTTCTTACACCCTGAAGCCCATTTTGGGTTAGAGCTTCCAATCTATGTAGAAACAATCCTGTAACCTCACACTAGACATTACTGATGTCAACACCAAATGTTCTGAAATCGAGTTTATTTAAAGAAGGAAAACTGAATACCATGTCTTATATACAAAGTATGTTGGCATCAACATTAAAAATAATGTAATGCGTGTTATGAATTGTACTTTATGTTTTACACTTACTTTTAAGCTTAAATTAATTTACCTACTATAGTTTGAAAATGAAAAACAACAATTTAAGTAATGTTGAATATAGTCATAACATTTGCATAGTCTGTGCAGGCTTACCTCAGAGACATTATGGATTTGGTGCCAGACCACCACAATAAAAGGAATATTGCAATAAAATAAGTCACACAAATATTTGATTTCCCAGTGCATATAAAAGTTATGTTCATACTATACTGTAGTCTATTAAGTATGCAACAACATTATGTATAAAAACCACATACATACCTTAATTAAAAAATACCTTATTGCTAAAAATGCTAACCACCACCTAAGCTTTCAGTGAGTTGTATTTTTTTTTTGCTGGTGGAAGTAACAAACCTTCAATTTGTTAAAAAAAATGCAGTATCTGCAAAGTGTCATAATGCAAAGCATAGTCAAATGATGCTGGGCTCTTTATAGTCTATATGGCCTTGGGCCAAATCCAACCCACCATCTAGTCTCGTACATCAAGTTCTGCTGGGACACAGCTACCTACACCTATTACTTCAGAGTCTTCTGTGGTGATAATGGTGACACATGGCAGACTCGGGTAGTTGTGACAAACACAGTATGGCTGACAAAGCTGAACATATTTACTCTTTGACCCCTTTCAGTAAAGGTTTGCTGACTCCTGGTCTGTGACAACAGGAGACACTTCATCTTTCCTTTCTAATTAGATTCTATGCATGGCATTTCATCCTGCCTGTTTTAAAAGAAACCATGAAATACTTGTCTTATGTGATAGCATCTAAATTTTCCCAGGCATTTCTTCACCACAAAATACATGTATAGTTCTACAGGGAAATTTATATTTTTTTAACGAAGGGGAAATATTTCTTTACCATGCTCATTAAAACCCCGTGATGTAGTTATCTCCTTTTTAGAAAGAAAATACATTTAGACATAAAGATGATATTTATTTATTTAACTTTAAAAGTCTGGGTGCCTGTTGTAATGTCAGGTTCTGAGCTCGGTAATAGGGATGGAAAGGGAGTAAGGGAGACAGAATCCCTAAAGCAATTAAAATAGTGTGGTACTGGCATAAAAACAGACACACAAACCATTGGAACAGAATTGGGAGCTCAGAAATAAAATCTTGCACACATGGTCAACTAATACTTGACAAGGGGGCCCAGAACACTCACTGGGAAAAGTGTTTTGTTTTTATTTTTTAATAAATGTGAGGGGAAAAACTGGATTACCACATGCATAAAAATTAAACTGGATCCTTATTTACTTCACTTGCAAAAATCAACTTAAAATGGATTAAAAACTTAAATGTAAGACCTGAAAGGGTAAAACTCCTAGAAGAAAACATAAGGAAAAATCTCCTTGGCATTGGCAATAATTTTTTGTATATGACACCAAAAACAGAAGCAACAAAGAAAAACTAATCAGTGGAATTACATCACACTAAAAGGCTTCTGTACAGCAAAAGAAAAATCAACAAAATGAAAAGGGACTTCACTGCATGGGAGGAAATACTTCATAAGCATATAGCTAATGAGTGGTGAACATCCAAAACACAAGGAACCCACACAACTGAATAGTTAAAACCAAAAACAAAACAAAATCTGATTTCAAAATGGGCAGAGGAACTGAATAAACATTTTTCCAAAGAAGACATACCGATGGCTAATAGGTACATGAAAAGATGCTCAACATCACTAATCATCAGGGAAATGAAAATCAAAACCACAGTAAGATATCACCTCACACCTGTCAGAATGGTTACCATCAGAAAGATAAGAGATAACAAGTGTTGGTGAGGATGTGAAGGCATCACTCTTGTGCACTGTTGGTGGGATGTAAATTAGTGCAGCCACTGTGGAAACATTATAAAGGCTCCTCAAAAAAGTAGAAGTTGAACTACCATATGCCTTAGTAATGCCACTTCTGGGTATATTTCCAAAGGAAATGAGAAAAATCATATATCAGAGATATCTGCACTCATGTTCACTGCAGCATTGTTCACAGTAGCCCAGATGTGGAAACCACCTAAGTGTCTGTAAACAGAAAAATAGATAAAGTAGGTGGGTTATATAGACAATGATACTACATACAAGGTCTGTCTGGAAAAAGTCTGGTCGTTGTTAATATAACAAGAACAATATGGGTGACATGAATGTAGCCTGGCAGCCAAGGAGAGTGGACTGGAATGTGTGGAGTGTGCATGTGTGGACAGTGACAACTTCACTGTAGTAGTCAGGGGGGTGGTAGACAGTGTTGAGTGAGCATGTGCACTTTGTGGCCATTGCATTAAAAATGACTGAGTGAGTAGAGCAACAAATCTGCATTAAATGTTGCATTAAGCTTGAACATTCCTCTGTGGAAATTATTTGGATGATCCAGAAGGCCCCCAGCTATGGGCAACTGGTGATTGGCAGCTTCATCACGAGAACACACTTGCTCGCTCATGCATCACATCTCCTGCAAAGTGTTTTGGTGAAACACAAAATCATCCAGGTGACTCAGCCCCTGTATAACCCAGATTTAGTGCCCTGTGACTTCTGGCTTTTTCCCAAAACTAAAATCACCATTGAAAGAGAGGAGAGTTTAGACCACCAGTGAGATTCAAGAAAATATGACAGAACAGCTGATGGTGATTGGGGGAACTGTGTGAGGTCCCAAGGGGCCCACTTTGAGGGAGACTGAGGCATCATTGTCCTATGCACAATGTTTCTTGTATCTTCTTCAACTAAGGTCTCTATTTTTCCTATTACATGGCTGGATACCTTCTGGGCAAACCTCATATATATACACATAGGATGGGATATTATTCAGTCATGATAAAAACATCTTGCCATGTTTAACAACATGAATGAAACATGAATAAAACTTGAGGGCATTATGCTAAGTGTAGTAGGTCATAGAAAGCAAATACACTGTGATTATCACTTATCTGTGGAATGTAAAAAAATAATTTATGCTAAAAAATATAGAGCCCAGGGGCTGGAGGTTGGGCAAAATGGGGAGATATTGGTCCAAGGATACAATCTTCCAGTTACAAAAGGAAAAAGTTCTGGAAATATAATATACAGCATGGTGATTATAACTGTATTCTATACTTGAAAGTTGTTACGAGAACAGATCTTAGCTTGACATGATGGAGGTGTTAGCTAACAGTATGGTGGTAATGATTTTTCCCTACATAAGTATATCAAATCAACACAATGTATACCTTAAAGTTACACAATGTTATATGCCGATTGTACCTCCATGAAATTGGAAAAAAAATCATACCCTTGGAGAGCTCAGTCTGGATTATATAACTAAGTCATACACTTAATAAATAACAGTGTCAGGTCTTACACTTTGGTCTGAGCACTTCCAAAGCTCTTTTTACATTAAACTTATGCTTTCTGAACTGGGAAATGTGCAGCCCCATCCCCAACACTCCCCATGTAGCTCGAGCCAAGGATATACAAAGATACAGAATTACATGGCTTTGATTTTACTAGACAGTATATAGTTTTAAACAATTTTTTATATTAAAATGAGCCTGGCTCTTTTAAGAAAGAGAATGCACATTTCAAACGAATCTTTAAGAAATAAGACTTTCAGTAAATTAAAGCTTGCAGTGCCCAGCCCCTAAGGATGGCAAATTGTCTCTGGAATACTCTTTCAGAAAGAAGAAAAGAGAAAGAGAAATAAGTCTTTGGGGGAAAATGCACAAAAGGAAACCTCATAATAGCTAAGATTTAAACTGAAAGAAGAAAAGAGAAAGTTTGAAGGGGAAGAGAGCCCTCAGAAGCTAACTTGAAAATGACTTTCTCAGTGTCATCGGTCAACCTGCCACTGAGTAGCCTAATTAAGACATCTGCTGAGAGTTACCGATTGGAGGAGGTCTCACTGTCACACCACTTTAATTGACATGCTGTGATTTCGTTCCAGATTAACTTCGTAAGTGGTCTTCCTAATAGAAAGATCACTTAAATTAAAAGTGGGCTGTAAGTGGGGATTTGTGATGTTAATAGGCCAGTGTAATCTCTCTGCATCATTTACATACATTTTCATTTTTCCCAATGCATATTTGCATATATAGGAGGATGTCACTGAAGGTGTCAGGGGCAGTATTAGTATGCTAATGAGCATGCAACTGGCACAGTGTCCGGAGTCATTTCTTTGACCTCCCGTCAGCACTAATTTTGGAGCTGCCTTTGAGTCACCAGTATTAGTAACATAAAACCCATGTTCCAGAAAAAGCATGAGTTCAGCTTATTCACCCAGATGCAATAAATCTTTGAAAGACTGGATGGAATTGAAGCAAAGAGACTTTATAACATTTGAAGAGTTGCTTAGTACTTGAACAATTCAGTATGTCAGTAATGCTAAAAAACTCTAAGAATATTGGCTCAGTGTGGTAGCCCATCTACCTTCCTTAATGTCAGAGCTCAGGGCAGAATGTCTGCCAATCTGGGGCAGCCAAGGCAGAGGCCGGCTCAACCGGAACTCAGAAGAGAGATGTCAGGAAACTAGGCTGACCTATTTCCCCAGGTCAGAGATGTTTAAGAGATTTAGGGTAGACTCTCTGTCCAAGAGGAAAGGAACTCACACATATGATTATTTTATTATCATTTTAATACCAACACCATCACCTCCATGCCTAGCAGCTATCTGTGAAAAGCTTTAGGTGTTTTGAGTTAACTTATTTAGACATTTGAGTAACTTAATACTTTCAATGACACACAGATATGAAAGTTTTGAGCAGTTAAGAAATTTGATCAGGACACATAGCAAAAGGAAAATGAAGGTCTCTGTGATTGCCAAGTGCATTCTCCCTTTCCGTTACTGCCTGCCGTAAGAACGAAGGTACAAGGAGGGAGAAGTAAAAAAAAAAAGGATGACCTGGGCTGTTAAATCTAAGTCAAGAGTCTTCTCAACAGTCACACCTTGAGAAAGCCAAGGGCTGAGATGTTCTTTGTTGTTCCTTACCCTCTAGATGAGGGAATTGGTGTAGAAAGAAGGCGCTGTGCTTAGAGAGGAGCTTGACTGCCATGGAGGAAAATAGTGGGTCACAGCCCTGAAGGAGAGTGCCTGCCATTCGCTTTTGGGCTCTGTGGCAGCGGGGCTACCAGCTTTGCCGGGTCTGGGAGATGTGTCAAAGAGCCATTTACATGACTCTTTACAAAGTTAAGCCTATTATTTGTCCCTTCTACTGGCTTTTATAAAAGCCCTTGACAGACAGAGTAGGAATAAATAATGATTGTCCACATGCTGGGTGCCTTCTTAAAAATGAAAAGGTGGTCTGAAAAACTTCACAGTCGAAAAGTAGTGGGTTTGTTCACAATATAATGTACAGATATCTTACAGAATTGTACACCTGAAACCTATTTAATTTTACTAAAGAATGCCACCCCAATAAATTCAATACAATTAAAAACACACTCAATAAAAAATAGTAGTGGATCTGACACTGAGAAACACTAAGCATTACAGGAAAATGGGGCGTGGTGTGTTTCATACTGTCCCAGGGTTCTCTGAGGCTGGCTAGGAGGCACCAGTTACAATGTAGGGCTGGCCTTGGTGGGGTCACACACTCTTTCACCAGGAACCATGAGCCCCTTAGCTCAGAACAGCTCGTTTCTGGGATGTCAGAAAGCCAGCCTCCCGCCAAAGAAGCTGAGATGTATCATCTCATGGGGGCAATGCATGATGAGATTGGCCAGGGGGTGGTCATCAGGCTGGGGTCAGACCTGGTCCAGAAGTGAAGGGAAAGGCACAGTCAAAGGGGGAGACTGGAGGAGACTAGGCACATGGCTCTCAACCTGGGCACTTTTACCTCTTGTACAGTAAAAGTCTACAAGTTAAAACTCTTGTAGACTTTGGGAATTTTCCGGAGACATTTTTGATTGTGAGACAAGGGGTGAGGGTGGCATATTGTAGATAGAAGCTGAGGATGTTGCTAAATATCCTACAACACGCAGGACAGACCTCCCTTCCACAATAAAGAATAACCTGGTCCCAAATATCAATTGTGCTGAAGGTAAGAAACCCTAGTTGAAGAATACTGGGAATGAAGTGGAGAAGTCAAATTTGGCAGTGGATTCTTACGTGTAGCCCAGACTGAGATCACAGATGTAGTGATTTGACTTTGCACCTTAAGGAATGGAAACTCAAAGAGAGAAAGCAATGAATGGTGCCTGAAGCCACAGAGCTGCTGCTGGATGAGCTAGAATTAAAATCTGGTCTCTTGACCATGGCCTGGAGCAGTTCTTTCTACCTACACTGTCCTAGCAAAATCTGTATGTGGAACAGTGGTGCAGATAATCTGGTCAAGATACCAGACTTGGCTTTTATTTCTAATTTTGCCCAGTGTTGAACATTTTTTCCTCTACTTAATCTGAGAGCTAACAGTGCCTTCCTCTCCCTTGAGATGTGGGGTTCTGGGAAAAAATGGCAGAAGGGAAAGGGGACTAACATGTACTCAGCAGCTTCTGGAAGCCAAAACTGTTTGAGGAGCTTGACTGTGCTTGTCTTGTTTATTTTCACAATAATCCCAGGAGGTAGGTATTATTAGCTCTGTTTGGAAATGATGAAGCAGGTTCAGATGGGTTTAGTCAGGTACCCCAGGTTGCACAGTTGGTAAGTGATTTTTGCTCAGCTCATAACTTTCCAAAGCCGATATTCTGCATCTACAAAAATGTACATTCCACAAAGGCAAGGATTGTCAAAATATGTTTGCTCATTATTGTTTTTCTTAAGTGCCTGCAAACTGATAGTGCATAGTAGGTGCTCGATAAAAATTGGTTGCATCAGTGAATTAATACCATGGAACTACATAGGCCTTACGACTTGAAGTCTAGAGATTTTTGAGTTAAATGAAATATAAAACATCAAAGAAAAATATGCTTCTTTTAAATCTTGGAATCCAGCAGATTCCAAAACATCTGCAAAAGAGCAGAGTACTTAAAACACCTCTTCCAAGTTGTCTGATGCCAAGTGTTGAAGTATACCAAGTGACAGCAGTGTATTAAGCTATCAGAGAAAGTGTGGGTGTGCAGCTGTTACATTCTTTAGAGGATCTTTAAACAAAAACTGTAGTTAGGAGAGAAAAAGCATTACTATCTCATAGATCATTGTAGCATGCAGGGCCCAAGGACGAGGTGTCTCCTGCGTGAGAGGAGCCGGTGGTGGGAGTTGGGAAAATTTGGGTGGTATGGCTCATCTCTTTGTACCTGAGCTCATCCGCATTTAACTAACACCCTTTCATCTATTGCTTCCCAAATCACTGCAGCTTGCTCAGAAATACAGCTTTCACATCCTTACATCCCCAGAACTTGGCCAATACAGGCACCTAATAAATTCTTGTTAAGTGAAACAATGATTGTGTTTCTATAGAAATGGTATTTCTCGTGGCTGAGGCATGCATCCTAGGTATTACAATTTCTGTGACCTTCGTCTCCCCACCCCCAAATCAAGGCAGGATGTAACTAATTTTCACTACTTTTTTAGTTTATAACATCCTGTTGACACTTAACCTCATATTATTTTCCTAACAGTCATCTGAGATGTTATATCCAGGTTATAAGTGAATGAAAGGAGGCTCAGAAGTTTGAGGAATCTTTCTGAGGCCACTCAGCCAGGAAGTTGTAACATTAGGATGTAAACTCTTTCTACCGAGCTCCAGATGGGACTGGTTCTGTGCAGTAAAGAACTGACCTTGCCCAAAGAAAGGTCTGGCCCTTGACTGGCTCCTGGGAGATGACCTCTAAGCCCTTGGAATGTTCTCTCTGTTTACTTGGAGGTCTTGAGCCACACTGGGAGCTTGGAATGCTAACAGTGGGAGTCTTTGGCCGTGCAGTATGATTTGGACCTTTTGAAGGAGTTGAAGACTAATGTCCTCCATGTGGGCAGCCAGTCATGTCCACTTGACCAACTCTTAAAAAAATTCCTAGACACTAAGGCTCAGGTGATGTTCCTTGGCTGGCAACACTCCAGGTGCGTTGTCACCCATTGTTGCTGGGAGAAGTAAGCTCTGTCTATGAGTACAGTGGGAAGCTTGCACCTGGAGCTTTCCTGGCCCCTGCCCTATGTACTTCTTGTTTCTGACTTTAATCTGTATCCTTTTGCTTGAATATGCCATAACAATAGTTTTGTTGGATTCTGCATGTCTTAGTGAGTTACTGAACCTGAGGGTGATCTTAGGACTTTCTGAACTCCCAAGTTGCTACCATTTCTCTCTGCAACTCCGGGGTGGTCAACAAGAAGGACTGATTAATAAGGAGGGGACATTGCTGTCCAAATGCCAAAGAAGACAAGACTGAGGGACTGCAGACTATGATCATGTGAGATCACTTTTTAAGAGGAACGAGAGCTTGGGCCTAGTGGCCAGCCACATCTAGCTCCTTTTCTTTGTCCTACTGGTAGCAGAGTACCACCTGAGAGACCTTCCTACTATGTGTCCCTGAAAATCAATCCTAATACATCAGACCTAAGATGCTTTTTGTTGTGGCATGAGCTGGAAAAGTGAAGAAGGTTTCTGACAAATTAACAACCTTGCAGTATCTCCCTCTCTTACCCTCCCTCCCCTCTCCTCCTTTCCCTGTCTTTGAGTTTTCTCTTCTCAGCTTTTCCCACCTCCACCTTTCATTGCTATGTGCCTGGCATTGTGCCAGGTTCCTCAAAGACAAAAAGCACAGCAGAGGCAGCAATGTGGGTGATTAGTTTTGAGTTCAATTTCCTGGCTTTGGCTCTTGCCTCTTCTACCTTCATGCTCTCAGTCCCTTCCTAGGTAGGGCCAGGACTAGGGTAATGCAAGCAAGGCACTCTGGCCCCAGCCCTGCCTCTTTCAAATGCTTTATCAGGAACGTGGGATTCAATATCTACCTTCGAGATTATGAGAATTGGAGTTCATCCATCCCTCATGCTCAGCCTTTTCTAACACAGAGTAAGCACTACAAAGTGCTAGGTATTCATTCTTTGATGCTTTCTTCCCACAAAGAGGCCTACATTGTCTTAAGAGAAGATAAGCAATTGACTAAGATACTGGAAAGAAATGCATAGCTCAATCTAAGGTATATGGACTCTACTATGATGCATGTAGGGTAGTTTCACAAGACTGGGATGGGGCTTCCATTTCTCCTAGGGGAACTTGGCTCTCTCTCTATGAGATGGTTGAATTTTCTCCAGAAATTGAATTCCTTGGTCATCCATCTGCTACCCTCCTGGCAATGTGACATGATACAACCTTACATCTAAAATCTGCAGATACTGAAGACAGGACTGCCTAAAATTCCTATGGCCTGGATGGCAGTGTGATTCTTCAGGATGACATTGGGAGCCATTCCTGGTTTGAATCAGGGCAGTGGTTTTTAGCCTTGGCTGCACATTAGCATCTCCAAGCAAGTTTTTACAAAGTCTTGATGCCTGGATCTACCTCCATCAATTCTGACTTAATATTCTTGGTGGATGCTGGCCTGGTAGTCCCTGTAAGCTCTTCAGGGGTTCTAACTCATGCAAGTGTTTAATAAAGACACCCTGAAGCTTCATCATGTGTTGGTGCCCTCCCCAGACACCATGCCTTTTCCTGTCTGCCTCTGTTGGCCCCACTCTCTGGTGGGCACTCCCTTCTTTGACTGCCTGGTGAGCACCAATTCACCCTTTAAGACCTGACTCAAGGGTGATCTTCTTGAATGTTTCTAGGCAGCTTGATGCCTAGCTGAGGTCATTCCAGTTTTCTCTGTGTTCCCATAACACTTTCTAGACTATCAGTTTGTTCCCTTGAGAGTCGGGACCTTGTCTCTGTCTTTGTCTCCATGACATCTGGTGGAGTCAGAGCCTGGTGCCCTTGGCAGATAGTTCATTGAATTAAATTGAGACATTAAAAACTGCTATCATGTCATCGAGGCTGAAATCTCTATTCCTTATAATGTTAGTCTCTTTGTCTGGCTGCTTCTGCTACTGCTTGGCATACCGATGTGCCTCATTTGTGCAAACACAAGATTCCCTCTGGAGTGTTGAAGTATTTTGCTAATTGCAGGGTTGCTTGTGGCCATAATGTGCTGTTTCTTGATATCTAGTCACAGTTGAAAACTAGGAGTGCAAGAGCTACAGTTAGTGGTCTGTACCAAGTCTGGACATACATACATGCTAAAATGTCTCTGGGCATTCCACAGGTAGAAATAAAACCCCAGAAGTGGCATACCATCTTGTAGTCCATTTTAATGTTGCACACCTTTGGATTTTTAATTAAGGATGACATCCATATTCTAATTATGAGGCCACATTTTGCTTCCGTTTATAGCAAATTTTCACCACAGTGTAGTACTATGGTTAGAGATGGATGTTGAAGAATTGAGTGGGCTAGGAAGCAGGAGAGTGATTATACAGGAATCAGCAGGTGTACACTGATGGCTGTGTTGCTACTTAGGATGGTGGCTTAGGTGGTTGCTATGAGTGGTGTCCATTCTGGTCACTCATTACCTGTACCTTTCCAGTTGTATTTTTGCTGTTATTCCTGTCAGGACTTTGGAGGATCCATTAGATATACAAGAAGACTAGGAAAATGTGTTAATCAACAGAGCGGTTAAGCTCTTTCCTTCCAGGAAATCTAAGAGAGGTTTTGTGGGTCATATAGAGTGTAGGCAACAGCCACTGGATTGCCCATGACTTGGCAGAGGGCAGGAAGATAAGAAATTGAAGTGCAAGAAATGGAGGCAGGGCCATTGCTGAGAATATCTGAGAGATGACTGTGGGCCTGAGTCTGAGCGGGTCTATTGGTTAACATTCTCTTTTCCTTCTGTAATACAGTCAAACCAGATCAAAGCTCTTTCCCTCTTAGGTGGCAGTATAAGCAGCCAACTCTATCAAGTCAGGCTGTATGGACTCTTTTGCTCTGCCATCCTCAACATGTAGTTTCCACCTCATAATCTAAGATGGCTGCTGTAGCTCCCACTATCACATCCATATTCCACCCACTGGGAAGTTGAGAAGAGAAAGGAAAGATTTCTATGTTAAAGACCTGATCTAGAAGTTACAACACAGCACTTCCACTCACATACTATTGACCAGAATATAGTCACGTGGCTACACTTAGTTTCAAAGAAAATTGGGAAACAAACTCTTTAGCTAGATGGCCTTGTGCCCAGCTAAAATTTTTGTTATTTGGGAGAATGGGAAAATAAATACTGAGGAAATAAGGAGCCATCTTTGTTTCATAAGAGACATTTTTTTCTGGCTACTGCCCAAACTCAGCCAAATACAGTGAAGCTGCAGAAGTGCTGGGAGGGTGAATTCAGAGGAGACATATCTCAATGTCTTAAATGCCATCTCAGAACAAGAAATCAATGGTTGAGGTTAAACATATTAGCACTCGAGGTTGCCTAGAAAATCTCAGCATCTGAAAACAACACTTCTTTTTTGATGCATATGTCCTTCAATGTTTAATGTTAATTTAACTTCTTAATATAGATTTTTGATAAGAACCTTTGCTCAATATTCCCAAGGGAACTAAAAGTGTAGTGTTTATGGGGAGGAATGCAAGCAAGAGGACAAAGTTTGCAAATTTTCATCAAATTAATTACCTAGAAGAAGATATAAAAATTGCATGAAAGAGGTGGTTTATATATAAAGAACAGTTTCTATTTCAAAAAGGGTGTCGTGATTTTATGTGTGTGTATTAATGGTGTAGGTATATATGTGATGCATATGTGTGCATACAGATATACTTAATGTAATCTTTAGTGTAAAAAGTGTTATTTTCATTTTATAGAAACTTGGTGATTTGTCTTGGGCCTGACGCAATAATAAATAAAACTGTGGAAGAGGGAGATGTCTTGAGAGAGTGTGCAGGTAATTTTCATGTGAGAGGGATGTGAACATGTGCAGCTAGAGAATGGACTAGGGTGGTTTTTAAAACAGTTCTGAAAATTCTTTGACATTTCTCTCATTGAGGGGTGAAGTCTGATTCCTCTCTCCTTGAGTATAGGCTGGACTTAGTGACTCTGGCCCAGTGACCAGAATGTGGGGGCAGTGACCCTCTGTGACTTCCAATATTAGACTGTAAAGAACTGTGTGGTCTCTGACTGGCTGTCTCTTGGGACCCAGCTGCCCTGTTGTGAGGAAGCCCAAGCCACATGGAGAGGCTTGAGTGCGTGCTTTGTCCACGTTCACCTTCGTGTTCTCTCTTTTCTCTCTCCAGCTCAAAAGAAAACTGATTCTAAGTTATTGGAAAGAATCAGAGATACTAGGCAAGAGTTTTTCATTTTCCCAATCCAAAGACAAGATACACTGGAGTTCTTTTGTAAAAGACAACACAGTTGTTGTTCTAGCTAATGGGCAAACTAGCTGTGTTCAATCACTATCCCTGGTCTCAAAGACATCTCTTCCAGAAGCTTCAAGATATTGGCCTGAAACTGTCTATCCTTTCAAGGAGGATAGAGCTGCATATAATTAGATGTGTGTAATGTTGTTAGTTTAGGCCAGTTTCTCCCATCCTTTTTAATCATTTCACATATGTCATAGTTTTCTAACCTGCTCAGAATCTGCTCATTTCCACTTCAGGATATATTTTTTAAAGATTTTATTCATTTATTTTTAGAGAGAAAGTGAGGGAGGGAGAAAGAGAGGGTGAGACACATTGATGTGTGAGAGAAACATCGATCCATTGCCTCTCATATGCGCCTCAACTGGGGACTAAACCTGTGACCCAGGCATGTGCCCTACCCAAATCGAACCGGTGACCATTTGGTGGATGATGCCCAAGCAACTGAGCCACACTGGTCAGGGCTCCACTCTAGGATACTGTGTGCTGAGATCTCTCTTGAAATCTGTGTACATCACTCCAAACATTTGGCATGTAGCATGTGCTTAACTAAATGTTCAACCAATTAAAATGAAGTCTGATCAGCAATGGGAAAAAATAGGACTGACACTTTTTCCACTTTAGATACTTCTATTAATGTTCTCCCAAATTTCAAAAATAATTTAAATCTGATATATTACTTCTGATATGTTGACTGTACATTTCTAGATGAAAAAAACAGCTTAATTGCTTTATATGCCCTGATATTTAGTTGCATAGAAGATGGATTTTTAAATTAGTTTTCTTGTTATTTATTCATTGAACATGCACCTTGTGCCTGAGACTAAGTTGATGTCTTTGTATGCATGATATCATTTTATCCTCTACCATAGAAGAATAGACAAGAATTACTTTTCCTTCTCAGCATTGATTTTTCCTTCTTTGGTGGAAGTACCTTTTTTCCCCTTTGGGTTAATTCTTTTTCCTCATTGTTTATGTGCATGGTGGAGTTATTCATTAGGTTCTTTACAAAACCTCCCTTTCCCCTCCCACTCCAGCACTGGCCCAGGAAGTGAACACCCCATCGAAGCTGAGGCAGTCAGACTTCTGTGGAACTGGAACTTGATCAGAGCCTCACATGGAAGGCAGACACCAGGATGTGAGCGACGAGCCTCTGTGTCCTGAAAATGTGTCTGTTAATTTTTGGAACCATGTCTTAGACTTCATCTCCACTACATTTTAAGCACCTTGAGCAAATTCCAGGTAGGGTAGGTATTAAAAATATTTGTGGAAAGAACAAATGAATGAATGCTCGGGGTGTCTTTGATTTATGTATTACCCACAGCCTGATGATTCCAATCTTTCTTTGATCCTCTGAGCAACCAGAACACTTTCATTAAATTGAACAGAATCAATTTTCCCTGTTTACAGCCAGGGTACCCTAAGTCATAAGTAAAAGTCATTGATCCACTTTTTGACAATGCATTGCCTTCAAATAAGAAAGCAGGTGTAAGCATGCCTGTATTTACTATTCATTAGAGTTTTTGTATCACTTCTTCCTATCATGCTTATCCTCATTTGTCAATCTCTGTTATATTTTCCATAATTGTACCTTATCACACATGAATGTTACCTAGTAAATCACCCTCAGAGTATCAAAGTCATCATAAAAAACTGGAAAAGAAAATCCCACTGGTCCCCAGCTGGTGTTATTGTGGAAGCACAATGCTCTACTCAACAGTTTTCAGTGGGAGGGGGCTAAGGGGGCATTCAAGTTTGCTACTTCTACCTTAGAGATCAAGATGAAAACCAAACCAAACCAAAGCAGAGTGCTGGTGTACCATAAGATGATCTCATTAACCATTAAATGAATAATCCATTACAAATTCTAAATATGAAACCTACATTGGGGCTCAGTCTGGTGCAGGGAGGGTACATTAGAAGTAAATGAGTGATTGAGGTGATTGTAGAGAGGGTTCCAGGGGCAGGGAGCTAGGTGCCGTCTGAGGAGGGGATACTAAGAAATCATCTGTCCACTTGGTGTAAAGAAGGTTTGAACTTAAACTATGTTAAAAATTCTGGCAATGATCAGCCCACTACCAAATGCCTCTCCAGCCAGACTGGACTCCTCAGTATCTCCAAAAATATATATTCATAATTTATTCATGCTGTGATCTCCTTCTGAAATGGTTTACTTCATATTTTCTCTTTCTTTTTGTCTTTCAAGTTCCAGAAAAAAAAATTGACTTTATTGTTCTCCCATTCTCTGGTTTCTAAGAAGAAATGCCAAATAATTCAGGGCACTGGACAAAGGCTTTGGGTTCAGACCCATGTGATTATGAGCCCATGCTCTGCTGCTTTTCCAGCTGTAGATGCATCGCTTAACCTTCCTGAGCCTCAGTTGACACTTCCCTAAAATGAGTATGATGTTGATGATGGTAATGCTACCTTGCAGGTAGTGGTCAGAATTAGACAGATGATGTGTCTAGCAGTTGCCACAACCTAGGATATTGACAGTTGATAGCTTTTATATCAGTGCTTTGGTCCACTGTAATTTCATTCCTTAAGATTCCTTTAATGACATGTCAGATGTAGTCACTGACATCTAGTCTTTGACAAGCTGACCTCTCTTCCTCATTTCTATTCTCTGCCTAAAGTCATAGATGTAGTTGTACCTTTATATCTCTTAATTTTCCAACTCCTGGAAGGCAGAGATTGTGCTTTATAGCTATTGTGTAAAGTTGCTTAATGCCAATCAAACACATAAAAACTATTTTAGTTAGACTCTTTGTATATTTTAAAGGTATAGAAGGTAAATTGTAACCTATTTTCATAATTTTTATTTTACTTCTATAGAGCACAATAAGTTATTTTCTATAACATTTGATTAAAATATTATATGGACAAACATCACCTCATTTGCTTTTGTTTATTCCCCTAAATAAAGCAGATACTATTGATATTTATAATTAGTTATTGAATTGAGACTCTGAGAGGCAACATGACTTACCCAAGGCAACCCAGCTTGGATTGTGAGAAAGGGGCACTTGAGCCGATGTCTAACCTTTCCTGTGCTGGGCCGACTCCACTGAGAATTTCTGGAAGATAATGAATGTGAAAATCCTTCACAGATTGCAGAGCGGAATATGAATGTAGGGGATTATTGCTATTATTTCTGGGGCAGGCAAGCTATAACCTCTTGTGGGATCATCTATCAACCAGGAAATCCTGTTGCTGTTCACTGAATTGTACCCCTGTGACCCAAAAGATAATGTATTTCCCAGTGTACTTAACTTAATACTGTGGGCTGACCTGTACCTTGAACTGAGCTGGGTGAGTAATATTTAAATGCTGAGCCTGACAGTTTATAACCCAAGGCAGCTCACTTTCCCCTGTGGCAAGCTGCCAAGCAAAGGAGGGAAGAACAGTGGAATGTGGGATTGAATAAGATTAGGGTCGGGTGGTGTTCCTCCAAAAACAACCCATGGCTGAGATTTATTTTTGATGTCCTCATGAAAGGAACATCTTTGTTCATTTTGATTATCAAGTGTGCTCCTCGGCCACCTCCCACAGCCACCCTTGGATTATCAATTTCAGCTGCCCTCACACTGGGTCAGAACCATTCCATGTTGATTTAAAAACCCAGTGGGGGATCATCTGACTGGAGTTTGACATTGTGGTTCAATACCCTGCTGATCTGCCAAGGGCCTGCAAAAAGGAAAATGCTTGCTGGACACTTCTGCAGGTCAGAGTCAGTGGGGAGGGAAAGGGCGGGGTGTTCTTGCCCACATCTCTTAATTCTATGCTGAGAATACAATGGAATCACAGTGTAAAGAGTATATTTGAAATAGAGGAAAGTTTAGACATTAATATAAAGACCTTAATTTTATTATTTAAAATTGCTTTTTAAAAAAGTTTTCAATTACAGTTGACATTCAATGTTATATTAGTTTCCGGTGTACAGCATAGTGGTTAGACATTATATAACTTATGAAGTGATCATTAAGCAAAGACTCTAATTTTATAGGTAAGGGTATGGAGACTCAAAAGAGTAATAAATTTGCCAAGTGATTTGATACTTAATTCCATCAAATTTAGATGAATTTCTCATCTACAGCAGTTAGATGAGGCACTTCTTATCCCAATTGTTCACTCTTTTAACCTTATCATGCTGCCAGCTATCAGGAGTGACATCTGTCCAAGTCAAGAATAACCAGAATGGCCAGAGTTGAGAATGTCATTTCCTCTTTGTACTGTAATAACGATCAGTCCATCAACAAACAGGCAAGAGCTCCCCTCTGCATCTGACACAGATTCCAGAGCTGCGAGGAGGCCTTGAATGTTCTCGGTGATATACTGACTTCAAATGATGTTAAGACAGTGAGAAACCACACACAAGATTATTGAATAAGGACCTTACATACATCCTTATGTAGTACAACACCCTATGGAATTTAGGGATCAAATTTGGATCATTGCTTTACATTATTTAAGGTTGACACAAAACAAAAAAAAATGATCTATGAGTATCTAGATCTCTGGATTGAGTTTGAAGGTGATAACTATTCATATCCCCTCCTTTTCAGATTTTGAAGAATATATTTGAATTCAATTGAAAAATAGCCCCAGGAGTCAGAGGATGATTAAAAAGTCAACTTTACTGCAGATAAAACTTTAATTGTACAACACAGCTTGATTCAAGTAGTTGAAGTGAGCTGAGCTAACCAATGCAAGGCCTGGACAGATCATTTCTCATATGGCAGGGTGTAGGAAATAGAGCAAGTGTGACCCTGAGGAACATGGTGGTAAAGTTAGAATTAGGGATCAGGAAAGAGAGAGAGAAGAGAGGGAAAGAGACCTATTGCCTTATTTCTCTAGTAAGAGAAGTCTTACCTCCTGGTGAGAGAGGCTAGAGAGTCTAGAAGTCAATGAAGAAGATGAATCTTAATACTTTATTTATTTATTTACTTATTTATCTATCTATCTATTACAAATAAAATAAGTTTTTATTATATTTTATCGATTATGCTATTACAATTGTCCCATTTTTTCCCCTTTTTACCCCCTTCCACCCAGTACCACCCACTCCTTCAGGCAATCCCCACATCACTGTTCATGTCCATGGACCATGTGTATAAGTTCTTTGGCTGCTCCATTTTCTATACTGTACTTTCCATCCCCATGGCTATTCCGTAACTACCTATTTGTGATTTTTACTTCCCTCACCTCTTCACTCATTCCCCTATACCCCCTCCCATCTGACAACCATCAAAATCATCTCCATATCTACTATTCTGTCTTTGTTCTTGTTTGCTTAGTTTGATTTTTAGATTCAGTTTTTAATAAATATGTATTTATTGCCATTTTATTGTTCATAGTTTTGACCTTCTTTTTCTTAAATAACTCCCTTTTAACATTTCATATAATAATGGTTTGGTGATGATGAACTCCTTCAGTGTTTTCTTATCTGGGAAGCTCTGTATTTGCCCTTCAGTTCTAAATGATAGCTTTGCTGGGTAGAGCAATCTTGGCTGTAGGTCCCTGCTTTTTATGACTTTGGCTGTTTCTTGCCAATCCCTTCAAGCCTGAAAGTTTCTTTTGAGAAATCAGCTGACAGTCTTATGGTAACTCTCCTATAGGTAACTAACTGATTTTTTCTTGCTGCTTTTAAAATTATCTCTTTACCTTTAATCTTTGGCATTTTAATTATGATGTGCCTTGGAGTAAGCCTGTTTGCACTCATCTTGTTTGGGACTCTCTGTGCTTCCTCAACTTGCATTTCTCTTTCCTTCCCCAAATTAAGGAGGTTTTCTTTCATTATTTTTCCAAGTAGATTTCCAATTTCTCGCTCTTTTTCTGGCACCCCTGTGATGTGAATGTTAGAATGCTTGAAATTGTCCCAGAGGCTGTTTACACTATCCTTATTTTTTTTTATTTTTTTCATGTTGTTCTGATTGGTTGTTTTTTGCCTTCTTAAGTTCTAAATCATTGATTTGATTCTTAGATTCATCCACTCTACTGTTGTTTCCCTGTAAATTGTTATTTATTTCAATTAGTGTATCTTTCATTTCTGACTGGATCTTTTTTATGCTGTTGAAGTCCTCACTAAGTTCTTTGAGCATCTTGTAACCAGTGTTTTGAACACTGCATCTGATAGATTGCTTCTACCCATTTAGTTTAGTTCTTTTTCTGGAGTTTTGATCTGTTCTTTCATTTGGACTATGTTTTTTCATCCCCTCATTTTGACAGCCTCCCTGTGTTTGTTTCTATGTATTAGGTAGAGCTGCTTTGACTCCGTTTCTTGGTAGTGTGGCCTAATGGAGTACGTGTCCTGTAGGGTCCAATGGCACAGCCTCCCCTACCACCTAAGCTAGGTACTCAAGCTGTGCCCTTTGTGTGGGCTGAGTACATGCTCCTCTTATGGTTGAGCCTTGATTGCTGTTGGCAGGTCAATGGGAGGAATTTACCAAGGCCAGTCAGCTGCAGGGACAGCTGTGAGCACTGACCACCAATCTCTGCCCTCCATAGAGGATCAGCTGTGCAGGAGTAGGGTGGTGGTATTCCAACATGATCTATAGCTGTCCACTGGGTGCACAGGCTCTGGGTTTTCCTGGGTGGTGCATGCCAGGGTCAGCCCCCACCTGTGTTCTGCCCAGGACTACCCTGCATGAGCTATAAAGGAATCTGAGGTGGCTGCTCCTTTTCTGGGTTTGGAGATTCCCAGGTGAAGCCATGCTGTGACTCTAAGCTGGCTGCTACTAATGCCTGACTTGGGGCCACTTAGCAAAAAGTGTGGGGGCTGGCTGCTTACTTAGGCCAGCTGTTGCTTATTTGATAGGATTTAGGAAGTTGTAAAGCATGAGCTAAGACCAGTCATTCTTATGGAAAAGTCATGGTTAACAGTTTGTGTGGGTCCATAAGTTGGGTGGGATGGAGTCTCAGAGGATCTCCAGAGGAATCAGTGTTAGCTTGGTCGATGGAGTCTCAGACAGGACACCTGCCTGCCAGCTCTGTGGCTCTTTGGAGGAGTCAAAAAAGCGGCAATGGCCTTTACTCTACTTTCTGTCGAGGAAAAATCTATTCCCCAGCTCTTGCCTTGATGCTAGACACTTCAGTTCCTTACTATATGCCACTGGTGCTTTTCAAACTGCTACCCCAGTGCTGGAGCTCAGAGCGAGTGAGTCTGAGTAGTCTGCATGTGGGTTCTTTAAGGGGAACTGCTTGGGACTCCAGAACTTTCTTCCACTGACTCAATCCCCACTGTTTTTTTGCAGCCAGAAGTTATGGGGACTTACTTTCCTGGCACTGGAACTCTGGGTTGGGGGCCCTGGTGTCAGGTTGAGACTCCTCACTTCCAAGATATCCCTCCTGAATGTTTATCCATCCCACATGGATGTGGAATCAGCCCAACCCCTATCTCCGAGTATTCTACTAGTCTGGATGGATGTGGTTTCTTTAATTATGTAGTTGTCAGACTTCTATTCAACTCAGTTTCTGATGGTTCTGAATGAATCTTGTTCTACATTTTAGTTGGAATTTTGATGTGGTTGAGGTGAGCCATGTTTACTACTGATGCTGCCATCTTGATCAGAAGTCTAAATCTTACTATTGCAAATGCTAAGGAAGGATCATGCAGAGAGAAATAAAAGATTCTCCTATACCTTAAAGAAATACAAGTGAGTCCAAGGAAAATGAAGGCCATTGAGGAGGTGGTGGAATCTGCACTACAGAAATGGGTAGAATACATAGGCTTATCAGTTTTTTTAAAAATAACCTTTAATTGTAGCAAAATACACATCATATGCAATTTACCAACTTAACCATTTTAAGTGTACTGTTCACTAGTGTTAAGCATATTTCCATTGTTCTACAACCAATCTTCAGAACATTTTCATCTTGCCAAACTAAAATTATATGCCCACTAAACACAAACTCTCCATTTTTCCATTTCCTCAGACCTTGGTAACTACCATTCTACTTTCTGTCTTTATGTATTTAACTACTCCAGGCATCTCATATAAGTAAAATCATATATTATTCATTTTTTGGCATGATTGGTTTATTTCACTGAACACAGTGCCCCCAAGTTATACATGTTGTAGCATGTATCCAAATTTCCTTGCATTTGAAGGTTGAATAATACTCTATTGTATAAATAGAGCAGATTTTGTTTATTCATTCATTCACATATGGACACTTGGGTTGCTTCCATCTTTTGGCTTTTTAAAATAATGCTGCCATGAATATGAGTATGCCCATAATCTCTTTGAGATCTTGCTTTCAATTCTTTGTTGTATACACAGAAGTGGAAATGCTGAATTAGTTTTGACACAGGAAAGCTTGATGCTGCTAAGATAAACAGAAGTCAGAGGCCAGAGATCTACAGATGAAAAGGATATATAGAGCAAGGATACTTTCTGGGGTTGGCAGGGTTAAGGAGTGGCCCTCCCAGGGGGTGAGACACAGTACTAAGGTTTTAAACAGCAATGAGAAAGAGTTACAGGGGAGGCAGTGAGGTCCTTGTCTTAGGATAGCCTCCAGAGACCATGGGAAGAACCTTGGGCTTGTGTGTATGTGAGAGTTAGAAGGAGAGAACTTCCTGACTCTCCTTAGGTACAAAGGGACAAAAATATGGTGAGGACTCAGTTTGTGCCCAGGAGTGTGTTTTGTTCTTAATTCTTATTTAGAATGAATTATACATTTGCTTGTAGGTAATAGGTAGGGATAAAGGACATATAAAAACTTTTGTTTAATATGTTACAAAGAGAGAAGGAGCCAAGTCACATATAGTTCAGATTGAAAACCAGAGTCCACCACACATGCATTAGAAGTGAGACATCCCTGTCATGGGAAACCCAACATGTAACAGGATCACAGTGACCTGAAGAGGAGACCTGGTCCAAGCAAGGGTTTCACTTATTTCCACAAGGCTAGTCACACATTCTTGTTCTAATTCTATTTTAGAAAAAGACCAGTAATAATACTCACCATTTGTTTAGCTCAGTAGTTCTCAACCAGTGACAGTTTTGCACCCCCATCCTAGGGGACATTTGGCAATGTCTGGGGATATTTTTGGTTGTCATAACTGGGACACCACTAAACATCCTACAAGGCCCCTACAACAAAGAATTATCTAGTCACAAAAGTCAATAGTGCTGAGGATGACAAATGGGATTAGACTATACTAATTTTATCCTCACAAATACATGCTAAGATACTTATTCTTGTTTTATTTTATTGAATAGGAATTCAAGAAGCTAGACATTCAGTCTTGTTAACTGACTGCCCAAAGATTCAGTACTAAGATTGGGTGTCCTAACTCCTAAGACCATTTCCCTTTGTTCGCATCTGAAAGGGTCAGATAAGAAGCAGTCTCTGATGGTCGCAGTTACCATTTAAGAAGCTGAAAGAACAATGAGCATTTATCTAGTGTCTGCTCTCTTGCAAGGTTTAGCTCTATTTGTAATCCTTATAACATTACCAGCTCTTTACTGGAGTTTGGTGTGTGGCAGCTCAAAAAATTAAGTAGCTTGCAAAAGGTCACATTCAAACGTCTGTTTATGCTAAACTTGACTCTTCCCCTTAAAACCCACTGCTCCTTTAATAGAATATGTGTGCTCAAAAATAATTAGTTCAAAAGCTTTAATAATAAGATGCTGATATCTAAACACTGTAGGCTCTACTCACTTGCTCAAAAAATTTTTTTGAGTGCTCTATACCACACACTGTGCTGACAGATGGACAGATGCTAATTTCCTAGATGCTCTCAGGCCAGTTGGGCAAGGAGGGGCCAAGTGTTAACACTGACCCATGCATGTGCATGCACCTGTGTGTTTGTGAAGACAGATCCCTTGTGTTTTCATGACCAGGGATTTTTTGTTTGTTTTGTTCAAATGTTCATCCGCAAACTTTAAAAAATTATTAAAGTTATTGGGGTGATATTGGTTAATAAAATTACATAGGTTTCAAGGGTACAATTCTGCAATACATCACATGTATGTTGCATTATGTATTAACCACCCAAAGTGAAATCTCCTTCCCTCACCATATATTTGACCTTTACCCTTTTCTACCACCTCCAACCCTCTTTCTCTCTGGTAACCATATTGTTGTCTGTGTCTATAAGTTTTTGTTTGTTTGTTTGTCTCATTTGTTTACTTGTTGCTTTCAGTTTTATATCCCACATATGAGTGAAATTAGATGGTTCTTGACTTTTTGTTTGATTTATTCGCTGAGCCATGATTCTCTCAAGATACATGCATGTTGCCGCAAATGGTATTATTTCATCTTTTCTTACGGCTGAGTAGTATTCTTCACAGTGACCAAGACATGGAAACAAGTGAAGTGTCCTTTGATAGGTGACTTGATAAAGAGGAGGTAGAAGATATATGCCTCAGGCATTTTAACCTGAGTCTGTGAGGATGGGCAAAGGGGCACATCTGCATGATGTGCCTTATCAAAGGGCAGAGGTGCTGCTGCTGGACACAGCTGTGTGCCTGCACCTGTTCCTGAGCCTGTGTGCTTTCCCTGAAGGGGGCAGCAGAGAATGGGGGTTAATCATGTGAGCTCTGAAGTCTCATATGCCTGGGTTCAAACCTCCCTTCTACCACTCACTACCCATATAGATTTGAACAAATGGCTTGACTTGGCTGTGTCTCGGCTTCCTCACCTGTACCACAGAGATGCTCAGGGTGGGGCTGCACTAGGGAGGGGATGGGAACCCTAAGTGAAGTGATGTAAGGAGGAGCAGAGTTCTCTCCATTTTGAGGTAACCTGCACTGACACTGGCATGGAGGGGAGGTTCCAATAGACAGTGCCACCCTTGGCAGCAGCTGCACTCTCCTGGCCAGCTTTGGGGCATGAGGGGGGAAGTAAAGTGTCTGTAGGAGCTTCAAGGACAGCGGCGGTGTTGAACAGGGGGAGGCTTAGTCACCCTCTCTGGACTGCTGGGAGTGTAGGGGAGGCACTTAAAGTCCTACCTATCTTTCAGCCTGGTGAGTGAGCCAGAAAAAATAGTGGTGTCCCTTTTTAGCCTCAGGGCAGAAGAACCACAGGAAGCATGGACCACAGAAGTTACGGCTCAATAAAAGCCAACAGTACAATTTAAGAGAGACCCAGAGCCATAAATCGACCTGAGACTATTTCAGAAGCCTCAAAATAACAGTGATAGAAAATGTATCCAAAGACTGAATCTCAGCTTCATCACTTACAAGTGTCATGTTTGGAGGGTCTCCAGACTTTTCTGAGCCTCAGTTTCCTGCTCTGTAAATCAGAGAAAATACTATTTCACATGGTGGCTGTGGATCTTCAATATAATCAAGCCAACAAAAACACTTTGCAAACTGTCAAGTCCTGCACAGGTCTGCGAAGTTGTGATATTATTTCCAAGCGGTCAGCGATGCTGTGGATTTCAGTCAGTGAAAAGAAATTCTAGTTCACTTTCTATGTGGTAGTGTCTTTGAGTCTCTTATACTCACTCATCAAACACTTTAAAATATAGAGGCACCTAGAGTGGCAGAAACAGAAAAATCTATCACGTAATTAAAAGCATCGTCCTCTCTGCAGCTCATTGGAAAGGGGAGAGCATGTCTTTTATTAAACTCACTTAATTCAAGAGGGACAAAGAGAGTTGCAAATGAGAAATGCAAATCTAAGAAGATATCCAGCAACGTGCCTGGCTTTAATCATTGCTCAAATAAGAAAATCTAGTCTTTATTTCCTCTCCTCTTCACATTCACTCACATTCATCCTCACAATAGTTTTAAGGTTATATTTTTAGGGTTCCTGGTTTCAAATAAATATCATGGTCTTAAAGATCCATCTCAGACCTGACTTATCCTATCCTAACCCTATTCTATCCATTACATCTTTCTGTTTATTTCCTTCATCACATTCATCATTATTTGAAACTTAGTGTTTGATTTATGTGTATGGTTGATTACATGTGTTTCCCAGGTGATAAACTCCTTGGGGCCGGTCTTATTACCTCATTATCTCCAATGCCTAGCTCAGTGTCTGGCTCATAACAGAAACTCAGTAACTATTTCTTGAATGAATGAATGAACCATAAAATCCCAGAGACAATGGTCACAGGGCCACTGCTTGCAAGAAGTGGCAGTGGGGGCAGAGATGAAGGCAGCAGCAGGAGGATATGGCAGAGTAACCAGGACAGAAGGGGCCGACAGTCTGACTTGCTGGGACCAGCAGTGTCATGGTGAGGGACTTGGCAGGGGACCCCTGCATGGTGGACAGCAGAGGCTCCTGCCTGGGGCTCCCAGTGGCACCACCATGGGCCCTCAGGACCAGCGCACACAGAGGTCAAGTGCATCTAAAACTCTAACAAGCAGAACATGAGTTGATGCCTGAGGTGGGGTGCAAGGTTGCCAAGGGAATGAGGAAGAGATGGACAGACACTGGAGGCTGCTCAGTGGCCTGTCCGGGAGGAAATGACAATACTTACGAGGCCCTTTTCTACAGTGGTGCCCTGGGAAACCACTATCATTCAGAGAATAGAAACAAAATTTTAAAATACAAATAAAATCCTTAGCTCCAAAGTTCCTTAAAATATCTAACTTTTATCTCTTATTTGTGTGTTCATGTAGCAGGCATTGGGATGGGCACTTTAGAACGTTATCTCATTTAGCCCTTCCAGCAGCAGCTTCTCTATCCCCATTTTGTGTTTGGAAAAATTGAGGTTCAGAAAGTGGCACTGACTTACCCAGGCTAACAAGTGGTGGAGCTGGGATTGGAGAATAGTCAGTCTGACTCCAGATTTGGTGTTTTTAAACTGTCATTGACAATTGCATGTGAATTTTCTGACTTGGATGATGACTTTTTAGAACCCTATAAAAATACTGGAGCTCTCAAGGTTCTCTCTTGAGACCACATTTATTACCTCACTCTCCACAGTTCCCAGGGGGTGTTCTCAGTCATTTTCTCTGCACCAGTCCCACCTCTGATTTTCAGCTTCAGACCTCTGTACCCAGCTCCCTGCTGACATCTTTGGCTGGCTGTCCAATGGAAGCTTCCACACCATGTGTCCATAACTGAATTCACCATTCTCTCCCCAAATGATCTTTCTCTCAGTGATTCCTTGTCCTACTTAAATGACATACTCGTACAGACAGCTGCTCCAGAGAGAAATCTGGAAATTACCCCTAACACCTCCATCCCTCACCTTGCCTTTCTTCTTAGTCTCACTCCAATATATTGAATTCATCCCTGTTGACACAGCCTCAGCTTATTATTATTGATGATTGCAGCTGTTTTGAACTGGTCTCATTTCGGTATTGTCTTGCACAAATCTACCTTACTCAATGTTATAGGAGTAATTTAAAATTAATGCTAAAATGAAAACCTTGTCCTATTACTCTTTTATCATCTCTTTCTACTCTGAATTCCAATAGCCTACCAGGCCTTGGCAGTATTGCCCCATTTTACAGTTTTTAAAATGCCACCTGTGTATATCTTATTTCTCCTCTTCTTCTTTTCCTCCCTCACGTCTTGTCTTTATTGCTTCCACGAATTTTCTTTAGCTCTTTTTTATTCCAGGCTCTGAAACTAATGTTATAAAAAGGTTGACAATCTAAAAAATATTTTCATATACATTATCTCATTTATTTCTCACAACACTGTTGACAAGCAGGTAGACTTATCTCCATCTTAAAAGGGGGAACATGGTCTCAAATAGGTCAAGTGTATTGCCCAAACTCACAGGACCAGGGAGTGTCATGACTTATTCCTGGACCTCAGCTTTCAAATCCTGTTACTGTTGTGCTCTGTAGCACTGCACTTTGAAGGCAGGTGTCTCTGCAGCTGTTTTTACCATCCCAGCCCATCATAATCCATTGTCAATATGTAGTGGTCTTTGATTCAATGCAGTCAGGGTAAGTAGTATTCAATCAAAAGCTGGTGGGGGCAGAAGCACCTGGTGTAACAGACGGGTATCTACTGGTCGCAAACATTCAGTGTGTCCTGGGAATGAGTCAGGGTACTTTTCCCAGTGACAGACAGGCTTCCATTGTCCTGGATACTTGGCTGAGTGTAAGGCAGTGACCAGAGTTTCTCCTGTAGCTGTTGGTGACTTTGTCTGACTCACTAGATTGGGAACACTACAAAAGGAAACAGTGCTCCTCATTTTTCTTAGTGTCTTTACCATCCAGCACAGACATGGTTGCTCAATAGATAGCTACCTGCTATATGGATCAATGCTTAGGAATTGAGAGATGAAGGGAACTTAGCGAGCATCTTTCTGGCCACACACTCCCAAACTCCAGGTGTCTGTGCAATGACATGTGCAGTTTGCACATGTTTTGTGACATTTGAATCAGGCTTGTATTCTCATTTATTGCTTATTTACTTTTTATTATTTCTTTACGATCCTCACTATCTCTAATTTTATGGGTAAAGACACTGAAGCTTAATGTGAGCAGGAGACATGCCCCAGTTTAGGAATCCCTATCAGAGCTGAATTTGAACATAAGCACTGGGGCCCCAGATTCTGGGGTGAGCAGCCAACCCTTCCTGCCTTCATAGCTAAGGCTCTTTCTGCTTTTTGAGCAAAAGAGCCATGCTGTGAGGAGTCTGGGGATGGGGAGAAAACCAGATGCCTGCAGCCATCCGTGAGGTGAATGCAAGAAGCCCTGTGGGGGAAACTGCTCTGAGCTTCCTGGAGAAGAGGAGGAGCTCACGGGAGGGAGAAATGAGAGGAATCTCAGGACGGCTGAGCTGGGGAGGATGGCGGTACCCAGGACAGAAAGAGAAGCCAGGAAGATTTCTCTCTGAACTGAGCTGAGAATGCTCACTCGCCATGCATGTCAAGTCTACATTTTGGAAGGAAAAGATTTAATGCCCTCTTAAAACTCTACTCTCTTTCTTTCCAAAATTAAGGTCAGCAGGGGAGAGAAGTGGCATCTGAGATGCTAATGAAAGAAAGCCCAGGTGACTGCAGAAGCAATTTAAAGATTTGCCCGGATTTGTTTTGGCCCCAGTGGCTCTGCCTTCTACTTGCAATTCCTCCTCCGCCGTCTGGATGGGGAGATAAATACATTTTTTAAAAGTCCAACATCCAGGCACTTTTGAAACTAGGGAAAGCGGAACCTGGGAGGCTTAAAATATTAATCATGTATCCAGGCTTGCCAGAGAAAAGAGGATGGCATTCTGCAGGTGTAATGCGGGAAAAAATCCCCTCCAGGAATGACTGATATGGAGGCGGATTTCACTCATGTGTGCACCAGACATAGACAGAAAGCTTGATTCATACTTAATGCAGACCTAGATTCAAAGGCCTCTCCTTAAAGGGAAAGCTGCAGGCCAGCAGCCTTCCTTTAGGACACTCCAAGACCTCATTAAACTATCATTAAACAGCCAACAGGCTCTGCTACGGCAATAGGCTGAGTTCAGAAATACAGATGAAAGGCTTTAGGAATGTTGGATTAGAAAACAAAGTTCAGACATTCAGAGGTAGGAGTGTGTGGAAGGATTCCTGAATCCTTAGCCCAGAGCCTGGGAGAGGACTTATCCATTGTTTGCCCCCAGGGCTCCCTCTCAAGCCAAGCCTACTTCCTATGTTTATGTGGGTTTCTTATCACAGGCTCCATAGATTCAGTTTTCTCCTGATCTTCAAAATGGCCACCACCATGCATTCAAAATCAGTCCAAGTCTATTTATCTCCCTGTTTTGGTGCTGCCAAGCATAAGCTCAAAGGATCTCTTTTGAATTAAGGATTTTAATGCTACTTTCTACAAGGAAAAGGGTGGAAAGAGTAAGAATCCCAACAGTAAGGAAGCAACTAAGGTTCTAGAATGTTAGAATTTTTAAAGCCTTGTTCTTGATCCTTAGATCCTGTCTTCCTTCTGGGATGTTCCCAAGGACTCAATGTTCTGTTTTAATTCCTGAAGTTGTGCATAATCACGTACTTCTTCACTCCTGAAATGTGCCCCTTATTCTTTAAGTAGGGTAGGAAACTTGCTGTTCCTTGACCTTGCTCACAACCTGTTTCAAATCTATATGCCTCTGTTTGCTTTAAACGTTGTGTCTGAAACCCAGATTTGTCTTTTCCAGAAGCATTCCTTTCTCTACCTGCATTGCTCTGCCCCTGTGGAAAATCACATAAGCACCTGCCATGAGTAAGCCCCAGGGGAAATGCTTACCTTTATCTCAGAGCAATTCTATTCCTCAGGACTGGAACTGTGATCCCCAGGACCTAACGTGAAGTTTGACACATAGTAGGTGTCACTTTTAAAAGAATAAGTGGGTTATGTCTTTGTATAATGTCTAAGTCTTCTCATGACTGCAAAATAACTTGGCTCGGTAGAAGCAGCATTAGGTTTGGGGACTGAGGTTTGAACTGTTATCTACTAGCTGAGTGGCAGGGAAGATTTCCTTAAATTTCCGAGCTTCAGTTTTCTTGCCTATGAAGTATAAAGTCAATAACACATACCTTACAGTTTATTTTATTTTTTTGTTAGAAACCTCTTTTCCCTAATAAAAGCATTTCCAGAACAAATAGGGAGTTAATTTTTTTGGGGGGGGGTGGAATACTCCTAGAAACTATAGCTAATTGTAAAAGTTCTAAGACCAGCCTTGGTCTTTTTTTTTTTTAAAGGTTCATTTTGCTCTCATTCTAAAGAATGGGGAGGGAGAGAGAGAAAGAATCATCAATATGAGAGAGAAACATCAATACCCCGCCCCTTGCATGCATCCTAACTGGGGATTGAGCCCACAGCCTGGGCAAGTGCCCTGCCTGGGAATTGAACTGGTGACCTTTCAGTTAGAGAATGATGCTCCAACCAACTGAGCCATGTTGGCCAGGGCCAGCACTGTCTTTAGTTGAAGTTTAGAAGAAGAGACTACAGGGTGGTGGGTGTTACTCCTAGAGACTGGACAGCGGTTGGGAGGATGACATCCCTCTAGGGTTCAGCATCGCAGGGTTGATCTTGCACCGGGCAAGATCAGCTGAGTGAGGGTAGAGAAGGGTACAGGAGATGCCAGTTCCTTCATAACGGGTGTAAAGCTCTTCACTCTCTCTGAGTGCTTACACCACCATCCATATTTGGACGTCAGATTATTCAAGTTGACTCAAAATTCACTCACTAGATGGTTTCACTAGGTCAACTCCTTACGCAGACTCTCAGGGTCCTTTAGAGAAGGATGGCTTTACCCCTCAAGCACCAAACTTGACCACAGATGTTATGAACTTTGTTCCCAAGGTAGGTTCTCAAGGCCATTCTTCTCCAACCCCCACGTCCTCTGAGATACAATGCTGGAACATGGACTACCCTCATCTTTCTCTCAGTCTCAAAGTATCCACAAGAAGTTGAACCACATTTTCCTCCCAGCTCTGTCTCTGCAAAAAATATTCTGGAATAGCAAAATGCACACATATACACACACATCTACCATTCTTTACATTTCTCCAGATGGTGCACATTGAACGTTAGGAGGGACTCAGAAGCTGGTAACTAAAAATACCTTATCCCTTCCTCTCTTTCCATTCTTCTCTGATGTCAAGGCCCACATACCTGTCTCTCCCATCCCCATCAGAGTGCTCCTGAAAGATTTTTCTACAGTCCTAAGGATACAAACACACAAATACAAAAGCATAAGTTAAATACTCAATGGATTATTTGTGTTATATATCGATCAACAGTGAGAAATGTAATTGGAATAGGAAGACAGAAAGTTCAGGTGCACATTTTTAATTCTTTCTTTTCCTTGTAGACCTACATGAAAGGCCAAGTCATAATGAGAAACTTGCTTGGTGAGACTGCTATTAAGACAAAGAACATTTACTGGATTTGGGAGTACAGAGACATCTTAGGATCTCCATTTTCCATTTGGGATGGGTTTTTGCCAAATTGGAATGGAACAGAGTTATCATTTTCTCAAAGATTGGTGATTTTGTAAGCCACAGTTGGTAAGATCAAGATCTCAAAAATGTTGAGTTGGGAAAAGAAACTAAAAATTTTACTAAATACAAATAAAGGACTGAGTGAATAAATATTCTAGAAGGTACTCACTTGGTTTAGCAAGCCAGATTCATGACAATAAAACCCTGCTCCAATAAATAAGCTTCTTCTGGATGATTTTCTCCTGGTTCAGGATATATTGCTGCAGCATTGCCATCTGTGAGACTAGATATTTTACCAGCTTTATGTTGTGCACTGTGTAGCTCTCTTTCAACTTTTTAAAGCAGCTCTTCCTGGCATCGTATTTGCATGGTTTTGCACTTGATTTTTTTTGCATTGTTTTTATGGGTGTCAGGACAACGTCTGACCATTTCACAAGTTATGCATATGTTGTTAGGTCCTGGCTCTCTGTTGAATGGACTTTAGATAGGATGGCGAGGAAAGATTTCCCTGTGGAGTTAAATTTAAGCAGTGAAGTGAGGAAGGGATCCACATAGCATTAGGGAAATGAGAATCCAAACCCAAGAAAATGACCATTGTATAAGCAGCAAGAAGGCCAGGGTGAGGGTGAGAGTGGACTGAGTGAGGTTGGGGCTAAGATATGCTGGGACTAAATCATGTAGGGTCTCATGAGTCATGTGAAAGATTTGGGGGATCTGTCCTCAAGGTGATCAGCATCCATGGCACTTCAATTTATTGGATGAGCTGCATGACCTTGGATATGGCCTGACTCACACTTCACCTATTGCCTCTTCACCTATTGTGGTTCTCTTTTTATATGTTTCCATTCCGATCAGTTTCCTTCTGATAAAAACATTTTTTTTTCTGTAGATACTTTAATATCTTCATTGAGGTTAGCCCCCCATCCTGCTGGCCTGGGGCCCACTCTGTTTTGGGAAGTGACTTTGTATACCTCATATTAACTGTACCAACTTTCTGGTTTAACTCATAGAAGATCGATCTCTGTGCCATATTTCCTAGCACTTAGGGAGCACATAACCTTCCTACCCATGTACCAAAAACATCACCGTGCTCACAGGTGCTCTATGGATACAAGCCAACAACGAGAGCATCAAAAGATTTAGAAAGCATGCTGTTTTGAGTCCAGGTGTGTTGGGAGCTCTAAAAACAGAAGCCAGATGGAAAACACTCAGCATTCTCAGAGAGGGAGAGTTAGAAATAAACACTTACGTCATCCCTTCCCTCCCCTGCACTGATGCGGTCCAGACAGATGATGGCCCAGCATTCTGTATTTGTCTGGTTTCCTCATTAATTCTCCTTTCATTTCTGCTTTTATTATCTACAATGACAACTGCACACTATCCCTAGGCAGCTTCTAAAGTCGTCTGTCATTAGGGCAATAAAGATTCACAACTTTCTGCACAGTAAACAAATTAAACTGCGCCTTGGTATCTAAACCTCTTGATAAAGTATCACTGTCATTGTTATGATTATCAGAATAATCATAACAAACTTTTGCAAACCTACTGTGTGCCAAGCACAGTTAGTTGCTATACATACAATAATTCATTTAATCTTTTAAACACCATTTTCCAGCTAAGACTCATTGGTCTGGTACACAGAAGAGGAAATGGGACTTACAGTGCAGAAGTACTTGCTCCTAGTCAAAGTCAAATGAGTAGTCAACTCAAAGATACTTTCTAAGTCAGCCCCTGCACACCCATACATCCCATGGTACTTTGGGCTTCCCTGCTACCACAGACTGTTCTTGAGATTGCTCTCAAATGTTCTTCTTCACTGAGGCACTTGCCTTTGCTTGCTCTCCTCAGGGCATGTCTTCAAAATCTTGAGGGGATCCAGTTTCCTTTGTGTGAAGTAAAGTAACACAAATGCCTAAGCTGTCATTGCTGGTGGGGAACTTGAAGAGTATTTTTTATGGAGGTGTTTAATCTTGGATTCCTACATGGCAGAGGATAAGCCAGTTTTAATATGCAGAAATCTCTAGTTAAATCACAGTACTGTTGTTTGTTTTATAGTACTGAAATATCAAGTTAAACATTAGTATTTGATAATTACAATTTGTCTAATAGATGAAAAATTTATGAGATTGGGTTCATCCTGGGGTAAGTGGAGAGGAAAGAATTTGTAAATAGGTTGTTGGTGAAAACTTTCAGAAAAATCACCAATTTGGTCTTGCGTTCTTTCTTGTAGATGACTAAACAGATGTCCACCGAGAGGAACAGTGAACACAGACTAAGCTACTCTGGTTTGGAAGAGACTTCAGAGCTCACACTGTCCAACTCTGATACATTTCTAGTAAGTGGTAGAGCTGTCATTGATGGAGAATGTATTGCTACCCTAGGTACCCTCTTTCAACTGAATAGCGTGGACTGTTTAAAGTTTCCACTTTTCTGTTGTGCCTGCCCTTCAGTGCAAGTCCTGCAGAGCACCACACAATGACTGTATCACTCCAGTAAGTGATGGCCTTCATACATGGGGATATGACAGTTGTGGACTCACTGCCAGGTATGCTAGCACCAGCCAAGTGATCACGGCCTCCTTGGCTCTGCATGCAGACCATTGTGGAAAGTCAATTGTTTTTACTTAAAAAAGGCCTATATGGCATTTTGTCATTTGACCTTTTGTTCCCTGCTCTAGCCCCATGCCTTAAAACTGCAGGTATACTTAACCATCTGATCTTTTGCTTACACTCAATGATCCTTCTTTCTAGAATATTCTATTTCCCACTCTCTTCCTTAGACTTACTTCATCTGGAAAACTTCCCCTGACCTAAAAGGACTAAGAAAGGCCCGATAATGCCTACTTCCAATACACCTTGAATGTTTCCTTAACTTTAACATTTAATTGTAATTAACCATTTTCTTCTTTCTCCTTAATCAGTACTTTTGGATTCTAGTAGAATACCCTGGTGATATTCTACTCTATAAACCCCAAGGCCTAGCACTTGATTGAGACACATATAGTGAGTGCACTGTGAAATGAATGAATTCTTCAAAAACCATATCTCAACCTCTTCCCTTATTTTCTCATATAAAGCTCTGCATAATATTGTATGGGCCCTTCCTGCATCTCATCCAAGCCCATTCACCAATTCCTCGGCTGACTTTCTCTCTTCATTGTGGCAGTGGGAAAATGGGGGGTTGAGATGGAAGGGAGTAGGATGAGGGAAAGAGGGAGAGAGAAGAGTGGCCATGGAAGACAGGACAAATCAGGGTCAAAAACTTCATTTTATAGGTGAGAAAACTGAGTCTCTGAGACAAACATGACTTACCTAAGTTACTGTTTGCTGTCTTCTGGCCTTGCACCTTTCCTCTCTATTATAAATTTTGCTGCACGTATGTCTTTAGCAAACAGACAAAAAAAAAACCTCACTCCTTTTCAAACATGACAGCTTTGTTATCAGGATGAAGGGGTCATTGGTTGAAATTAAAAAAAAATCCTGATTTAAAAACCCCAACTCTCACTTGGAACAATGACTCATGCTAATTTTGCAGACGGTGTGCTTTCCTCTGGTATTTCTCATCCGATCTGTTCTCTGTTCTCCAAGACTGCACAAGGGTAATGACGAATTCCATAACTGCATCCCAATTTCCTGAGGCCCAAAATAATCATGGTTCTGTTTTCCATGGGAGATGGAGACATATACTAGGAGTTTTACATTCTTTGAACATTTACTTTAAAAACAGTAGACAACTATGGCAGGTGAGGCTTGCACATGATATTTCTATTCAGATGTCCATCCAGAAAGCAATTAACTTTAGGCAAGTATCTTCTCTGCAAGGCCCCCATGGTTTCCTCCAGGGTTTGTTCACACTCAGCTTTCTCTGAACAGGTGCTGCCTTTGCCTCCCTCTGTGGTCCAGATCCCAAAGGGAATATGAACAGCATGTCCCATTGGATAAGGATGTGATCACAGTTTGGTGACTCAGATCAGTGCAGCAAGAAGCCTTTCTTCTGCCTGTCCTCCCACCACCTCAGCCCCGGTCTCCTCAGAATCATTCCTCTCATCTTTCAGAAAATGCTTAGGTCCCCACCAGATTCTTCAGTTTCATCTGGCCCACTGCCTTGGCTTTAAAAAAAAATCATTCTTGTTAGGAAATCCGAGGAGGAAAAATATAAAAATCTGTGTTTAGAAGTCAGATTGACATGAGTTCAAACCCTGGATCAGCCATTTCCCAGCTAAGTAGCTGTGGGTGAGCTGCAGCCTCTTTCTGAGTCTCAGTTTCTCACCTGTGAGTGGATTGTTACAGGATTGTTGAGATGATTGTGGAATGCCCCAAGAAAAACACTCAGTTTGGTGGCCCTTCCTAGAAGTTTCTTAGCTGAGTATTCATATTCAGCTCTATCTCTAGCCTGTCTCTTTTTGGTAAAAGAAAGTTGGGATAGACTTTGGCTAGTGAATTAGTTTTCTGTGGTTTTCTATCAACATCCTACAAGATGGGTATTTTAAAACAACAAACATTGTCCCACATAGCTCTGGAGACCAGAAGTCCTAAATTAAGGTGATGTCAGGGCCATGCTTCCTTCTGAAACCTGTAGGGGAATCCTTCTTTGCTTCCCCTCGCCCTAGCTTCTGGTGGTTTGCCAACCATCTTTGGTATTCCTTGGTTGGTAGCTACATCATCATATCATCTGCTTTTATCATCACATGAAGTCCTCTCTGAGTCTGTCTTCACAGGACACTCTAGGGACCTTAGTCACATTGAATTAGAGGTCTATGCTATAGGGATCTGACTTCATTTTCACTAATTACATCTGCAACAATCCTGTTTCTGAATAAGGGTACACTCCAAGATGCTATAATTTGGACTGCTGTTTTGATTAGATTAGATTCATTTGAAAAATCTAATCTTAGAACTGCAGTCTTAGAGTTAAAAGGAAATATGTTATTTCTTTCACATTTTTCTCTTCATTTCCCATTTTCCTATCTTCTCTCTTTATTCTAAACCTTCCAGCCACCATTCTTGCCATCTCTAATTCATTATTCACCCAGGAGCTGGGTTCTCTTTCTATCACCCTCCCCTGTCTTAAACAGTCATGTGCCCATGTAAGTCATCTTGTTTTTATATAAGACAAAGGTCAGATTCCTCAATTTAGCACAGATTGTCTTTCAGTGTCTGACCCCCACCTCCCTTGGGGTGGCTAACTCTCTTGGTTTGTTCCAAGTAGCCCCAGGTCTAGCCCTGAGATTTTTGCATCCTGAGAACCCCTCAATCCTGAATATCTCCTACGGCTTTAGACCAGGGGTGTCAAACTCATTTTCATTGGGGGCCACATCAGCTTCATGGTTGCTTTCAAAGGGCTGAAATAATTTTAGGACCATATAAATGTAACAACTCCTTAACAGTTAAGGAGTTGAAATTACATTTGGGCTTTGAAGGCAACCGTGAGGCTGATGTGGCCCCTGGTGAAAATGAGTTTGACACCTCTGCTTTAGACACTCTCTAGTAGTTACAGATTTAATTCTGTCTTGGTAATTGTGTATTATTACTTTGGCATTACCTGTTTACTCATGAGGCTCTACTATTGCTAAATGATATGCTTCTTAAGGATTTTAGATCCAGAGAAGTCTGGGTTTGAACTTCAACTCTGCTGACCTTTGTCATTGCATATCTTATTAAGCATCCATTTCCTCAAAAGCAAAAGGGGCCCACAATGACATCCCCTCCATCTGCCGCAAGGGTAAATTAAATAGTATGAGGGAAGCACCTGTAGAGTGGCTGATACATACAAGACAGTGAATAAATGGTAGATGGCACTTCACTGGTAGGTATGTCTGTATACTCTTGAATACCTGTGTTCACTAATTGCTTTTGAAGGAAAGCTCAAGGCTAAAAAACTCAAATCTCTTGATCCATGACCTTTCTGTCCTGTCATTTTCTCTCTCTGACTTAAAAATGAATCTGTTCTTTCAGAGGTTAGTCTTACTAAGAACTTGGCTCAAAGCCCTGTTTTTCTCAAGTAATGTGGAATGCGACAGATGTATTTCTTATGGACCTTTTACTATTGGGATTTTCCATGTGTCAATAATTTTTTACCCTCCAGTGATTTTGAGCATGTTGGATTCAGCACGTGGTTTTTGAAGGGAAAATAAAAAACTGAAAAGACCTTGAACCTTTTCTTGTGCTCCAATTCCTATGAATTCAAAACATAACTCTCACAGTTGGTATGTTATCATCAACCAAGTGGAGGGTCATTTAAAGCCTTTTCCTCCATATCATCCCCCTAAAAGAATCAGTAGTATTTTATTTAACCTGATGGCACTGGAGTTATGTGCACAAGGAAGCTGAGAATGAGTGAGGAGAGGGTGTCCCACCCAGGAGAGGAGCAGGGAAAATCCTAACTGAGGTCAAAAGGACATCATGGGTTTCTTGGTTTTCTCTAAGATCTTTATTGTGGAGGCCACTGGTTCTTTTTATCTAGTGGATATTTGACGTCACGATGAGATTAATAATTCACAGAGTCTGGGCAGTACTTTTCCACTGAGGACTCTGTGCAGAGCAGAGCAGAAGTGCTGGCGAAAGCCAGAGGGCTCCTGACAAGGTCGGATGCTTTACGCTTCAGCAAGTGTTACAAATCCCCAGTAACCCCTTCCTTGCTGTAACTGACACAAAGAGAGGTGAGGATTCTACAGGATTTTTAGCTTTATGGACTTAAAAGGAGTTCCATCAAACAGACCTTTTTAAGAGAATCCATGCCAACAACAGCACTGGCAGAATGTAAATAAAATTTTAGTTATCAGTTCCAAACAGTAATTCGAAGGATGTTATAAAATTATACATGATTAATTGCTATAGGTGATGAGAGAATTAGTAGTAGCCATGGGAAGAGAAGGCATGATTATTATTATTACTGCTGCTAGTGCTTATTTTGATTATTCTTATGGATCATTTTTAAGTTCCAGGAACTCTGCATTGCATACATGTTCTTTTTTTAAAAAAAATTTCCAATGGTCTTTTTTAGAAATTTTTTATTGTTGTTCAAGTACAGTTTTCTGCCTTTTCCCCACCCCTCCCCACCACTCCAGCTCTCCCAACCTCCCTCCCCCATTTCCACCCCCCTTATTATTGTCCATGTGTCCTTTATAATTGTTCCTGTAAACTCTTCACCCCTTTTCCCCATTAACCCCTCCCCTCTCCTTTCTGATCACTGTCAGCCTGTTCTCAATTTCAATGTCTTTGGCTTGCATACATGTTCTAATTCTGTGAGATAGATATCCTTATCCTCATCTTGTAACAAATGAAACTGAAGCTCAGAAAATCAAGCAAGCTTTTCTAAGGCCATCAAGATGGTCAGAAGTAGAGCCAGTGTTTGACCCTGGGGTGGTTGTCTCTAGACACTGCCTTTTACATGTGCTATAACACCTTCCAGTAATAATTAATAGTTAATGACCATGAAGAGGACTCAGCATTTTGCAGGGACTTAAGAGTTTTCAAGACCATTTATATCTCCTTTCTCACTTCTCGTAGCAGCCCTGTGCGTGGACAGGTTGAGGGTTGCTATCTCCATTTGGCAAGTGCAGAGCTTGGACTGAAGCAAAGTAATATGATTCCCAGAGTCACCAGCCAACTGGTTAGTGGCAGAGATGCACCTGGAACTTAGGACTTCTGGTTCCACAACTGGAGCTTTGTGACTCATGCTTTAGAGGATCAAAGAGGTCACACCAATAGTAGCTGCTATTTTTATTTCAACTTGAGCCAAAGGCAATGAGACTGGAAACTAGTCAAACCTTGATATTCTCCATTTGCTGATCTCTCCTGTCAAACCTACATCTTCCTGGCAGCAAAGTTCTCACTGACCAGACTTCTGATGGCAGTGATGAGAAACGCCCTCTTCTCTTATTGTCCATTTTCAAAGTCTGGCTGTCCAGCCTTCTGGTGATTGTAGGATCTTTCCAATAACTTTTCAATAAATTTATTTTTCACTTCAATGGGTCAGAGTCAGGCTCTGCTCCTTGCAGCTGAGACCCCTGATGGATACCTTATTTCCCTAGTGGGTGTGCAGAGCAGATGCACAATGCTGCTACAGAGCCCATCTTCAAGTCAACTCATTCTGCCCATTCCCCTTTATCAATCCATAGATTGTCAATGTATTGTCATAAGCCTATGTTTGTGATATAGTCTCTCCCATAAGTCAGCAGGGCAACTGCTTGGCTAGTTGCCTACTGAGCATCCTGGCACCAAGGAATAGACAAGAGTTATGTGAGGTAACCATGCTATTCACTCAGTTTTTATTGAATGCAGATTAAATCAAAGTAGAATATCAACATTCATCAATATTCCTACTATCACTCTAACAATCTAAGAGAAATATAAAACACACACAAAGCAATCAATGGGGGATAATAAAGCCAAGTCCCAGAGTCTCAGTCTGCAGGTCCAGGAGATGGCACAGTGGGCAAGGGAGTCTTCTGGGCTTTGTAAGGAAGACTCTTTGGAGCCAGGTGGGCAGCAAGGCAGACAAAGTCCAGCAGGGCAGAGCCTCCAGGAGCTGATGTCAAGAGAGTTCAGCATGGCATGGAGCAGCACTCTGGTGTGTGGAGCTCGGCTGTCTCTGCAGTGGTCTCTGTATAACTATCTCAGTTATACCTTGAAAGTGGTGCACTCCACCCTTCTCATCCTTTGTTAAGTGTCTTTGCATCCCTGATGCCAAGTAGGGAATTTCCCCAGGAGCCTATCTAGAGGTGGTCCTACTCTGCAGACATGGGTGCTCTGATCATGTGTGTAGATATATTGGGTGTGTTTCCTTGACAGATGTGTCTAGTGTGACTCAGGTAGTTTCCCTCTTGAACCAAAGTATCATGGCTGACTGGCAGCCATCTTGGTTGACATGAGTGATTCCACTTTGTTTTATATACTTCATGCTATCTTGACTAGACCAATGACATTTTATTGGTCCTGCTCTCCACAAGTATCATCTATCATTTCCGTACTTTTGCTAAACCAGTATCTTAGCAGTGCTTTATTTAACTATTTTATGGCAGTAGTAAACATAGCTTTTGAACCTCCCTGGAAAGCTGCCTGTAGATTCACCCCAGGGAGGGGAGGTGAGCATGATGAACATGAAAAAGGTGGATGACAGTGTTGGGGGAGCTTTGGCTGGTCTGCAGTTCCTTATCAATTCACTTAATTTCTTTCTTCCTTTTCCCCCTTGTTTTCCCCACCTTCTTCTATCCTCTTCTTTGTTTTTATTTTTCTATTCACATCCTTTTGTCCTTTCTCTAAGCAAAAGACAAATGAGGGTTATTTGGTTCTACTGGAATCTAAACATCAACTTGACCTCCTTTTGCCCTGAACTTGTTTCTTCATGCTAACACATATATCCTCTTCTTCAACCTCCTCAAGCCTTTTGGAAGGAAACATTAGGGTGTTGCTATTACAAGGGACGGGGGAGAGAAACAGGTTTGGAACTTGATGGGACTTGCATGAGTTACTTCTAAGCATCCCTCTTTTCTTTCCCATGAGGTTGCAAGCATCAACTCAGCACAACTCATATGTGAGAATGACAGACTAGGAAAGAGAAAGCTTTGGGGAGTGCTTGTTCTGCTACTTATGAACTGCGTGTCCTGAGCAAGTTATCAGGACCCTAAATCTTAGACAACCCCTCACAAGGGCTGGGGCATGAAGATTGAACAATCAGTGGGAGGCAACTAGAATAGGGGCTCTTTCCTTGAAATGCATTTTCTACTCTCATTCAGTTTGCCTGCCCCCCCCCAGCATGCCCCCTGAGCTGTCCTTGGCAGGCATGACATGTAGCTCCCTGTCCCAACATGGAGACTCCTGGGTCCTAGTGGGTCTGTGCCACCAGCCAGATGGCCTCTTCATGTTAGGAAGGTATGCCATTAGAGCACCTAGTTCTCTTTTTATGGAAGCTCAAATTACCCACTGCTATTTCTGACTGATCGTACCTCCTCATGCAAGAGGTTGGAGGACTCATAACAAAACTGGGTAGCAGTTAGAGTATACTACATTTGTAATAGCAATCTTCAATTCTGCCTATAACCTATGAGGTCTGTGAAGTCATGGGCACACCACTGCCACAGGATAATCATTCACTACAGTGTATGGTTTTGGGGTAGATCCCATGAACTCTGTGTGTCAGATGCAGTTGGAGTCAATGCTGGGTTCTGCTACTTACTCATTGGTGTTCTTGAACAGCTTACTTAACCATTTTATGCTTCAGCTTCTTCTTACAAACTGAGGATAATAGCTCTAGAACTTTTACCTTGAGGTGGTTGTGATGGATAAAAGAGAAGGTCCCTGTGAAGTCCTGTGGCCCAACACAGAGTTAGCATTCAATAAATATTCACGGGCATTATGTTTAGTGCCTTAGACACAGTAGTTGATAGTGAATAGCAATATTGTTTCCCACTGCTTGGTGTTGAGTCTGTCATTGATGAGGGTGGTATAACACATGGGTAAGATGCTCTGGCTGTTTTTCTCTTTCAGAGTAAAATTGGCAAATCTACTGGCCTGAATCAAGATTCTGTATTAACGGGCTCAATGGTAAGGAATAAGAGTTTTTTAATATGCTATCTTTGCTAAAAAATTTATAAAGTGACCATTGGATTTTCAACCTAATAAATATTAAGACATAGAGAGCTTTTTGTTTTCTAATTTTTTAAAATCGAATCATCATGTACTGTAGAGGTTGAAAGAGTGAGGAGAAGGCACAGGGGAAGGAAGGTAAGGTGTCTGAGAGGTGGTTTACAGTATATTCAGAGGTGAGTTTTACTGTTGATTTGAAAACTTACCAACTCCCTGTGTGGCAACTGTGTCTCCCTGGTTCAACTGCAAGTTCTAATAAAGGTTCCAATAATTTCGATTGAACTCTGTTTGTCTGTGCTTTCTACATGCACATAGGTGCCATGGAAGTGGTCCCTTTATGCTAGCCCTACTGTGCTATTAGCAGTCCTTCCCAGTTCGTGCCTTTGAACTTTTGTACACATTGTCTTCTTTCCCTGGAACCCAGTCGCTGCACTTGTCTTGCTGTATAATTCATTTCTCAAGTCCAAGCTAAATGTCACCACCTCTGGAAAGGAGCTGCTGTGCCCACAGGGGGCTTGTTATGGTTATCTTCTGGATACTTTGGGGATTTTTTGGACCAAGAGTAACTGCTCACTGAAACATCAGCTGGAGAACAGCAGGCGTTCAGGTAATTCTGACACAGCACAAATAACAACATTAATCCTGCCTAGCAGACCAAAGGTCTCTGGATTGTTTGAAGCTGTTCATGTGCCCAAATCATCTTGATCTTATCTCTAAAGATACAAGAGCACCGATATTTTGAATGTTTTCTTATAAGAAAGGGACTTGTCTGGCTTTCCAGGCAGAGGACTCAGGATTTGGATCTTGGTTCCTGCTACTTATTAGCTGTGTGAAAACTGAATCTCAGTTTTGTCATTTTTAAAAATGACTCTACTGATAGTTACCTTGACACATGATTAACTCTGATAACATAGGTCAATATCAAGCATGTCTCTGGGATCCAGAAGACATTCAATGAACAGTAGTTACTCAAAGTTGTCTGTACTTATATGCCATTCTGGGGCTCCTTTCTATGAAACTTCATTGCTACCTCCCATTAGGCATGAAAAAACCTCTTTATACAAAATGGCCCTAAATGTGGCTCAACATAGAAACAGCCCATCTGCATGTGCTACTCCATCTTTCTGGAATTAATAACCATGAGAATTGCCAACCATGAGAATTACATTTCCAGAAAATGCTACTCTTGGTAAAGATTGTTGTGAGTGAACTCAAAGTATAGCAAAAAATATGAGTTTAAGGGATAAGCAATAAAAGTGGTATGACACATATTTTAAAAACAAATCAGTGTTATGGAAGGTCTCTAACTCCAAAACACATTTGGTTTGTCAAGATTAATTTCTTACCATTTCCTCTGCAGATACTGCTGTTATCATAATCATATGGATGAGATGTAGAAAAGCAAGGTGTAAGGCCCATTACTAGCTTTATGTTCCTTCTTGACAGCTATAGATAGTAATTTGGGTGGACAATTTAAAGAACTCCTTACTGTTATTTTTGTTATAAGCTCTCCAAGAAACCTACATTATGTTTGGTTGTTGCTTTGTTAGTACCATGACCAGAGACGGTCACACTTTTGGAAGATGCATGCAAGGTACAAGAGCAGAATGGAAATTAAAGTAGCATGCTCTTTAAATTTTTTTTTTATTTTGAACTAATTTTAGACTTAAAGAAAAGTTGCGAAATCAATATGAAGTTTTCCCTTCTATGGCTTACTTGCTTCCTCTAGAGCTAACAATAATAACATCTTATATAACTATAGTCCAATTATCAAAACCAAGGATTAACATTGATACAATATTATAAACTAAATGACAAACTTATTTCAAAATTCACTATTTTTTCCAATAACATTATTCTCCTTTATGATTTAATTTCTACATTAGTTCCTACATTGCATTTACTTGTTATACCTCCTTACTGCCGCTAGTTTGTAACAGTTCCACAGTCTGTCCTTACCTTTCATGACCTTGGCGTTTCTAAAGACTACTGGTCAATTAGTTTGTAGAATGTGTCTCTGTTTGGATTTGTGTAATGTATTCTTATCATTGGAGTTGTCATGTATTTTTGCTGAGAACGCCATAAAAACGCTGTGGTGTCCTCTGTGGTGTCATGTCAGAGGTTCATGATGGCTGTATATCTGTCACTGGTAGTGCTCACCTCAAGCACTCAGTTAAGTCAGTAACCATCAAGTTTTTCATTGTAAAATTATCTTTTTTTGTTGTTGTTGGCAAATGCCTTGGGGGAGATATTTTGACATTATGCAAATTCTATTTCTTCTCAAATTCTCACCCTCTAACTTGTGGATCTTCTCTGCAATATATTTTACTGTGGTGTTTGCCTACTATGATTCTTATTTTTGTCTACATTTATTTTTTGGAATTCTACTGTGAGGAAGAGCTATATCTATCTTCTATCTATCTATCTATCTATCTATCATCATCATCATCTATCTATGATCTATCATCTATCTTTGATTCTATTATGTCAATAAAACAAGTGGGTGTTTGTGAAACTGGGGGTAACATTTAATACTACTATTATTTATTTTGGAAAAGCAGCACTGTTTTTACACTTACCATGGCAGCATTGGAAAGAACATAGGACAAGATGATTAAAGGTTCAGGGTAAGCTCAAGGCCTAACCTAAGCCTTCTGCTCCATTACGCACTAAAATATTTATACCAGTATATTCCAGTCTGCTTGTGAATACTGAGAAAGAGCACAGAGCACAAGAACATGACAGACAGAGAGAGACAGAGAAAACATGGGTCCAGGAAATAGAGAGAACAGGCTCAGCCGTGTCTAGCTGCTTACTGAGTAGGAGGCATCAGGGACCTTGGAGTAGTTGGAGCAAGGAATTATTTATTCAGCCTCAAAAAGACTGCTTAGACCTTCAGCAAAATTGGCAGTATGTAAAAATGACCAAGAATTGAATTTTCTCTTATGATAAAATTTATCTGTCATCAAATGGACCTCTTGTAGGTTTTGTCCTCTTTCAAAATATATGGAACATAGAGCTGGCCAGCAACATTGACAGAATCTCTTTGTGAGCCTACAAAGAAGAGGGGGATTAAAGAAAATAAGGGACATGCAATGCTTAGGAAAGATATATATCATGTGCAGTAATAAGAAAGGGAAAAACTTTACAATCCAAAATGCTGGGTTAGCGTCCAGGAATTCAAATTCTAGTCCTGACTGTCCTTGGGGTATAGTTTCTTTATCTGAAAAATAACATTATTATTTTGATGGTCTCTGAAATCCCTCTCTTTTATCTCTCACATCTTGCTCTATTCTGTCTAATGTGTTTGTTTAATGTTGGTAAACTGGGTGGGTTGTTTTAATTCATAAAGAATTCCTAGAGAGTTTAAGTCCTTTTAGCCTCAGAGTCTATGAACTGAGATGTGCCCCAATGAGGACCGAGGCAAGCTGGCGAAATTTATCATGCTGAGCAGGGCTCTGGGGATTCCTGAAGACAAATGCATGAAGCCATTCTGTGCTTGACGTTCCATTGTCACTGTTTGCACTCAGTTGCTGTTGGGCACATATGCTACAGAGTTTGGTTTCAAACCGAGCATATGGTAGCTTTGGAATAAAGTTTGAATTCTTGTTAAGATCTTGGCTCATGTGTCTACCCAGTTTTAGCAAATGACAGAAGAGAGAGTAGAACACGAAGACTATTTTAGTTAGGGGCCTTATATAAGTGAAGTCTGCTTTTCCCCACCTGCTGAGGGGGCTGACATTCAGCGTTCATCATGCTATTAATAACATAAAGCTTGCATCCTGTTATTCTCTTTTCTTTGTATATGTCTGGTTTTGCATCTTTCTTTGTGCCCTTCTTTCTTTCCTTGTGTCTTCCTTCCTTTTTCCCAGCCTTCTTTTTATTTTGCTAATGAGTTCCTTGGGGCTAAACTGTGACTGAAAGATAAAGAGAGAATTTTCTATGAGGGAAGTTTCTATTTACTGGAAAGCCTTAAAAAAAAGGGAGCCAGAGAGACCACAGGCAGTGGCAGAGCCTGCTCTGGCTGAGAGACAGCCCCTCCTGGGACACCCTGTCCAAGTAAATGAGAGAAAATTCATTCTACTCAGCAGAGCCCAAGTCCTCTGAGCTTTGCATTTGTGAAGGCTTCCATTTGGAAACTGGAGTCAGAAGAGACTTTGCAGATTTTTTATTTTTATTTATTTAATGGTTTTTAATTTAATTTTTTATTTATTAAATTTATTGGGGTGATATTGGTTAATAAACTTATATTGGTTTCAGGTGTACAATTCTGTAATACATCATCTGTATATTGTATTGTATGTTCATCACCCTAAGTCTAGTTTCCTTCTATCACCACTTATCCCCGCTTTACCCTCTCCTGTCTCTTTCCATCCCCCTCTCCCTCTGGCAATCACTATACTTTTGTCTGCGTCTATGAAATGGTTTTTTGTTTGTTTGTTTGTTTGTTTTTCTCTTAATCTTGACCTCATAGATTTTTTAATTGAGTGATTTTCTAAATTGTGCTTCAAGGTATACTTGGCTATTGGAGGTACCTCTGTTACGGGAGAAAATCCCAGAAACTCAGTTCTTCTCACCAATGCAGTAAAGAATTACAGATCAGCAAGTCTATTAGCATGCAAGCAGGACTTTTTTGGTGATCCCTTCTCAGGGAAGAGAGTAGGCCTAGTTAAGGTGGGAGTAGGCGTGTGAAAGGAATAGTTTCAAGGCAGAGCAGGGTAAGGAAGGTGAAAGTAAGGTCAGCCGAAGGCCGAGGTGGCAAGTGCAGAGGTGGTAAGAGCTGGGGTGGCAAGCATGCAGGAGGCCAGAGGCCGGGTGGCCTTGTCCTGAGGACTTACATAGTTGGCTGGATGGGGTGAAGAAGTTGCATATTTATTGACAGGTAAAGGTGGTGCCAGCTTTCAGGTAGAGGGGGGAGCATGAATACTCAAATGTGTCGGTGGGCTTCTTCCTTGGGTACTATGAGCTCTTTCTGGCTTTCCCAGCCTTGAGATGAAAGCACAGTTTCAAAGGCTCTCTTTCCCAGAGTGGAGAAGGTTTGTAGGATTTCAAAGACTGCCCCTCTCCCGTGTTAGCACAGTGTTTCCTGTGATGTTGGCACACCTGGCAAGATTATGGACCAGGCCCAGTACTGCTGAGCTAGTGGGTGAGACACATCTCTGTCCTCCTCCCCGTCTTGGTTTGCTACCTATCCTACCTAACACCTCAAGGCTGCTGAGCCCTTGAGGTACCCTCAGTAATCTGAGTCCCCTACTCCCACTTTAACTGAGGTCGTGTGTTAGTTCAGAGCACAGGTCGTGGAGCTGGGCTTGCTGGGTGAGATGTAGATTTTTAGCTCTGAGACTTAAGACAAGTTATTGACCTCTGTGTGCCCCAGTTTCTTGTCTGTAAAGTGGGAGTAATATTAATGCTTGCCTCATAGGTTTGTGTGAGAATTAAATGAGTTAACATTTTAAAAGTGCTTAGAAGAGTGGAAGGCATTATGTAAGTGCTATGCAAGTCTACTGTTATTAATAGCGTTTATGGCATCATTACTAAAATTCTACACATCAGTTCAGCCAATAAAAAGATTCAGCCATTAAGAAAATACTACACACACACACACACACACACACACACACACACGCACGCACACACACACACACACACTGGTAATTTTCTATCTTTTTTTCCAGAGAAATGCAACCTTACTGTGTTGTCAGCTAAACTGTGCCTGAACACGTCTGGTGATAAAGAGCTATTTCACCAACTTGTATGGCTCCCTGCTTTGTTGGTAATGTGCTCTTGCTAGTAAGATAAAATTTATTTCCTTGCAGCTTCAACTGACTAGCCCTTTGCCTCCTCTCTGGAATGGTGCTGAATTTGTCTCTTTTACTTGCATACAATAGCTAGTCTTCCATCTGGACCCCAAATTAGCTCCACGTTGTTTGCTTACATACCTCCAATGACAGTGAGTTCACTACCTTTTGAGGCAGCTTGTCTGGTTGTTGGTCAATTCTGATGATTAGTAATTTTTTCTGCAGCCAAACTGATAGGCTTTTCCTTATAATCACACCCACTGGTTTCTCTAGAGGTGCTTAAAATTCCAACTTCTACCCTCCAAATGGGCTTTAAAATAACAAAAGAGAAGCATCACTCCTATCTTCCACAAGCCAATGGCTCTTTCAATTCTTCCTTAAGCGGAGAATTTTTTTTCTATTTAAAAATTCTTTTTTCTTTATTTTTCTTTTTATTATTTTTTAAACTTCCTTATTGTTGTTCAACTACAGTTGTCTTCATTTTTCCCCATTACTCTTCCCTACACTACCCACCCTCCACCTCCCACATTCAGTCCTCCCCACTGTTGTCTTTGTCCATGGGCCCTTTATACATGTTCCTTGACATAATCTTTCCCCTTCCTTCCCCTGTTACCTTCCTGCCCCCTCCCCTCTGGTTACTGCCAGTTTGTTATTTATGTCAATGTTTCTGGTTCTATTTTGCTCTCTTGTTTGTTTTGTTGATTAGGTTCCACTTATAGGTGAGATCACACGGTATTTGTTTTTCACTGCCTGGCTTATTTCACTTAGCATAATACTCTCCAGTTCTGTGCATGCTGCTGCGAAGGGTAGGAGCTCCTCTTAAGTGGAGAATTTCTTTAGGATTCATTATTTTCTCTGTTCAAATAAAGCGAACATAAGCATAATGACAAATTCTTTGTCTAATTGCCACCCCTGCGTTCTTGGTGCCCCCAGAATGTTTGAGTCACTGGAGCTGTCCAGCGCATCCTTTATCATTCATCTGCTCTGGTTCCCCTTGTCCTGTGCACTATGGAGGAAGCGCTGGGCGGGGCACACCTCCTGCCACAGGTGACTGCAGAAGCCACCAGCATTGCAAGATTGATGAGGCACATGTTCCTACCTCGGGGCATCAAAAACGAGCTTCTTGTGGAGCCTCTTCTCCCCAGCATCATGTCATCATCATGTCTCCTAGACATGGAAGCAGTGATGCTGTGTCCTTGTGTCTCAGGTCTAAGTTGAGGCAGCCCCCATCTTTTCATGGTTGAGACATATACAGGGCTAAGGGACCAATAATTGCAAAAGATACTTTATCTCCCCACAAATGCATATGAAAAAATGTTTTCCTTATTTTGTGCATACAGGTGGCTTCTTGTTTCCCCAGCCCTCTGCTCATGAATGAATGGTCCAGCTCAAGCTGGGACTCCTCATACACAGGACAAGTTTTCCAGGCCCATTAGCACCACATTTCCTCACCTTTACTTGAACGAAGCATTAAACACATGAATCACATGATGAAGCAAACAGACATTGGGTCCAAACTGTGGTGGTGACTGGAAGTGTTCCAGAAGAAAACTTGGGTGAAGGTGGGCAGAGGTTTTTCCATGACGGGGTGGAGTTTGATCTGAAGAGTGTTCACACAGCAAATTGAGGAGCTGCAATCTCTATGTCTGTCTGGGATTCTGGTGTGTGTGTGTGTGTGTGTGTGTGTGTGTACGCACAAGCTCAGTATCTCCTGGGATATATGGATAGAATATAATGTGATTGCTTTGGGGAATAATTAAAATAATTAGTTTTAAATTAAAACCATTGACTTGGAAGGCCATTTTCTCATAATGATTTACTCTAATAGAAGGAAAAAAATCAATGCTATTTACATAGTGCAATACCATTCAAATTGTTATATTTAGTTAGCATTTACACCTTACCAGAGCTATCAGTAATTGTTTATTTGTCCGTAATGGTCAAGCTGCAACCAGACAATCTAAAATCAAAATTAAAACCCTTGTTTTATCATTTTTCAATTGCATTCATTGTTTTCTATAATTGGATTAGGTCAGGTTCTAGATCTTAGCTATTTAAAACCAAGTTTTGAACTTGTTTATGACTTAAAGTTTTCTTATCTCCAAATATAACTATTTTTACATGTAAGATCTATCTTCAAACCAATTCATTAATTCATCAGGTCATAGAGAAATATTTATTAAACATACAATATGGGCAGGTCAACAATACTAACTTCCCTAAAGAGCGTCAAACAGGAATAAGATGTCATCTTTGCTCTCAAAAAAATAGGTGGACAAGTTTGAGAGAAGCTTTCCTTGTTCTGTAATCCCAGATGGAGCGTAATTAGCATTGGGATGGTGACATAAACCAGGAGTAATGGGAGTAAGTAGGAGGGAGTCACAATCTTTTAACTGACTACTGGGAAGTCTTCAGTACAACATTTTCTACAGGAGAAACACTGAGGAAATTGTCTTGAAGGAACAAAGTAAGACACAAGCCAAGACCTGAAAGATTGGAAGCTCAGCACATATTGAAAAAGTAGCAGATACTCTCATGCCGATGAAGCAGGTAGTGTTTTGGAAGGGCCTGGGCTGACCATGTAGCTTTGTAGGCCATTAGAAGGCAGGCTTTGAGGAGTTGGTCTCCTATCCTGTTCCACTGAGGAGTGTGAAGCACAGAAGGGGCATGATCAGAGCTCAGCTTCTGCACCCCTCTTTCGCTTCTCTACTTCTGTGGTGTTCATTCCAGTTCAATTCACCCAGAACAATCCAATATTGCAGGCCCTCTAGAACCCTCACTTTGCAGGTGAACCAACCAAGGCACAGAGAGACAGATCGACTAATTAAACTAATGCTTTGTCTTAAACATGGATGCTTTGGAGAGGACTCGACTTCTCCTCAGCAGCATCTAAGTCTCTGTCCTTTGGTTAGATCTCAAGACTCCTGGGATGGGGAAAGAGAAAGAAGTGAAATAAACATTTTCAGGGGCTTTGCCATGTGAAGAGTATTTCCATGGAATATATCTATGTCTAGATCTATATCTATGTCTGTTTTTATAGCTATATCTATGTCTATGTCTACATATATACACACATGTACATACATGCAGGGTGGGGCAAAAGTAGGTTTACAGTTGTGAGTATGCAAAACACAGAGTTTATTCTTGTACTATTTATTAGTTATTGTATTACTTTCCATAGGAACAACTGTGAACCTACTTTTGCCCTACCCTGAATATATATATATATTTTTTCTCCTCACATAACCTTAATATGCTCCAACCTATTTGCCTGTTTGTGTGTGTGTGCATATATATATTTCTTATTTAATCCTCACATAACCCTAAAGTGAATAGAACTTTCTTTGGTTGTGAGGTCAAGCCTGTGTTAGAGGCAAAGAAAAAGAAAAGAGGGAAACCAAGGGAGGGAAGAAATAATGTCAGTTTCTGTGTGCTGGCACCTTGTGCTGAGACCTTTTGCACACACTTTTCTCTGCAATTCTCACAGCCCTGGGAGACTGATGTAATGCTCACTCTTTTACGGGTGAAGAAATTGAGGCTGAGGATAGTTATAGAACTTAAAATATACACACTTATTGAACACTCACTATTCTGAGCACTTTTTGGACCTACTATTAAATCCTTAATCTAACTTTAGAGATGGGTAAATTATTATGCTGTTTTTTAGATGAAAAAAAAATGGAGCAGAAGAATCTAAGAAACTTGACTAATGTAAAATAAATAGTAAATGGATGAGCTGAATGTTAAACCCAAATAAGCTGGCTTTATAGTACACTTGCCTTGTCACCATCCCATATTTGGCATAAATATAGCAGTGGGTGCAGAGCTGATACCTGATGAAATACCCAAACCTAAAGCTTACGCACCTTCCACTAGTCTATGGAACTCAACCATTCTAAAGCAACTCAATTTAATTTAATTCAATTCAAAACATCTAATGATTGCCTGGTTTATGCCAGACTTTGTGATAGGTGTCAGAGATACTCCAACACACACATTCACATGCATGTGAGTACACATACACACACTTGCACAACCTGCTCTGAGTGAGGCTATCGCTAAGCTGGTGGGAAAAAATTCTGTGATATTTATAATGTGAATCTAGTTACTTATGCCACTAGCTCAGAAGCCAGTGAACTGGGCCAGTAGGAGACTAGAGATTAGGAGGGCAGCAAGGTGAAGGCTTTATTCTTCCTGCTTCAGAGCAGTTTTGGCAGGGTTGTGTTCCTTCATAGCTACAGCTCTGCAGGTGGACCTTCTGTTCCATACCCCCTCCTCCTGTCTCCTATAGGCCTAGGGGCTATTAAGGACTTCTGGCCAATGTTAGACTCCGGGTGTATCAACAATCTTTTTGAATGGTCCCTTAAACTGACAAACATTTCCGTAACTAGTATAATCCTTGGAAAATCTCTTCCAGAATCCAGGCTGATGGTCCAGTTTCCTATTAGGATCTTGAATGTCTTGTTTAAATGCTGTTTTTTTGTCACTTACTAGATATGTGACCATATTTTTGTGATCATAAGTCATGTAAATATTCTAAATGTGATATCTTCACCTATAAAATAGAACTATAGGAGAACATCACATTCATTGAGCATCTGCATATGGTAAGAACTTTATGCACATTACTTCATTTACTCTTTGTATTAATTTTAAGAATGTATCTTTTCATCATTGTATCCCCAAATCTATACAGGTACCTGGAACAGGGTAGACGTTCAGTGAGTGCTTATTGAGTGGATGACATGGGCATGAGATTGGTATCATTTTCTTACCTGGAAAGAAATTGATGCTGGGACACATGAAGCCACCAAATAAAGATCACAGAGCTAATAAATGGGCTGAAATTGGAGGCTAGGCATTTTCAATTTTGTGACTTTTGCTCTTTCCAGGAAATAATCTTGCTTATGCACTTAACCAACCCTTACCAGTCTATTGTGAGAGATAAAGGCAATGAAAACATGTTATGAATTCTGAAATCTGCTTAAACATACTACATCATCATTGTCTTTATGAATATTGTTTAGAACCTCTTTTCCAGTCTCCTGTGCAGGGTACCATGCAGCCGTTCAATACAAACTCATTCTCAGATAAGTGTTAACCAAACACAAATATAAAGGTTGGTTACTAGGGAAATAAAAAGAAAATTAAGCTAATTTGGGAGTTTTCCACTCATATTATTTTCTCAGTTGTATCTTTCTAATGACATGGTTAACTAGGAAATAATTTTTCAAGTTTTAAAATTTAACATTAGGAGGAAGATTTATTATAAGAAAGTATTTGGACTTTGGATCTGAATGTGTCAGGAAAAAAATTCTGAGAGTATAAATTTAGAAAGAACTTAAACTTGGTTCTCTGATTCCACAAGTAAATGGAAGTCATGGAAGTCACGGGGAAATTCTTCCTGGGACCTTCAGTAAAAATTGAGGTTTTGAACCTTGGGACTCATTATTGACTGTTTCTATGATGAAACTTAGGTCTCCTGGGGAGTCTGCAAGATTGGCTGGACCCCAAAGGCAATGGACTCTTTGATGAGGAAATGGTTGAAAGAGCTTTACGGACATTATGTACAGCATGGTACCCACGCGATTCCCCCCTCTATGTTGCTTATACATCATTTTAGAAAGTTCAAAGTATATAATGACACAAAAAATAGTGATGAGTTCTTGGATGTGGAAGGCCCTTCCATTGCTTATCAGGGTCTAACCATAGTGTTCTGTGGTTCTCTAGTTTTGTAGATCTCAGATTCTATTACTACTTGCATAATAGTTGAAACAAAACAAGCTCACAGATAGGAAAGTGTCTAAATAATGAAACTGGTTTTAGCAAACACAAGCATTCAAATCAATGTACTTCTTCCAAATGGTGGTCCTAAGAAACTGAGGTCTTATTAGTGATGACAGCTTTGTTGAACTGCATTCAAATCAGAAATATATAAAGTCATAAAGGCATCCTGAAGATTATCATAATCTTTCCCTACAATTGTAAAATGAAAGACTTTAGAATCTGTTTTCCGGATCTAAAATATTATGATGTTTCTAAGATCTCAGCCTTAGTAACTTTCCATCTATTCTTTCATTTGCACAACCAACAAAGATTTATTCAGCACTTACTAATGTGTTAGGCAGGAATCCCAGCACCATGGCTTGAAGACAGATGTCACAGTCCAGGCTGAGGGAGCTCACAGGTTAGTGGAACAGACAAGTAGCCACTGATTATAAAGGATGAAAAAAATGTGCGCAGAGAGGGTAAGTCCAAGGTGCTCTGGTAAACAGAGGGGGAAAGCATCATTATTTTGGAAGGTTGTGGAAGTGTAAATAGAAAACTTTGAGGCTGAATTTTGAAGGATGCTCAGGAGTACTCCTGGTAGAAATATTCAAAAATCAAGATCAGCATCAGCAAAGAAACCTGGGTGTGAGAAGATGGTTTATTCATCAAGCAAGTTCCTCATGGCCAGAGCATAAGTCAGGCATAGGAGTGCCAAGGGAAAATGCAAGAAATGCTGGTCAAGGTCATCATCATGCAATAGACACCCATGAGCCAACCTTCCTTAGAGTCAGATTCCTTAGGTAAGAATCAGGCTACTGAGGGATTATAGACAGTATTGCTTCTCTATTTGCCTATGGTATAGCTTTGGGAAAGGCCTGCTATTATCTTAGATTTTATTTTCAACTGTCTATGATAGAAATTTAAGGCAACATTTTTTGCTTTCCTGACTCCCTGAGCTTCCTAACATCTATTTGTGTTTTTCAGCTGCCTTATCCCATTGAGTAATGAGTTTGGTTATTTACTGACCACTGCATGGTGTCTGGTCCTTCACTTTCATCTTGATGTTGAGAGTCACTATTATTAAAAGTAATTTTCCTTCACTCTCAGCCTTACCTTCAAATAATTACCCTAAGATGCCAATGCTGGTTCAAATGGAATATGAGTTTGCTTTACCTCTCTGGGACTTGATGGTGTGAATGACTGACTTTCCTGTCACTCAGATTCTCTGTTATCCTGGGCTTCAGCTCATTTTCTTTTCTTGTCCAGACCACACTGAAATGCCTCAGAGGTCAAGTCATATGGCCTAGTGCCCCAAGGATAGAGGCTTGACTTTAGGGAGTCCTTGGTAATGATTTGTTTTCACTTCCATACTAGCAATCAGTGCAGGTAACTTGAATTTGGGGTCAAGAGGCCAATATCAGGTGGAGTTGTGAACTTGCTTATTAACATTAATAATTGACAACCCCCCACCCAAACCACTCAGGTCATTTGAAAAATGAGAACAGAGAAAGCCTTGCACATCCTGTTTTGGGTAACAAATGGATTTCTTTTCTTTTCAAGGGAAGAAGAGTGGAAGGAGGTCCTTTACTCTCAAGTTTGTAGACCTGCCAAACAGCCCACCAGATCTGTGCAGCCCATTTGAGTACCTGCTCAAATTTTTGCTGGGCTGACCACAGTGCCTCCATCATCCTGCTGAACCAAGTGGTTGCTGCTGCTCTGAGGGTTTCTCCCTTGTGAAATCCAACAGCGCCAGGGACATGGCTGTGCTTTTTAGGATATACAATCTTGGATGCCTCCTAGAAAGCTCCCTTAGCCTCACACTGACCTAGCAATCTATTAAGAAACATTTATACTTCTGTCAAAAGTCTTCATGTCATCACAACAGGCTTACTGATTTTGCTGACATTTGCCAAGTGGCTCCTGCTTCTCACCAGGGAGGCTGAAAGAAGCCCATAGAAATGGTTTCTATTTTGCTTTCTTCATTAAATGGAGCAGGCAGCCAATGCCTTATAGATATGCTTTATGGTCTGTTCTATTGGCCTGTGAACTCCTTAAGGACAAAGACCAGCTATGTCTTCATTCAAAATGTATTTACTGAACATCTACTATATGCCCTGAATCAGTCTTTTGGGCACTTTGCACAGGTAATGGCCCAAAAGCAATGCTCAAAAACATAGCTAGCTGCATGCATGAAGGGCCTGCCCTTCTCAGGTATCCTCCCTCTTCCAACTTATAATCATTGGCACCATGCTTACTGTTTCTTATGCAGCTACAATTGTCGAGCCTCACACTTTATGGTGTTTATACCTGTGCATTGCTTCCTGCACTCATTTTAGAAATGATCTTCAGATTTAAGGCACAAAAAGGAAAAATATCCATGAATCATCAAAAAGGGAACCAGATGGAATGTGCTATTGTAGGAAATTAAAGACCTGGATTTCTTTTCATCTGAATCCTAGGTCCTATGGCATACCTGACATACTTGTTTATCATTCCTTTTAGCATTAACCCTGGATCTTTATATTATTTATGTTTCTTTTCTTTCTCTGCTTCCAGATGCTGAGCACTGGCCCCATACTGGTTTGTTCTTATTCCCACAATCTGCCTTACTCTATCCATATCTGCCCGGATCTGAGGCCCCAGCTTGCCCAGGGCCCAGCCTGCCCACCATGGCTTTGGTCTTGCTACATGGAGTGTCAAGTGAGCACCTACTACAGGCCTATTACCTGTAGCTCCTACAAGCCTGGGTTGTGTTGCACAACCAGATGCCCTTTTCTTACTGCCGCAATTCATCTCTCCCTGCTCCTGTCAGCCTGGATTTGAGATCCCTAAATTTTAGAATATGAATGCTGGAGGTTCCCTTACTCTTATGTCCCATGGAACTTTGGGTAGTAACATTTTTTTCTGTTGCCTCCATACCAAGGTATGGACACAGTCAGGCAGGATTTGTATGGCCTCTTAGGCCTTGTCTTCATCCCCAGGCCCAGAATCTTTCTGTGGAACAAGAATCGTACGTGTCTGATGACGGTCCAGGGACGTTAGTTTCGAGTGCTGGACAGCCCCACTCTCTCCGTGTCCGTTTATCCATGACTCCGCTTCATCCATCTCTACAGGGTGTTAAAACATATTGCTGTGGTAATTATATCTAAAATCTCAACTACACAAGAAAAATCAAAATGAAGTCATTAATGATGATTCTGTAGACACATTTTGGGCAGGCCAGACATTGGAGAACTATATTGTTCTATTTAAACCAGTGGTTTGAGGAAAGGTTGGTACAGCTTCAGTTGGCTCATTGCTTCCCTCAAATGCATCACCCTATGCTCTGGCTGCTTGAATGAATCTTCGTGTGTCACTGCTCTGAAGTATCTGTATCACCCTGATAACACGATTAAAAAAAATACCATAATGTAGGGAATGTTTCAAATTTGCCTCTTCAAGGGCATTTGCTTAAAGGAATAATGCAAATGGTTGCTATGAATGTTTAAGTCATGTCACACCTCCTTTCTAACTATGATTTAACATCTCTTTTTCAGGATTGCAGGAGGAAAAACTACCCTTAGCACCCCTTGAAGACCCCTAAGTATTAAAAAATTGATTAAAAATTATATACAGGTTAGGAATCTAAATTTCACTTAAAATAATAGCATTGAAATATTTTATACCCTTCCATTTCTAAAGTATATATGGATTTTCCCTTAATTTCAATAACAATACTTTTATCAAACCATTAATCAACACAAATTAGCCATGAAAATGCAGCTGAACGAATTGTCATTTTTGGAGTTCCAAGACAATGAAAGAAGGAAGGGAAAAAAGAAAGTCCATAAAGAAAACTGGGAAATGTTGTTTCTTGATGTCTGTATTTGTTGACTATATTTCAGTCACTAGGGGAAGTACTAAAGATCCAGAAATAGAAGACCAGTCTTTGCCTTCAGTGGTAGTCCTTAGTGGTGGTTGTCAAATATTTCCAGGTGTATTCTTTCCAGGCACTTCCTGGCTGCGGTGTGCTTGGGTGCATCACATGACTAGTCCTGGTGAATGAATTGTGAGCAAGAGTACTTTTATTACTCCCAGGCCAGAGCATTCCATTGTTAGTATGAAACTCATTTTCTCTGCTATGGTGACTGGCTGCACTGGAGAGAGGCTTCTCCTCTTGAGTGTGAGTGGAATCTGTGTATATGATGGCACATCACTCCTGTGATGACATTATTAATGGCTCAACTTTGAGTTGTTCAAAATGAAAGTTATCCTAGTTAAGCCTGGTCTAATCAGGTGAGCCTTTCCAAAGAAAATGAAGCACCAAAGAGACAGTCTTATGCTGGCCTGGAAGAAAGCAAATAAGATAATGGGGACATCAGTCATACAACTATAAAGAGCTGATTTCTGCCAAAAACTTGAGTAAACTTGGAAGGGAGACCTGAGCCTTGGATGAGATTGCAGCCATGGTCAACACGTTGATTTTAGCCCTGAGAGATTTTGAGCAGAGTATCTAGTGAACCCATGTCCATAAGAAACTCTGAGATAGTCATTTGGTGTTGTTTTAACCTACTGAGTTTTTGGTAGTGTGTCACTGAGCAATAGAACTCTAATACAGCCATGAGAGGCATCCTAGGACTAGAGCCTAGGACTAGATCCTAGGACTAATAACTATGAGGATGGGTTCTCAAGGAGTAAATAGAGTGATGCAGGTGAAAAATGATGGCATGACAGATGTATCAGGATGAGGGAACAGCAAATGCCCAGGTTTAGAAGCATGAGAGACTATGAGGTGCATTGGGATCTAAAAGCACCTCGGTTTATATAAATAGAACTGGTAGTAAAAATATTTAACAACCTGCAAAACCTACATTGTGGCAGTGTGGGTGCTCTGGAAGAAGATGCTGAGACAGAGTTAGATGTGCCAAAGGTTTATTAGGTGTTGGCTTGTGGCAAGAAGAGGTAAGAAGCAAGTTTGGGCAGGGAGAAATGTTGCACCAAGGTCCAGGTCCAACAATGCTTTGGCCAATCCGATAGGGAGGCCTTGAGAAAATATCACTTATCAGAAAAGTCCCCTTGAGCTGAAATGGCCAGGGCCTCAAACTCCATCTTGTTTGTTTATTTGACATGAAAGAGCAAGACCCTGGCTTTCTGCAGCCAAAGCAAAGACTGGGCAGCATCTGCTGCTGGATTCCTTCTAGTGGAACAACAAATCCTTCACTAAGGAAGAATCTGGGTAGCCCATCCCTGCCTGCCACAAACCCCAGCCAACTGGAACAAACCAATCAAAGGCAGGCATAGTGCGGGTTCAGGAGATGCTCAGAAGATCTAGCAAATGATTCTAGTTAATGGATCTTGGGAAATGATGGAGACGTTAAGGGGAATGAGGCAAGCAGTGTGTATACTCTGGGAGAGCAGTCCATGACTACTTAGCAAATAGTACAGAGCGTTTTAATCTTTTGTCAATTGGTAAAACCGAACCAATGTATATCACCTCAATATTGGCTCTGTGTGGAGATGAAGCCTAAGGAGCAAGCAAGGACCACACAAAGAAGGGTTCATATCATGATCAGAGGAGGTTCCACATTCCATATCATACCTACACTGAATCAGAATGACCACTGTGTACCCTTTTCACTGTTAATAGACTTGTTGTCGAATGAAGAACTTACCAAGACAACAAGGATAGGCAACATGGTCACCCAAAACTATTCAATATGAAAGCAGTAAGGTTTCAGCATGCAGTGCTTCTGAGCTTATGGTTTATTCTTTGCACAACTGTGCCTCATCTTTAACTGCATTCTCCTTTAAGCTGCTGCCTGCCAGGCCCATGATTTCACCAGTCTCGGTCAGAAGTGTCCCTCAGGTCCACAACATCAAAGCCACTCTGTCCCTTTTATGCCCTCATTTGTAAAGCTTATCCCAAGGCTCATCCATTTTCCATGACATGGTTTGTCATTAATAGATTCATATTGCTCATTGCTCTTGAGTCCTTCGCCTGAGAACTACTGAAGTGCCCTTAAGCTCTTCTGGTTGCTGAATCAGAACTTGCCCATCAGTCACTGTTGGCACCATTTAACTAATCTGCTCACTTGCCAAGAAGTGTCCCAGCCTTCATCCCAGGTGGAGTGGGGGCACTCATCCACCCTGGGAAACCTCACTTCTCCTACAGAGCCATATGAAGGACAAAAGGGAAGGTGCCATTAGGAAAGCTGGGCAGGAGCCCAGGGGTACTGTCCCCAATTTTACCTTCTGGGGTAGGGGACGAATATGCTAAATTATTATACAGAGGAAAGAATCTAAAAGATCAATTGGTCCACATTTCCCAATTTATATATAAGAACAAGTAGCCTAAAAACGTGACTGGCTTGTCCTAGGTCACCCAGTGTATTTGTGGTATTTGTCCAAGTAATTTTTTCCACTTAGCAACCTCAGGGACAGTGAGAGTGGCAGATGCTGGCCCACCACACAATGTGCAGGAGGGAGAATGGAGAGAAGAGGGAACAAGAATGGAGGAAGGTACAATAAGAAAGGGCAGATAAAGATACTGGCCTAGAACAACAGAGAGGCAGAAAAGCAAAACAAAATTAGAGCAATTAAGCTGTATTTTACATCTGCAAGAATTAAAAAATACATTTTCTTTCTATCTTGATGGCCAAGTCCGTAAGGATGGAAAAAGATGCATAGTTTTTACTCCATTGGAATATCAAAGCTAGAAGGAAAAAAAAGGGGGTGTGAGTTTCAGGCTCAAACTAAATAAAGGATTGACCAGATTCATACAGTGAGTTCAGCACACTGGACTTATTGGGGATGGTAGGGGCCTTGGCCCAGGTTCTGGTTTTTGGAGACACCTTCCATAACTGTCCCATGCCCCACCTCTCGTAGACAGATGTCATGGCAATCAAGATTACTGGCTGAAATGAGAGGGACCTGGGGACGGATCCCAGTCCTGCACCACCCCAGCTGTGTGTTTTCTGACAAACACCTGTATCCCTCTCTTTTCTGGATTGTTCATGTCTTTAGGGTCAGCATTATCAGATATGCAGATGTGCTGGCATTTAAAGGCCTAAGGTCGAATTCAATGCACATGTGGGAAGAAGTACTGAGACTTGATATAAAAACTAAGGTGAAGAAAAATGCACTTGCATTACTGTAGCGATTGAACTTCCCCCTTCTTCACTGCAATCATATCCAAACAATGGATGAGAAATGCTAAATGGGGATGTCTTTTTTCCTTGATTGTGACTTTAATACACTAATTCTTTTCATAAAAACCTTGAGATGGGTTGCAAGTAAATCCAGTGCTGTCAATCAACAACAATCAGAAGAGAAACCTGGCCTCAGCCATGCATTTTGCTCAGGGGTTGTGGGCTTTGTCCTATACCTGTGTCCTCGTGGAAGGTGCCACAGGGGAACAAAATGCTTAGATCTCGATTTTACAGCAGTGATGTTGATACAAGGGAAAGGGGACTGGGTGGGGAGGCTAGTTAGAGGTTCTGCAGATGGAGATTTCCCTGGTCTCATAGCCAGATAATTATGGCGCCATGTTCCTCCTACTCCACCAGGGAAGGTGGGGCTGCCTGCAGAGGTTGGGCTGGAATACTCCGGGCATTTGGATGTTGATAGATTCTGCTTTGTGAAGTGTGGTTGCTTTATACCCTCAGGTACCCAAGTTAGACTCCTTTGGTGTTGAGAGATAGATGCCCAGTTCACTCCTTTGAAGCGTCCTTTAAATTGGAAAAATATGAAGAAATGTGACAAATAGGGCTACAAAAATTGTATCTTATTTTAGATATTTACACAGAAATATTTAAGCTTTTTTAAAATTAAGCATTTCATAGGTGTAAGAGTACAAGGAAGACAATTACATACTAAATCACTAAAATGATAGTTCATACTGTATTATGAGGGATATACAAGTTTAAGATAAAATGATAAATATTTTTCTCCAGCCAGATGTTCTCCTGCTGGGCCTGTGTGAGTTACCTAAATAGCCCCTTCTAGAGTAGACAAAGGCCTTGGTGATGCTGAGGCCCAGGCTTAGTCTAAAGGACTCTTTGAGCCTCCCACCTCTTGCCTCACCTACTCCTCATGCCCCTCAGTCATTGGTGGTAGGCTTTGATCCTGGCGTGAGGAAAGGACTTGCTCTAACCAATGAACTGACTTCCATCCAGGGCTTGGCTAACTGGGCAGCGGTTAGTGTGACAAATTAGCTCATTAGATGAGCCCATACTTTACAGGTGTCCTACCTGCTACACGTCAACTTAATGATAAACGTTAGTAACCTGGTACTTACTGCCTGGCTGACTCTTGACAGGACATTCCTCTTCCGGACCCTAACAATTCTCTGATGAATCGTCTATAAAAGAGATGTAATTAACATTTTACCTATCTAAAGGGGAGACATTGATTGAATGACCCCTTGGAACCCCTTCTAGCTGTAAGGTCGAGGAGTCTGAGGAAGAGAGAAGCAGCATGTTGAACAGAGTGTTTTTCACAGTGGGGTCCCCCGACCTTCAGCATCAGGACCATTGGGAACATGTTGGAAATGTACATTCCTGGGCACCAGCCCAGACGTCTTGAATCATACACTCTGAGGTGAGGCCCAGCAATCTGTGTTTTAACAAGCCCTCCAGGAGTTTCAGGAGCTTTAGAGCAGAACATTGAGCCAAACCTCTTTCTTACAGGATGGCTGAGTCATTTCAACTCTCAGAGCCCCAGTTTCTCCATCCACAAAAATGGAATAATTCTACCTCTTTCAAATCATTGTCACAAATTTTAAATGACCTAAAAACACCTGACACTGTACATGCTAAGTAAACGTTAGCTGAATTCAAAGGACCAGAAAGGCTGGAGACTAAAAAAATAAAATTAAAAGAATGAGAACCAAGTCTTCATTTTTTCCTTATATAACATCTTTAGTATTATATAATTTGCAATTTGCATGCAAAACACCCCACCCTGGGGCATCATAGAAAGCTTGAAAAATCCAATATTATGCAGACAGCCAGAGATTCTGGCTGCCAACCCAGGCTTAAAAACCAATTTTCCCTCTTTAAGGAAGTGACATTTGTGCATTCGACACAGCAGCAATAAATTTAGGCTTTCTTACCACCCCCTGCTGTACATGAGGTTATTATTTTTATCAATAGCAAAGCTATTTCTTTTTGAGTGTTTGGAGTTGTTTTTGAATCTCTCCTTTGTCCACACTGCAGTTATCAGCAGAGTAAACAGCTCATTAGAAAAACAACAGCAACAACAAAAACCTAAAACCATTTTAATAGTAGGAATGTGATTAGAGCGTTTAATTAGACTCCAGATTATACACTTTCCATTAATAATTTGAAATACATTTCACGTCAATTAAAAAAGGATTAACAGTGAAGGCTTGGAAATTTGGACTTAGACGTAGTCTGAAGTTTGAAGCTATTGTTAGCAGGCTATGTGGAAGGATACACTCAGGAGCCAACAAGCAAGGCTGTTTATCCTGAGGAATTTTCCAGATATTTAGAAGTCCTCTTCATCCTCAAAGGGGGAACACTGCTGACCTCCTGAGAGCATATAGTGGATGGACCTCTAAGCCCCAGGTGAGAGTTTAAATGGACTGAAAGGGACACTATCAGGTAGAATGAAAGGTTGATCAGATGACTTCAATGCTGTCCCTATTTCTGTGGGGCCAGCCCTCTAACTCCCTCTCCTCCCACCCCTCTAACATCCCAGAGTCAAGTCCCCCAACCCTCCCCCCAAACCCCTGCAGTTCTAGAGGTAGTGGTGTCAGTGAGGTCAGCAGTGAGTATTGTCTATGTCCAGTGGAGTTTGAAGATCATGAGAAGGGAAAGACACTCATCTGTCCTGTAGGTCAAGGATTAATGGCCTGGCTTAAAATGGAAGACAAAGTTGTACATCCAGAAGTCAGGTAGGTATTGTAATGAACATAGTAAAAGAGAGAGAGTGAGTTGAGGGAAGGGACCAAGAACATGCCTGTACTCAGTAAATATGGATTAAGTACATGCTAGCAAGGCACTGTTCTCCATGGACCTGAAAGATAAACTCATTTTCATTGGCTTCTGCATTACTGGCACTGTAGACTGCCTAAAATGAGGGTAAGGAATTTCATTCCTACCATTCACAAAAACCTTTCCATGGTTAAGCTTATTTGACCCTCATGAGAGGTAAGCAAGAAGTGTTGTTACCCATATTTTAAAAAAATGATGAAATTGAGATCCTTCAGGTAACAAATGTGTAGAATCAGGGGGTTACCCCAGTTGTCCAGCTGTCAATTTTCATGGCCTTTTCATTTTACCCTGGTGGTTTTGGGGTGATTCAGCTCCTCCTGGGGTGCCTGGAAGCCCTGTATGGGAACCTCATTTGTTGGCCATATGTTGTAAGGAAGGGAAATAAAATGGATTCAAACTCTTAGCCCCTGTAGTCTGGAAAAGCAGGGATGGGTGAAAAGCTTATAGACTCCTTCAAGGGAACACATGAGCCAACACACACCTGCCGTTGGTGGACTCCTACCAGGTCATGGGTGTCATATTTTAAGCAGATTCTTTCTTAGGAGCTCAGCCTGGAAGCAAGGCTGTTTCTGAGACAGGGAGGGATTTGTTTGGTGTCAGCACTGTTGAGCCCATTAAACTGAAATTGCAAAGCCATGTGGTTGAAGTGTGAACACCCTCTCACTCTTGGTTTCTCACTCACACTCTACCATGGTTTCGGGAGGATGGCTGGCAGCCCCTACTATTCTTGGCCATGGGGGACTCTCTCCTACACAAAATCTCCTGAGGAACATCATGTTCTAGCACATTGTAAATGAAGGCAAGAGAGTATTTAATAGCCTCCAGGGCTCAGATAACTTTGTCTTTTGTGTATGAGCAGAGCATTGAAGGAGGAGATAGGAGGAGAGAGATGGGAGGGAACTCCCCCCACCTCCACCCAATGTACCTGAGAGGGTGAAAATCTTGGTAATGGTAATCATCTGAAAAGATTATAAAAATAACTCTGTATTCCCCTTTCTCTCAGTGGTCATGTCTCTGGAATTCCTCTTTTTGTTTGTCTGTCTTATCTCTGAATCTCTGTCTCTCTCTATGATTCTTTTTAGGGACTCCCTTTGCTTCTATCTCTTTCTGTCTTTTGGTTTCTGTCTTTTTTATCTTCCTTTCTGTTTCTGTATGTGTTTCTGCTTCTGTTTATTGCTCTCTGACTCTTTGATTCTCTGGCACAGATCTTGATCTTCATCAGCATCTTGGATCTCAGGATCTGCCAGTTTTGCCAGATGCTTCTGTGAAATATGCTGGGTGTGGAGAGCAGGACCAATAAAATAGCGTTGGTCCTGTCAAGAGAGCATAAAGTGTATAAAACAAAGTGGAGTCACTTGTGTCAACTGAGATGGCTGCCAGTCAGCCATGACACTTTGGTTCAAGAAGGAAACTGCCTAAGTCAGTCTAGATACTTCTGGTAAGGAGACTCACCTAAGATATCTGCACATGTGCCCAGAACAGTAGTGTCCGCAGAGTGGGACCACCCGCAGATAGGCTCCTGGGGAAATTCCCCACATGGTATCAAGGGTGCCAAGACACTTATCAAAGGACCCAGAAGGGTGGAGTGCACCAGTCTCAAGGGTATAACTGAGGCAGTTTCCAGACCACTGCTGAGACAGCTGATCTCCACACAGCAGAGTGCTGCTCCATGCCACGCTGATCTCCCTTAGCATTGGCTGCCAGAGACTCTTCCCTGTGGGACTAAGGACTTTTTCTGCTCTGTTGCCCACCTGGTTCTCGAGATTCTTTCTTGCAAGATGCTGATGGCTCCCCTGCCCACCATGCTGTCTCCTGGACCTGCAGACTGAGACTCTGGGACTCAACTTTGTTATTCCCCATTGATTGCTGTGTGTGTGTGTGTGTGATATTTCTCTTTGTGTGAGTAGGATATTAATGTATGTTGATATTCTACTTTGAGTGAACCTGCATTCAATAAAAGCTGAGTGAATAGCATGGTTACCTCATGTGACTCTTGCCTATTCCTTGGTGCCAGGCTACTCAGCAGGCAACTAGCCAAGCAGTTGCCCTGCTGACTTATAGGAAAGACTATATTGTTAACATATGCTTGCAACACTAGGTCTGATTGTCCAGCTAAACAAATGTGCAGGCAAGAAGAACATTTCCGCAGGGGGCAGGTGTTTCAGTTCTACAGTAAGGAGATATGTTGTTTGCGTTTACGTGAGCTGTTAGGCTCTTCACTGGAAAACTACATCCTTAATGTAACACTAGCTGCAGTACTGAAAACACTGCCCCTTTCCATATTACCCTTGCAGCTGGATGGTGAGGAAATTGAGGACCATGGTAAGCTTGCACAGTTTTTTGTGATGTAGCTGGGACTGGAATCCGTGTTTTCTGTCTAAATCACTGCCATGCAGTCACAACAAATGGGTTTCTAATAAAGAAACTGGCCAGGGCCACAAAAGGGTGGTAAGTGAGGGATGGAAGGAAGTGTGATTCTGTTCATGTGGAACCAATTACTTTTGTGTCACTGAGCTTCTGGTGTGAGTGGCTGTGCCTATGGACAATGAAGGAGCATGTGTGTGTGTAGGTAGGTATGCATGCACACACATGCTCGGCCTCTGTGTGAGTGGATGAAGGTGACTTGACTTAATTATATGCCTTATTCACTTAGAGAGAGGAAAATAGAAATTAACTTTTATTATTTCTCTAATTCTCCCTCTTAGTGTGAATTTTCATAATGATGTCTCTGAATCTAGGTGTTTTACCTGCAGTAGCCATAATTTCAGGGGCTTCCCCCAAGACCCCTAATTAGAGCAGTGTTCAAACAACACTCCTTGGCCAATTACCATGTTTCAGAAAATGGCAACAATTGCTAGGACTGAGGCCACCACATTTTCTTCCCACAAATGTGGCTTCACCCCCTGAAAAGTTGAATGAAAAAGCACATAGCTTCTTTTGGTGGTAGCTTCAAATTGACCTTTCTTCTTACCCATTTTAATAATAGGTTTGAGGACACAGAAACCTGGGCATCTGGAAGGCTCATGGACACTGTAGAGTGTGGATCTCCCACTGTTGACTTGATCACTTACACACTGTGCTGAGCCCATGCCAGACACTGGGAAAGGGCGCACTGTCAGAGGAGGTGAGGTCTGGACTGATCAGTTAGTTCACCTTCACTCTCCTCCAACACCCCTGGGCCTCCTTATGGCCATATCCCTACTCACTGTCTTCCCTGCCAGCAACACTTTCCTCATTTCAGTCTGGGTCTCTTATACTTACTTGTCCTTTCCATCTAAATGAATCTTTTCTTGCATGGTTATTTTGTGGACCTTGTGCAGGTTTCTTAACCTCTCTGTGTCTCAGTTTTGTGATTTGCAAAACTGAGAAAACAATAATACCTGGGTTTGGGTTGTTTAAGGATTCAATGAGTTAACACATGTTGATCTTCTAAGGCAGTATCTGGAACACAGTGTTTTATAATTATAAATAATAGTTCTTTCCATTGGTATTGCTTATTTAGCAGAAGAATAAAAAGCAGAAAAAAGGGAAGGAACAGAGAACTCCCCAGGGAGTCATAGTTAACAGTGCTATGGACTAAATTGTGCCTCCTTAAACTTTATTATTGAAGCCCTAACCCCCCAGTGTGGTGCATTTAGAGATAAGGCTTTAGAGAGGTACTTAGATTTAGATGAGGTCATGAGGGTGGGGTCCTCATGCTGGGATTAGTGCCCTAGAAGACAAGACAGCCTGTTCTCCTTCTCTCTGTCATGTGTGGATAAAGCAAGAAGACAGCCATCTACCAGCTAGGAAGAGGGCTTTCAGCAGAATCTGGCTATGCTAGCACCTTGATCCTGGACTTCCCAGCCTCCAGAACTAGGGTAAATAAATGTCTGTTGTTTAAGCCACTGGTCTACAGTATTTTGTTATAGCAGTCTGAGCTAAGAAAGCAGGGTAGAGGCCAGGTTTCTTGGCACCTCAGACTCTTCCCGGGGGATGCTTACTATTAGGAATGTGGGATATTTTGCTTTCCACTTCACCCTCATTTACCCCACATTTTAGTGTTAGCCAGTAAGAGTGAGAACATAAAAACCAAACACATTCAGCTCTTCTACATACAATCTCCTTCAGCGCATATCTCAGAAACTGCACTTGAGTGAGGTGTGATGTAAAGACTTTCAAAGTTCAAGGTCATACCTTTGTCCTCTTGCCCCTTGGGGTCCTGTGTGTTCATCATAACATTGAATCCCAGTGGGCCTTCTGGGCTTCCTCATACCTGAGGCAGGTGGGGTGATCGGACTGGGTGAGTCTCAATTACTCTAGAGGGATTAGGTAGTCTGTCAAGATCTTAATCAGAGGCTTTAGGATCCACCACCATATTCCTGGAAAACCTTGAGGGAAGAGAGTGAGGTTGCCATTGTGTGATTGTAGAGCTATGAGAAAAGCTGCATGTAATTGCTTTTTGGTAATTGACCCTTGTGTGTATACAGCACCCTTGGTTGAGATGCCCAAATTCCTACCTCCTGTGGATGCAGAGTTCTGGATGGACCCACCAGGCTCTAGGGACCAGAGCAAACCACTTGTTATTTCCAATTGAGACATAACTTTTTCTTGGTTCCTATCTGCCTACCACTTCTCTAGCTAACTCTTGTTCATCTTTCAGCTTAGACATTAATGCTTCTGGATTTTTTCTGTGATCCTGAGAGACTAGGTTCTGTTGCTCCACCTCCCCTCCCCCACCTTCTGTTTGCTCAGGACCTACTGCATATGTGTGTGTCATAGGGATGGTACTTGTCTGTGTACCTTCTGGCTTTCCACCAGGTGCTGAGCTCCTTGAGTGCTGGGGCCAGTCCTGTAAACTGCTGACCACTAACTATCACCGAATACAGGGCCTGGTGTATCATAAGAGTTCAACAGTGCAATGATTATTTGTAGGTGAGATATGAGAGTTGAGAAGAACCTAATTCAAAGAAAATCTGAGGAGGAAAAGCATTCAAAGCAATGAAAGAGAAGTGTGAAGGATCTCAGTGGTAAGAAATGTAAGTGGTATCCTGGAAGAGAAGGAGGTTAAAACATGGGAAACCCAAGGTAAGGTGGAAAAAGAAGCTGAGAGAGAGAGAGAGAGAGAGAGAGAGAGAGCGAGCGCGAGCGCGCACCTCTGGAAATTTTCCTCAGGGCAGTGGAACAATCTGATTTTTTAAATGTATTTTATTGATTATGCTATTACAGTTGTCCCATTTCCCTGCTTCATTCCCTTCCACCCTGCATACCCCTCCCGCCCACATTCCCCCCTGTAGTTCATGTCTATGTGGCATAAGTTCTTTAGCTTCTACTATTCCACTATTCTTGCCCTACATCTGTCTATTTTCTACCTACCATCTATGCTACTTATTCTCTGTACCTTTTCCCCCCTCTCCTCCTCCCACTCCCCTGTTGCTAACACTCCATGTGATCTCCATTTCTGTGTTTCTGCTCCTGTTCTAGATGTTTGCTTAGTTTGCTTTTGTTTTAGGTGTGGTTGTTAATAACTGTGAGTTTGCTGTCTTTTTACTGTTCATATTTTTTATCTTCTTTTTCTTAGATAGGTCCCTTTAATATTTCATATAATAACGGCTTGGTGATGATGAACTCCTTGAACTTGACCTTATCTGAGAAGCACTTTATCTGCCCTTCCATTCTAAATGACAGCTTTGCTGGATAGAGTGATCTTGGATGTAGGTCCTTGACTTTCATGACTTGGAATACTTCTTTCCAGCCCCTTCTTGCCTGGAAGGTCTCTTTTGAGAAATCAGCTGACAGTCTGATGGGAACTCCTTTGTAGGTGACTGTGCCCTTATCCCTTGCTGCTTCTAGAATTCTCTCCTTCATTTTAATCTTGGCTAATGTAATTATGATGTGCCTTGGTGCTTTCCTCCTTGGGTCCACCTTCTTTGGGACTCTCTGAGCTTCCTGGACTTCCTGGAAGTCTATTTCCTTTGCCAATTGGGGAGGTTCTCCTTCATTATTTGTTCAAATAAGTTTTCCACTTGTTGCTCTTCCTCTTTCCCTTCTGGTACTGCTATAATTCAGACGTTGGAATGTTTAAAGAGGTCCTGGAGGTTCCTAAGCCTCTCCTCATCTTTTTGAATTCTTGTTTCTTCCTTGTTTTCTGTTTGGTTGTTTCTTTCTTCCTTCTGGTCCACTCTATTGATTTGGGTCCCAGTTTCCCTGCCATCTCTATTGGTTCCCTGTGTGTTTTTCTTCATTTCACTTATTGTAGCCTTCATTTGTTCATCTAATTTGCGACCAAAATCAACCAAGTCTATGAGCATCCTGATTACCAGTGCTTTGAACTGTGCATCTGATAGGTTGGCTATCTCTTCGTCGCTTAGCTGTATTTGCTCTGGGGCTTTGATCTGTTCTTCTGTTTCAGCCATTTTTTATTTTATTTTATTTTATTTTTTTTGTCTGGTTGTGCCTGTTACATATCAGGGGTGGAGCCTTAGGTATTCACCAGGGTGGGGCAACCCAGGTTGCTGGTTTATGATGCTGTACGTGGGGGAGGGGTCCAAGAGGGAACAATGGCGCTTGCTCTGCTCTCTGCTGGATTTCTGTCTCTTCCACCGCTTCCCACAAGCAAATTGGGCCCTTCTGGTGCTGATTTCCAGGTGGGTGGGCTTGTGCACATTCTAGGACACTGTGGGTCTCTCCAATGAACTCTCCTGTGAGACTGGGAGTCTCTCCCAGCACCTCAGCCCCCACAGGTGTTTTCAATCATTGTTTGAAGCTCTATTTCCCAGAGCTGGGGCCCTGGGTTGCATGGTCTGTCTCACTCCCAGTTTTCACCTGGATTATCTGTGCTCGAATGTGTGACTGCGGTCAGCCAGCCATGTTGTGTGCCTCACTGGGTCTGCCTGGTGCCACCCCATGCCCAGGATCCTCCAGCCACTGCTTTATCCTGCTGAGACCCCTCTCTGCCAACTCCACCCTCTTACTGGTCTGGATCAATGTGTCTATTTTATCTCCTTGGTTGTCAGTCTTCTGTACAGTTCAATTTTCTATCAGTTCTGTTGTTTTTTTTTTGTTTGTTTCTAAATTTTTGTTGTCCTTAATTTTGGTTGTGTGAGGAGGCACAGTGTGTCTACCTACCCTTCCATCTTGGCTGGAAGTCCTGATTTTTGTTTTAAGAAGATCTTAAGAAGATCACTTTGGCCCTAAGTTGAACTGATTGGAGGAGGATGGGGTGGATGATGGGAGGCTGATGCAATTCTCAGTTTCTATTTGGAGACTTGCAATTGGTGTTCTTCTAGTAATTTAAATAATATTAACCACAATTTTTTTTAATATCAAATGGTTTATTTTCAGTCATCTGTTTATGAGGCATTTTTTTGAAAACTGAAAAGCCCTTTGGTTGTTTTCTTTAAACCTGAAAATTATGGCATTTCATTACAAATTTCTTCTCAGAGTAGGGTGTAATTTTCTTTTATTACAAAACCAATATTAAGGAACCCAATAAGAAACAGATGAAAGAAAGAAAACAATTCACCTCTCCATCTCAGAAAAATCAAGGTTTTTATTTTTTATTTTATTTTATTTTTTTAAGTTCTCTTACAATCCCTGACCATGAACACAAAAAGTTTGGTTAAAGTCGTAATGAAGATAGATTTATAGTGTATTGGATTTTGGTTCTTTCACATAATGGGTACCACAGGCTTTCCCACATTCTACACAAGTGTTTAGCTGTATGTCTGACATGCAATCAGCCATAAATGCCAAAATGTTAACTTTCCTTCTATTCCTCTTCTTCCATCTATTCGCAGTATTGTGTTGGAATATAGTGTTCACGGTGATTATTTCTAAAAATTGCAAGCCATTTTATCAAGTGAACAATTCCTTTAAAAATCCTCACCAACTCTTGCTTTCTGGTGTTTTGATAGTAGCCATCCACATAGGGGTGAGATAGTATCTCACTGTGGTTTGGATTTTTGTTTCCCTGACGATCAATGATGTTGAGCATCTTTTTATATGCTTAGTGGCTATTTGTATATTATCTTTGAAAATAATTTAAAATGTTTACATTATAAAGAGTATTGAGTCAAATTATGTTTTTTCAATAATATGCAAGTTCTTGCTTCATTAAAATTAATTATATGTATAACCTTTTTTTTATTTGATTATTGCTTTTGAATATATTTCCTCAGGATACATTTTTAATTTTGGAAGAGAAATCTTTTCCCCCCAAACTATCTCACAGATTTAATATATGTAATAAACAAAAATAAAGTCTACTTGCTCTTCCACCTCAGAGAGGTAGCCATAGAGTTTCTCAGGGAAGCTAGAAACTTCTGCTTTAGGATAAACAAGAATTTTGTGTGAAAGACTGCAAATATTTTCTGAAATCTCCATATAATTCTCAACCTATTTTTTAAACATTTAAGTCATTTTCTTGGCCCCCGTAAAAGTATAAACAGTCATTTCCCAACTACACTGCCAGCACTAGGTACTGTCACTTTAATAAATTTTGTTAATAAAATAGGCATAAATGGCATATTATTAGTGTTTATATTGACCTATCTTGGGATGAGAGGAAATTTTATTATTTTAAAGAAGAATAAAAAGCTACAATATATTGGCACTTACTCTGTCCTAAGGGAGCGGTTTTCAATGGGTGTGCCACAGGAATTGTCACAACTTGCAATACCTGACTATTTATTTAGTCAGGGGCACTGACTTCTTTTCCCCTAGATTGCCAAATTAAAAAAAAAATGACAACCACTGACAAAACAGTAGCCACCCAGTGTGAATGAATCAAAATTACAGCTATTTTTTGTCAAATTGACCAAAACAATCTAATATATTTTTTTGGTGTGCTGCAGAATTTTAGTAATAGTTTATGTGTATCATGAAATGAAAAAAGTTGAAAATCGCTGTTCTATGGAGTTAGTCACACCATGGGTTTGGTGTGAATTTTTGTAATTCTCACCATACCTTCCTTATAAAAATATTGCTGTTGAATCTATTTTATGGATGGGGAAACTGAGGCCTAGAGAAATTGAATAACTTTCTCAAGGCCAGGGAGCAAAGGTGGAGCCAAGTTTGAAACTCTGCTCAGCCAGAGTTCACTGCTGGTTGTCTGTCCTCTTGAAGCAAGTGGACATGTGATGCCTATTTATTCATTGTGAACTTGATGTTCTTACTCGTTTGAATTTTCTCCTGTTACGCAGTAGGCATGTATTTGTTTTCTTGGCATATTTAATGTAAATATTTTTCCCAAGCACTTTTAAAAGATCCATTCAGCGGGAAATATTTAAGCTAGGGAGCCATTTGTTGAGCTAAGTGGAGGTCTAATTTTATGAGTGCACTAGGGTGTGTGATGGAAAGAAACAGAAGTAGACATTTTTACAATGTTTACTTATAAAACTTCCTCGGGCTTTCAAAAAGTGAATGAAACTGAGGAAAATCTTGTAATAACTCCAATGGCTGAGCGATCCCAAGTTGACTGCTTTGGGCCCTAATAAAAGGCCCCACAACTCCCATTCCTCATGTCCTTTTCCTCTTACCTTCAAGGTGGGTGTCATAAATACTGTTTCCACAGATGAGGAAAATGAGTCTGAGATGTGAAATAACTTTCCTCACATCAGAGAGATTTTAAGTAGCAGAGAGGGATAACACAGATGTCTGGAGGAGGCCAAAACACATGCTCTTTCTGTGATATCATATCAAAAGGAATTTAAAGAGGTGCTCATTTAGAGGAAATTATAGGTTTGAGAAAGCTTCCAATAAGCGAGATATATATCACAGAGATGAGAAGAAACTGGCTGGGAGACTAGATCTGCCCACCATGGTGGTTGGTGATGAGAGGGAGGAAAGAGATTCAAAAGTCATCCTTTTTTTCTCTCCTTTCTTTGACCCTCCCTCCTTTGCTTATTCCCTCTCTGCTGTCCTTTCATCTGTTTGTCCTTTACTTATCTGTTAAAAATATACGTAATGCATTATGTGGTAGGCATTAAGGAAACAGATATGAATGGAGAGTGGTCCCTGCCATTTGAGGAGCATTCCTGCAAGGGGGAAAGGCTCATAAGTAAATGAATGTAAACAGTGCGATATTTTTTAATAGTCTACATGCCCATAACACCATGAGGATGTAGGGTTTGTCAGTTGATGGCTCATCACTAATTGTTTGTTGCATGAAAATGTAGTTCAGAGATGGGGCATCAGAAACTGAGTGGGAAGGGAGTGTCCAAGAAAACTTCTTGGAGGGGAGATTACACCTGAGCTGAGTATTTTTTGGAAGGATACATAGAAATTAGTTTGCTGAAGGGGGTGGGCTGTTTTCCATGCCAAGGGATTCCTGAGCGTGAACATTTGGAGTTGTGCAGTGGATGTAAGTGTATGGGAAACTGGTAGCAGCTTCAAAAGGGTGATGTAAAAGGGAGAAACTGGAGATGGGGTAAGGAAGATTGCAAAACTCAGATTAAGATGAGGCTGAACTTGCCAGTATTTGGGAGAAATTTCCATCCACAAGGGGAAACCTGGACTCTGGAGAGCTTATTATTTATTTTTATTTTTAAGCTCACTTCCTTTGTCATGCCTAAGAGTTTCTCTCAAGGATGCACAGTCCTCTCCAGGCCAGTGCTCCCTGCTGTGTGAAAGGTCATCTGACCTTGGTCCTGCACCAATTGGAATTAGTGATTTATTGCAGTATCCAGGGAAAACTGGCTAGGGGAAAGAAAAATAGCCTCTAGGCTCCTATGGATAAGGTTTACAAAGCTGGAGTGAAGAAAGTTGATCTGTGGCTCTGAAGGAGTCTCCTGGGAGAGTGAAAGTCCCCAGGGTCACACCTTGCTGTCCTTCTGTGGCTTTCATAAACTTGTCACCTGAAAAGTCAGGAGATCAGCTTTGACAGGTCATTTCAGCTGTGGTCCTAATGTTCAATGGATATGTGAGGCTCAGCCAAGAGTCTTATGTCTGGCTTCTATTTTGTGAGAAATATACAGATTATAATAGCTATAAATTGATGGGCCTTTCCCATATGTCAGCATTTGTGCCAAACTAGAAGCATCTTAACCACGTTTAATTATCAGAATATCCTTGCAAGGTAGGAATTGTTATCCTCATTTTACAAATGGGAAGAGGACATTTCAGAAAGCTCAAGTGGCTCACTCTGTAATGCACAGTCAACACTCAAGGTAGATTACCTGGGTTTCTGTCACACTAGACTTCTCTACATGTGGCGTGTAGGCAAAAGTGACCCTTGATGTTTCCATCTTTAGCACTGACTCTTCTGTCTGCCTGGACTGCCCATCACTGACTCCTTTTGGTGAGACCCAAGGTTCATTTCAGACCTGCTCTAGCTGTTGCTTTCTTCCACAAAGACTTTCTTGACCCTCTTCCCTCATCCCCAAATCAGAGCCATCCCTTCTCTCCTGTTCTATTTGTACTTTGCACAACTGCTATTTTTGTTCTCATCCCACTGTGATTCCTGGGTTTACCCACTGGGCCGTGAGCTCTTTGAAAGTATCTCTTGTTTGCATCTTCAGTGCTGTTCCAAGGCCTCAATGAGTATTTTATGAACAACCAGGAAGAATCATTTCGAATGCTTTAACTGGGAAAGTCACTTCAGCTCTTCATGACAACCTTCAAGTCCGCAAACTTTAGTCTTTTTTTACACTGCTTTTAAGTGTACAGTTCACATCAAGTATATTCACATTGTTGTGCAACCATCATTACACTTTATCACTAGAGCTCTTTTCACCTTGCAAAACAGAAACTCTATATCCATCAAATAATGATCCCCATTCCTCCCCTCCTCAGCCCTTGGTAACCACCCTTCTACTTTCTATCTCTGTGATTTTGACTACTCTAAGTACTTCATAAAAATGAAATCATGCAGTGTTTGTCTTTCTGTGACAGGCTATTTACTTAGCATAGTGTTCTCAAGGCTGATTCATGTTATAGCATGTATTGGAAGTTCAGCCTTATATATGGTATACACGAGGTCTGTCTGGAAAAAAGTCCAGCCATTGTTAACATAACAAGAAAAGTTGCACAGCATTGATATAACCTGGTAGCCAAGGAGAGTGGAGTGGAATGTGCATGCATGAACAATGACGGCTTCATGGTGCTAGTCAGTGGAGGTGGTGGATCCTGTTGAGTGAGAATGTGTACTGTGTGGCAGTCACATTCAGAATGACTGAGTGAGTAGAGCAATGAATCTGCATCAAATTTTTCATTAAGCTTGAACATTCCTCCACAGAAACTCATCACTGAGATGATTCCAAAGGCTGCAATTATGGGCAACTGGTGATGGGCAGCTTCATCACAACAATGAACCTGATCATGCACTATGTCTCATAGAGTTCCGGGTGACTCAGCTCCCCTACAGCCCAGAGCCTGAAACTTTTGGCTTTTCCCAAAACTAAAATCAACTTTGAAAGGGAAGAGATTTCAGACCATCAATGAGATTCAGGAAAATATGACGGGGCAGCTAACGGCAATTGGGAGAACTGTGTGAGGTACCAAGGTGTCTACTTTGAAGGGGACTGAGGCATCATTATCCTATGTGCAATATTTTTTGTATCTTCTTCAGTATCAAATTTTCATATTACATGACAGGACAGACCTCGTATAACATATGTCATACACACACATATATGTCATCTGTTGCTGAACACTTGGTTGCTTTCACTTTTTAGCTCTTATGGATAATGCTGCTATAAATCTGGGTGTACAAATGTCTCTTTGAGATCTGCTTTCAACTCTTTTGAGTATATACTCCAAAGTGGAATTACTGGTTAAGTGATAACTCTGTCTTTATTTTTTTTGTAGAAGTACCTCTGTACCTCATTCATGTCTCCTCTTGAGACAGTGACAAGAGCACAGTCTTTAGATATTGAGAGATCTGGGTCTTAATCTTGCCTACCCACTGCAATGTGTGTGACTTCTCTGTGTTCAATCTCCTCTAACTCTTTCTAACACCTTCCTCAAAGGGTTGTTGTTAAGTTTAAATGAGTTAATGTGTATGAAAGGACTTTGTGAACCATATTAGCCTTCTGTTGCTTTATTAGAATACTGGAATGTTTGTTTTCTTCTCTCCCTTCCTTATTCTTGAAAGGCTGCCAATTCTTTGAAGAATGTAAAGGGCTGCCAGTTTCTGGGAAGAGTGAAATCTCTTAAGACCAATTTTAATAATATCTTCATGGTCAGATTATAGTACTTATTTGTTTTATCTTGCTTCTTGCCTCTACTCTGAATAGCCCTCTGTTTTAGATAGTAACAAGAAAAGATTAGGTCACATCTGGCTTAATTTTATCCTCAAGAACAGGTTATTTAGTTTCCTTGACCATAGTCTCTGAAGAGATTATCAAGGAAGGGACAATTCCGTTTTTGAAGAGCAACTTTCTGTAAAACAAAATTATTTTCCAATTACACTTGACATACACTATTAAATTATTTTTGAGTATACAACCTAGTAATTAGACATTTATACCTTGTGAAATGATTACCCTGAAAAGTCTAGTACCCATCTGACACTATAAGTAGTTATTACAATATTATTGACTATATTCTTTATGGAAGAGCAACTTTTATGGTCAAAAGGAAAAACAATAAGTGATTGAAGGGCAAGAAATAGAAGTAGATATTTGGGGATAAAAGTTAGATGCTGTTATCTTCTAATTATATTACCTTTCTTGCTCATAAATAAGGCCTTTTCTGTATAGATATGTCATCTCTATTCATATACCTTCTCTTGTGTGACAAAAAATACTTGTTTTGTCTTTTGTTTTTCATCAGTAAGTCTGGCCTTTGAAACACCACTTCAGTTTATAAAACCACTTCACCTTGAGGATTTAGTTGAAATTGAGTGAGATGACAATATCAGTAAAATGTCTTCAAGGGACAATTAACAAAACCACACCAAAACAGTCTGAGAAACACTGATGATGCAGAGAAGGGAGAAAATGAGCCTCACAGTCATTGTCTGGAGTCTTTCTGATGGACAGTCTCACCCAGAGAATTGCAGAAGGGAAAGACAAGTGCTTCCCTTTCAGACAGTCCATTGTCAAAACCTGAAGAAGCAAAACTTCTTAGCTTTTAATAGAATAAGAAGTAGGACAGTACATTTGTGATGACTTATAAAGGGATTTATAGTTTCTTTCTTTCCTAGCCCCCTTTACCTGAACAAATGACATCATTCATATTCATTTAGTAGCTTGAACCAAAAACATGAGAGAAATTCTTGATTCTCCTTTTTCATTCACCACCCACGACCAATTCTCCTCCAATCCAGCACTGGTAGGACTGAGACAGTCTGACTTGTCCTAATGAGAAGCATCCACCACCATTGGTGGGCCTCAGGCTGTCAAAGGATGTATTCCAGACAGGACTAACCCAGCATACCAAGACTTGTTCAGCCTCTATGGTGAAAAGACACTTCCTCATTTCTATGACCTATTTCTTCACCAATCCTACTACATTTTTTTTTTACAAAATCCCATTTAATATTGGTAATAACCAATGTTGGACATATATGGGTTCTGGGGTTAATCACTGTCAGACAGATATCAATTCCCTTGACTTCAAGGCAGTCTTGGCATTTGAGTTTTAAAAATATTAAGAATGAGAATTAGCCACTCCATTTCTCCATTGAAATGCATTAATCTTCATTTTGTCAGTTGTACTCTGCAGTGAGGAATCATGTTGGGACCGTCATGCACACCTAAAACTCATTCAAAGACAGCATTGACTCTCATGTATAAAAATCGGTTTGATTTCTTTCAATTATGTCATTGTCATGTACTTTGTAATGGCTGACACCCATTTGTCCCCTCTCTGAAAAACGTAAGAATTCATTTCAGGCAATGAAATTCAATTTGTCTTGAAAGTAATTCTATGAAAAACAATAATCTGTGCAGCACTCTAATCTCCTTCTTTAATGCTCTGTTGAGCCTGGGCAGTGTTATCGGGCATTGTCCTAGTATTATAAGAGGATAAGTAAAAAAATGAATGCTTCTGGTAGGGCAACTATTAATGATAATGGAAAGTAATTAAAAGTCCAAAGTAGAACCTGGAGGAAATTTTTTCCAATCCAGAGAAAATCAAAATGATATTTTGACTTAACTTGCTGTGATAGATGGGATTATTAACTCACAATTATTCATTCCTTCCATGCTCTTGCTGAGTTTTCAGTGCTGATTGGTCTATTTGCCCAATTAGAATAAAACTGGGCATGGGATATCAGTGGATCCTGTAATATTTTTGCCCCTTATTCCTCTATGTACCAAGGGCCTTACCTCCTTAGGATGGTCAGGGTCCATTACCCATGTCAGCAGGGAAGTTCTTTCTTTACCTGTGATATACAGGCATTTGGAGACCAAGATGACAAGAGACTTTAGGTTGGGTGGAATATTTGCTGTGCACCCTGTGAAGGCCTTACACCTTTGGAGCAAGGAACTGTACACTTATAGAGCCAAGATTTGCAAGGAGAGGAAGCATTAATTCCTAGCTGGTCACTGGGTACTGATAAATACATATACTGATAAATATGACCACTCCTTACACCCCTGGACCACTGCATTCCACCGATTGAAGAACACAGCATTACATGCTGCTGATTTAAGGTATATGCCATATCTTTTCAGGGTATCGTCTCCAAGCTGATGCATTCGCTTCATCTTTAAGAAGCTAATCCATCATTGCATCAGGTTAGCAGCTTCTGCGAAATGACTAAAGAATTATGTTCTCATTGTTACATGCCTTATAAAGGAGGGTCCTTGGTCCCAAATAAAGGTCACATGTTGATATATCAGTCACTTTGTGAACCTCTACACAATCGTATAGGGTTTATGTGAAAAATTACATTTCCTGCCATGATGTGTAACACTGCTTGCAATGAACAGAGTTCAGAGTTCTCTCCTTAACACATGGTTACACTTGAATGTCAGCCAGCAGTAACCTGTTTCTCTTCTCCTGATCCTTTCCATTCACAAAATAACCCTTCCAAGGACAGCATGCAGGGCACTTGCTGCTGAAATGAAGTGTTTGGAGGAATGCTGGTACGGACAGCTAATTTACTCTGCTTTCCAGTGGAGGTGGGAGAAAAGTATCTGTTGCTGACTCTCATGTTAGCCACTTGGTTTGCCATCAGCAGAGCCCATGGGGAACACAGGAAATTACAGGCTACGTGTTACTGTGACACCACCAGGCTGTGGAGACTGAGTAGCTCTGCCAGAAGCATCTAGAGAGCAGCTCGATGCCCTCACTACAGTGACTTTGTCATTTATTCTGTGTTGTAAGTCTTCAACCCTACTTATTTTATTGTTTAATAACTTCTTTTTTGTTTGTTTTGCAAGAAGCATTTTTTTTCCTCCAAGGAGCTCAGAAAGTAAAAGTGTGTGATTGATGGGAAATTAAGCGGTAGATACTCACTTCTCCAGAAGGCTGATGAAGATTGTGAAATCTGCTCAAAATAGTTGTGACTTTTAACCATCCACCAGGATGGCAGGGGTGTCACTGACTACAAACTTGGCCTAGACATGATGGATTACCACTTGCCACTGCAGATGGTGTGCAACATGGCCTGTTATTTAGATCAATTGAATACTGTTCTAAATTTATTTTACTCCTTTTTAATTTTATTTTATTGTATATATACTCCCTTCCCCACAAAAAACAAAGCTGTTAATGAGTTGACTCCTTTAGAAGAAAAAAATCTTTGTAAACAAGTAGTTAAATGATATCATCTGGTCTGTCAAATAAAACAAAAATCAAATAAGATTCTCCCAAATATTGATCAATTGTTCATTTAGTAAATCAATGTAAAGCTTTGGGAATTTTATTCTATCAAAGGTGACAAATCTGACACTTTTATAAATGCTACTAAAAATACAATTAAAAGAAAAGTTATGTGGGTGGTGATACCAGGAATATAAATATTGATGGGAACATCACATCATGTATATGCAATGTCCTTGGTGAATTAAGAGATTCATACAATAAATATAGAATTGTCTTTGGGCACGTATAATCATAATTACAACCAAACGACATATTCTACCACACTGGAGTTAATGTTGTGTCCCCCTCAAAAATTCACATGTTGAAATCCTTACCCCCAATGTGATGGCATTCCTATTGGTCTGATAATTAAGTCATGAAGATGAACCCCTTATGAATGGCGTTAGTATCCTTATAAAAAGGTAAAAAGGACCCTGAGGACTCTGTTGCTTTCTTTCCACCATGCGGAGACGCAGAGAGAAGATGGCAGTTTGCAGCCTAGAAGAGGGTTCTAACCAGAACCTGATCATGATCTTGGACTTTCAGCCTTCAGGACTGTGTGAAATAAATGTCTGTTGTTTATAAACCATTAGGTTTATGGTATTTTTATTGCAGTCCAACTGACTAAGGCATCTACCAACGAAAATGAAAGTTTTATTGTTGAAATTTACAAAAAATAAATTTTACATTTAGAGTAATCAGACTATAACTTTGTTTTTGGGTACAATGCTGACAATGTATATAAGAAAGACTTCCACAACACAGTTAAAAGAGTTTTGCTCTTCATTGTTCATCAATAACAAAATTTTCTTCGTTCAGCTTTTGAAAAAGATGCAAATCAACCCAAGTGCTCTAAGTGAATTTGTTCATCCTTCAGTCAGTTCTGTTTCCCTTTTCCTCTCCTAGTGTAACTCATTATACCAAGTGTAATTCTAAAAGTTATCATTATTTTGTAAAACATGCCTCTTAAAGTTAGCCAACTGCCTTACCTTACGCTGGGGGACTTGTACAGAGCACTCAGGACTCTTTCTGATTTTCACCTTACCCAGTGATTTTGATACATAATCTCTATACAAATACAAGTATTATATGATAAGTTAATAACTTCATTAAGCCATTCTAAAAAATAGACAAGATTGAGCCCTGGCTGGTGTGACTCAGTGGATTGAGAGCTGGCCTATGGACTGAAAGACCACTTGTTCGATTTCCAGTGAGGGCACATGCCTGGTTTGCAGATCAGGTCTCCAGTTGCAGGTGTGTGAGAATCAACTTGTAGATTCTATGTTTCTCTCCCTCTTTTTCTCTCTCCCTTCCCCTCTTTCTAATAATAAATAAATCAACAAAATGGCCAAGCTTGATATCAGTGAGTGATTGAGTACAAGCCCCATGTGAATAAACAAGCTCATTGGGTGTTTCTGTGAACTTTTGGGTAAGGAACAACTGTGAGAAATGGTGAGTTGGTGATGATGCAGAAGGGCAGCAGCGGGATGTTGAAATCAGAGCTCAGACCATCCATCCGATGGGAAGGCACTGTTACTGAACAGTTGTTCCTGCCCAGGGTGTGGGGATAAATTTGAACTGAGGCATTAATGGAAACAAACGAGGTCTCACAGGATGTGCTTCTTTGAAATGATGATCCCTGGGTTTGCACCTTAGGATATTTGGTTTTACGGTAATTTAAACAAACAAACCCTAAGACACAGCAATGACTGTAGAAACAATGTGTGAGAGGAAAGAGCGTGTGCGGGGTTGCATTTCACCTGTTGCCAGTGCCATTTACTAGCTGCGTGCGATTAGTCTGGAAACGGAAGCCAGACCTGTCTGCTCCTTTGCGTGGTGGCAAGAACACAGATTTGGGTGGTGGGAGGCCTAGGCTAGCTGTCTGAGTCAAGTTTGCAATTATGTTTATCTTTATTACCATTATTTCTCAGAATAGTTCGCTCCAGTAGTTTTTCAACACACACACATGCACATATGTACACATACTACATGGTAGTTACACTGTTGACACTTGTGTATCTCCCTTAGTCACTTAATAAATATCTCCATATTAGTCCATATAGACTTATCTCTTCTGATAATAGCAGAGAATTCCATCGTATGAATAAACCAATCAATCCTCTATGGAAGACATTAAAACTCTTTCCAGTTTTCACTGAAGCAGACATTCCAGGTAGTTCATTTTGTCACCTGTGTGCATGTATTTGTAAGGTGTTACAAATCATTTAGTAAACAGAAAAGTCCGTTTCATCTTTGGAAGATACGGCACAATTATCCTGCAATGATGCCAAAGTTGTGGATTAAGTAGGCACTATCATACCCTGAAGGTGGGATGTAAATTAGTGTGAAATTCCAGGAAGGACACTCTAAATTGTTTATACATCACAATTCCCTTCAATAAATTACCTTATGGAATTACTGATTTTTATATCTTCTAAACAGTTTATCTCGGACTGTCCTTTAGAAAGTAAAATAGCCTAAATACTTGGATGGTGCTTTCTAAAGGGCTTTAATTTGTACTCATTTATTTGCATTAAATCTATTGGGGTGACATTGGTTAACAACATTACATAACTTTGAAGTGAACAATTCTATAATGCATCATCTATCTTTTGCATTGTGTGCTCACCACCCACAGTCTAGTCTCCTTCAGCCTCCATCTTCTAAAGTGTTTTTTAAAGCTTTGTTTATGTCTAGGTGGGTATCTACTTAGCTACGTCCTTTTTTCAACAATGCAGATAGAACGGAACTTGGGGGACTTACTCAGCTCAGCATATATTCTTAATGAGCATACTAGAAAGAATCTTTTGAATGAATCCACCCCCAGGCAGTTCTTCCTCATCTGGCTGCCCCACTCCACTTATTGGTGGAAATGGGACAGACTTGCATTCTGGCACTGGGTCTAATCCGTCCCCTTAGTTCCTACAAAGGCTCAGGTCCCTGCGCTTGGCTTCCTGGTGTTTCAGGCACACAGTTCGGTGTGCTATAGAAAACACACAGGAACTGAACTCCAGTCATCTCACCCAGAGAAGCTACACCAACCCAATCTCTGCTCCAAGTTTACACAAAGGTTAACTGATGGCAACAGTTGTCTAGGAGGATTGTTTGAGAGATACCAGCCCACCCTTTTCTGTGTGTTCTTAAATATATACCTGGATCATTCTATTACATAGAATGATCAGAGAACCGTGTCCAAGACCTTGCCTGGGAAGGTATTTTTTCCACTGAATTTGATTTTGTTGTAATATTTGTTTAGAGTATTTTGATATAACAAATTTCCTTCTGAAATCTTAGCAGTGTTTAGGATCACCATATTCACTGTATCACAAGAATTCTTTTTCTCTATTTCTTTAATCAGAAATTTCTATAAGATCTTAGTGTCAAGGAACATTGCAATTCTCTCTAGCCATTGGCTTATTCTTGTTTTATGGATATTTCAAATCTTATAACAGAGAATTTTGTTATTTTTGTGTTGCATGCGAGAAAGATTAGAGCTAAATCTGTGATTCATTCATGGTAGGTTTTATTCGTGGAGTGGATTCTCCAAAGGCTGCATCTCTCCCTGTTTCACAACCTTTACTTATGGTAAAACCTGTCATGTGAATGTTTATGGAAACCTGATTCATTAACCCCTCAGACACCCAGGGGGGCATGGGAGACCTGTGAAAGTGCACCAAAGAGTTTGATCACTCATGCAAAGATGGCAATATTTGTTTCCAGCACCCCATTTCTCCCTCTTTTTTTTTGATCCCTCTTATGGGTCAACTCAGCATTCCTCAGGGTGTTTTGTGCCACCTTCTTATGGTTCCACAAAACCACGTATTTCAGCCTTTAAAAAAATGTCTGTGTCTTTTTCAGAAGAGGAGAGTTTTGGGGTCATCAGCTAACCTTTACTCAGAATGAACTTTAACAGAATTTGGTTTTCTTTCAATTTTGTGCAAGGCATGTTATGCTTGTGTTATGCTTGTGTGATAAAAGTTGTACAAATAATCAGATTTTAACTTTTTTCTTCCATCTTATAGACATCATTGTTATTGCTTTTGCACTGTCTGTTTTCTCCAAAATCAGTTCATCTTTTCCTAAAGAATGACAACTTGAATAAACTAATATTTTTCTTGCTACTTTAACCACAATGGTTTTGTAAGCCATTGTAAAATGCTTTTTTGTGTGTGTGCTTTTAGTATCTTTACTTAGTCCTAGCCCTTGTTTGCAAACTTTTTTTATTCTTACTTTGAATGTTTGCAATTTTGTCAGCTCTTAAGATAGCTTATAAATTGCCCCAAAACATTTCTGAGTGTTTGTGGGAATAAAGATAAGCACAAAACCAATGTTTATTTTGGTCCATGGGAAGTCAGCATGTGATAAATAATATTTTCCAAAGATATAGTAAATCTTTATTGTACCAAATTTAGTCTAAATTTCTCACTCAAATTTTCGAGACATTCTATGAGGCTACATCACTGTGTGTTCTAATAATACATGATGAATCAATGTAATACAATTTTAAGTCCTTCAAGGACAATTTTCAAGTCTAAAAATGCACAATAAATTAGTTAATATTTTGGGCAGAGTCACTTAATCTTGTCTGGTTATATTTAGGACAGAATCAATTTCTTGGGAAAAATATCATTACTGTGATGTTCATATTAAATGTGAAACATGCATTTTATCTTTGGCCAAGTGCTATATGTTGATGGTAGGAAACTTTTGACCAGGTTGAAAGCAGCCCATAAACAGATGAGGGTCAGTAAGGATTTCAGTTATAATCCTGCAAATTAAATCTGGCATTGATGAACATGAACCAAAGAGAGGAGGCCCTGGTCCTACTGCAAGTTTTGAAATCTTCATCTGCAGTAGCACTATTCAAAGTACCCTTGTAGATGAGTTTGAATGTTCACGATCAGGCATTATTTGTAGCACCTAATGATTTTTGGTGACAGGAGGCTCTACCAAGTGAAGAAAGGAGACAGTTAATGAATGCGTACTAGTTGCACTGATCAAAGATCACCCAAATTCCCAGAGTTCCTTTGTAGCATGACTGATTATAAACTAGAAGAAATAGTCAATAAAATGATCAAGTTTCATAGAGCAGAAACTTGGAAAAATAAAACATAGTGACACAGAACAAAGCCATACCTCTGCCATAATGAAGCTTTTCCTCAAATGTCTGGGGAAAGCTGGTTACTTCAGTCTTTGTCTGCATGAGGTAGTAAACTCATTTTATCCAGAGTATCTGAAACTCATGATTGCATCTGTCTGATCACGTCTGTCTTCCCCAGAGGACTGAGTGTCATGATGGTGCCAGAGGCCCCTGTTGCAGTTCTGCCCAGAGGCACTCAAATCCTTTTACCCCTTCTCGGTAGCTCAGCCTCTGCTTCTGTGTGTTGTTGCTTCTAGGGACCTGCACCTGAGACTTTAGGTCCTTGGAGCTTGTTTGCAGCAGAGAGATCCCCGTTGCCCCTGAGGGTACCTGGCCCCTTGGGGAGATCTTTGTCAATGAATGACTGACTTACATATGAAAGACCAGCTCCCTTGTTCTAAATTGGAATCTGCTTTGGAATTTCACTTACGCACCAGAGTTCTGCAGGATCAGGCTGGGGCTGTCTTCTGTGGGGGATTTTGCCTGGAATACATACATCTTGCTTGACTTCATCTCTTTCTCCTCTCTGTTTCTTCTACTCCCCTACTGGTTGCTCTTGGGGTGCTTTTTAAAAAATCACAGGTCTGGGAATCCTCTCTCAAGGTCTGCTCCAGGAGAATCTGACAATGATGAACATTCTTTTATTCACTTTGGTTTTCCCAGGCACCCTTGGGGCTTAGCAAATGCTCATGGAATAAATGAACAAGAGACTGAGATGTAGAAACTTGGCAAATAAGTAAGTGCCTGCCTTTACTATGAGTATATCTGACTTACACCAAATCCTGAGCTGGGTTCACCACAAACAGTGTGTTGGACAGGGGCATTGCTCTTGTTCTGGTCAGGTGATCTGGCCTGACTAGTCTAAGAAGGATATTCCAGGCAGGATCATTAATAGTCAAGTGGTGCTGGTTGCTTCTTCTCTCAAAGTGAAAGTCCTTTCTGGTTTGGCTGATGAACATGAACAGATTACACTTAATGCAGAGGGGCCCTGAAGAAGTGATTTCTAAAAAGCAATGTTCCACACACATGCAGTAAAAGGATGAATGGGGAAGGGTCAGTTTATGCCCCCTTCTTGACTAGGTTAGTGTTCTGCTTGACTCTCTTTAATAGCTCCACAGTCCTTGTGGGTTGGAGTCCAAGATCCTTAGCATGTCACCAAAGGTCCCAATAATGTAGAACTGTCCAACGTATCCAGCATCGTTCTCCATCGCTCCTTCCTCCATGCTATCTAATGCTGGGTAGTTCCTCCCTCTATGACACTGTTTCTCATCTCTGCCTTTGCTTGTGCTCTTCCTTCTTTACAGAATGGGCTGCTAACAAAGCTGCCTGTAAGATTCATCTTGTTTACAAGTTCCCTTCTGGATTAGGTGCCTTTGTCTCAGTTCTTATAGCATCTGGTGCATACATCTATTATTGAACTTACACATTTTAAATATCAGTGGCTGTTTATGTCTCTTCCCCTGTAGACTATGACCCATTTAGCATTGTATCTTATTTTTCCTTGAATTTCCACTACCAATACCTGGAACACAGCAGACTCAATAAATGGTTAAATGAGTGATTTAATCACACTGATATTTATATCTTTTATCATGTAATTTTTCTAAATCTATTATAAATCAAGTTATACAACATTACAACTCCCATATTACATCAAAAGTTGGAAAGTGGCTGGGAGGAATAATATCAAGTGATCAATAAACAATGTTTTACAGTCTCCAGCGATCTGAAGAAAATTGGAATACACAAGAAGGAATACTCACCCTTACACAAAGTATGTAGAGTATATTAACAGACTTTTCTCACAGAATTTTCTATCTCAGAATTATCATTGGAACAGAAAGCAGACAGAAGTAAAGACTTAAATGGCAACAATGACAACAAGAGCGGGAGGGAGAGCCTAGTTGATCATCAAAACATAAGGTCCAGGGTGGGTGAGAACTCACAGTGGGTTGAATCCAACAGGACAAATTAAACGCTACCTGGGACATTTGTGGGAATTAGAGTGTTGGTGAACTGAGTGATTTGGCAGAAGGCATGATGAAGGATAGAGAAAAGGTTTTCTACAATATAGAGAATTATCCTAGATATAATCTTAGCAAAGGGAGAGCTATCCTAAAAGTTTGGCTTGAGTCCAAACTGAAGACATTACCCTGTAGAGCTGGTTTGGAACACAAGCTCTGTATGTGGTTTGGTGATTTAAAAAGCATAACTGGAGGGGATGGAACATATAAAAGTGAAAACAGTATTGATAGGATGATAGGGCAGTTGGAAGATTTGCATTGCTTTTAAAATTACTTTAATGTCATTTTAATATCACTTTAAAATGTATAAAGAAAAATTATTTCTTCCATTGAGCCAAAACCCTTTCCCTCTCCCTGCTATTATCTTTCATTTACTGACCTGCATTTTGCTCTTTGAAATTACACAGAAAAAATGAATAAGTCAGCTTTAATTATTATATATGTATATTTATATATGTGATTCAAAGTCAAAGTTTATGTAGATTTTAAAAACTGGAATGGTCAATAAGGCCATTTGCTGATGGCAGAGCCATGAGGTAGAGAAAGCCTGGATTCCTCAGTTCTCACATGCAGGAGAGTGTTGATCTGAACACGAAATAAATTTCTGTTCTGTTAAATCAATAAGATGTCAGGTTAATTTGTTACCACAGCAAACATGTCCTAGCCTAACTAAAATGAACCATGTATTAGGCCACTAGTTAAATTATATATATTCAATATTATATATACTAAGTTCTAACAGTAAAATTAGAAATCAATAATGTAAATATAGTTTTAAAGTCCCAAAATTATATAAAATAAATATCATGCCACTGAATAATTTTGGATAATAAAATTATAAAAATTGTAATGCTTAGAAACAACTGGTAATAAAACTGCACATGTCAAAAGTTTGGGAGCACAGCTAATTCATATATAAAACTTTTTATAGTATTAATGATTTAAATTTATCAGATATATTGACACATTAGGGGAAAGGGTGTATAATTAAAGTGGGGAGTTGTAGGAAAATACTGGAAAGGGAGGAATTTTTTTTTTCATCCTTTCTCTATTATATCAGAACATGCACTCACACTAAAGGAAGATGTTTCCTTCCAACTGGTTCATCTGTGATTGTGCTGTACCTGTTCAGGTGTTCACTTGCTTTGCCTCTAAAGAGTTCACTCCTTCAGCAAACATTCATGAAGATTCTGTTATGTACCAGGCATCACTGTATATTTTCTGCTCTAGAAGGCTGCAGTATAAGTGTGTTTTTATGTGAAGCAAGAATCAAATAAACAAATAAGGAAGAACCTACCAGATAGCATTAAGCTCAGTGCAAAGAATTACCACCAGGCAAAGAATGATGGACAGGGAGACTTTACATGGAGTGGTCAGGGTGGATATATCTGAGGAAGAAACATTTGAAGGAAAACCTCAATGATGAGAAGGAATCATCTATGCGGAGGTAAGGGTCCAAGCTTCCCAGGCTGACAGGACAGCTACAGTCCTGTGGTGGGAACCAGACCAATTTTGGTGGAGTAGCATGGGGAAGAGTGGGCAGTGCAGAGAGGAAGGTGAAGAAACAAATTTCTTAATTTTTATGGACCATGGGAAGGAGTGGAGACTGTATTCCAGGAAGCAAAACAAGAATGAAATTATTTTTAGGTTGATAATTACCTTTGGGGCTCCAAAACCACAGAATGAATAGAGACTAACACATAGTTCTTTTAAGTCCATAAGCAGATACGACTTGGTGTGCTGGAGACCCAATGTGCTATGCTCACTGTGATGATTAACTGTGTGTCAACCTGACTTGCATTTGGGATGTCTAGATATTTGATTAAACATTTTCCTGCATGTGTCTGGGAGGGCGTTTCTAGATAAGATACACACTTGCATTGGTAGACTAAGCAGATAGCTCTCCCCAACTTAGATGGGTCTCATCCAATACACTGAAGGCCTGAATAGGAGAAAAGGTTAAGTAAAGAAGGGTTAACTCTCTCTTCCTGATTCTTCTTAAGCTGGGACATCATATTTATCCTTCACTTGGACTGGAACATACATCATTGGCTTTCCTGACTCTCAGGTCTTTGAACTTGAAATAGAATTATACCATTGTCTAAGATTTTACTGCTTGTAGCAACATTTTATTTCATGTATCTCCCTAGCAAGGGAAACCAAAGAAAAAATAAACAAACTGGACTACATCAAACTAAAAAGGTTTTGCACAACAAAGGAGACCGTAAACAAAATAAAAAGACAACCCACAGAATGGGAGAACATATTCACCAATACATCTGATAAGGGGTTAATATCCAAAATCTATAACGAACCTACAAAACTCAACACCAAAAAAATCCAAACAATCCAATTAAAAAAATGGGCAAACAACCTGAACAGACACTTCTCCAAGAGGACATATAGATGGCCAATAAACATGAAAAGATGCTCAATGTCACTAATCATCAGAGAAACGCAAATTAAAACCACAATGTGATATAACCTCACATGTGTCAGAATGGCTATCATCAATAAATCCATAAACAACATGTGCTGTCAAGGATGTGGAGAAAGGGGAACTCTTCTGCACTGTTTGTGGGATTGTAGACTGGTGCAACCACTGTGGAAAGCAGTACAAAGATAACTTAAAAATTAAAAATGGATCTGCCTTTTGATCCAGAGATTCCACTTCTGGGAATATATAGAAAGAAACCCAACACACTCATTTGAAAGAACATAAGCACCCCTATGTTCATTGCAGCATTATTTATAATTGGGAGGATATTGAAGCAGCCCAAGTGTCCATCAGTACAAAAATGAATAAAACAATTATGGCGTAGTTACACAATGGGATAGTACTTGGCTATAAAAAAGAAGAAAATTTTACCCTTTGTGACAGCATGGATGGACCTGGAGAACAGTATGCTAAGTGAAATAAGCAAGTCAGAGAAAGACAAATACCATATGATTTCACTCAGATGTGGAATCTGATGAACAAACTGAACAGGCAAAATAGAGACAGACTCACAGATATAGAGCAACATGAAGCTATTGAGGGGAGGAGATTAAGGGCTGGAGGGATGGAACAAAAAGGGAGAAGGACATGGACAGCAGAGAGGCGATTGCAGGAAGGAGGGATGTGAAAGGGAATTAACTGATAATGGAAAAAATACAATAAAAATAAAAATAGCTGGGAAAAAAGTACTATACCATTGTCTCTCCTGGGTCTCTAGCTCACAGACTGTAGATTGTGGGACTTCTCAACCCCCATAATTATGTGAATCAAGTCCTTATAATAAATTTATGCATCTATTCATCCATCTACCTATCCACCTTATTCTGTTTCTCTGGAGAACCTCAACCAATACACTCCCTTATTTTCCTAAAACACTGCTTTTCACAGTTCCCATCATGTGCTCCCTTAGACTCTTTTCAGCATGTCCCAAAGTTTTCAAGTTATGACCCAATTACAACAGTCTCAGTCTAATTTTTGTGGTTTGTAGCCCATGTTAATCTTGAGTGAATTCCTTAAATTCCCTGTATTTCTGTGTCTTCTTCTGTAAGCTGTGTCTGACTTTATCTGCCCTGCCTCTCCCATTACCTGATTGTGTGTCCTTGATTTTCCAGTCGCACTTCTTCGGTTCCTTTGTTAAGTTGCTGGTCTTACTTCTACCATCTGGAGTTACAGTCAGTGAAGGCATGCTGAGGTTTGGGTTTGCTTAGAGCCGTGCTGACTTTCTGGCATGTAACTTTATAACTCATATATGAATTTAGGAAACAATCCTTGGGTATCTTTCTTATTTTTAAAACTTTTATTTGTCCTAGTTGTGTCATATGGCTGTGGAAGAATCAGAGAATTATTGTCTCTTGCGTTTTCCCATTTGATGATGATAGAAGAAAACTTTTGTGCTTTAAGAATGGTTTCCCAAATGAAATATTCTTTTCTCTATTGCTTTTGACATGTGCTGCTATCAGATACCACTTTTTTTTTTCTGTGTATAAACTGCTTATTGGATTTGACCTGGTTCTGAATTGATTCAGAAGGTTCTCTCTGCCTTTGGAAAGGGCATTGAATGAGACAATTATGCTAACATATGCTGAAAGTTAAAACTGCATATTTTGCGAAAGCATCGATGGACCTGGAAAGTATTATGCTAAGGGACATAAGCCAGTCAGAGGAAGAAAAGTACCATATGATTTTACTCATATGAACAAACTAACAATCAAATGGAAACAGAATCATAGATACAGAGAACAGACTGACAGCTATCAGAAGGGAAGAGGGTTGGAGAGCTGGGTGAAAAGGTGAAGAGATTAAGCAAACAACAACAACAAACAAACAAACAAAAAGCTCATAGACACAGACAATGGTATGGTGATTACCAGAGGGAAAAGAAGGTGAGGGCAAAGGAGGGGTAAATAGTGATGGAAGGAGACTTGACGTGGGGTGGTGAACACACAATATAATATATGAATGATTATTATAGTATTGTATACCTGAAACTTATATAATTTTATTAATCAATGTCATCCCAATAAATTCAGTTTGCAAAGGCAAGATAGAAAATGAGCTGGCCATTACTTCCCTCAGTTTCACGATTTTTTCTTTGCTTTGTTTTTTAAAGATTTTATTTATTTATTTTTAGAGAGGGGAAGGGAGGGAGAAAGAGAGGGAGAGAAACATCAATGTGTGGTTGCCTCTCATGCACCCCCCTACTGGGGACTTGGCCTACAACCCAGGCATGTTCCCTGACTGGGAATCAAACCCGCAACCCTTTGGTTCACAGTCCGATGCTCAATCCACTGAGCCACACCAGCCAGGACTCATAAAACTTTTTGAATGAAATGTGATGTGTTTGCAACTGGGGCTGGGACAAAGTCAAGAAACAGGAGAAATTGACATTAAAAGTGCAGATGGGTGAAAAAATGAACTTTCATCAAGATGATCTATTAATGGTGTGCAGGCAGGCAGAGGAGAACAATGACCCAAAACAAATCAACAAGAAAGATGCTTGACTTGTGTTTGCTTGTTTTAAAGTGTGACCCATATTCATAATCTTTAATTAGAAATACATTTGCTTCTGGTTGATTAGATACATTTTTCACATATTGTTATTCATTTATTGTTTATTTACTTATTTATTTACTTACTTATTTATTTATGTGGAGTTGGGGAGATGGGCTATGGAGGTGGTTTGGTGCAAAAGACTTGGTTCATCAATTAAATTTTAGTAAAAAGAGAGAAAATAAGCCCATTGGAGTGAAGCTCTGACTAAAGGTGGAGTTCTTTGCAAAGGAGAAAAATTAATCTTCAAGTTGAAGAGAGTGAGCAGCTCCATCATTAACTGTTTGCCCCAAATAACCTTAGTTAACTGAGTCATCCAGATTTAAAAGCAGGTCTAGTGCACACCTTGTTCTTAATCTCAGATTCTCTCTATTTCCTAACTATTGGCTTCCTGTCTTCACTTTAATTGATCTCCGGAATTAATAAGTACTTATTTTTTTTTTTAATGGGAAGAAAGGAGAAAGAAACTGCAAACAGAATGTCCTTAATTTTTCTTTATAAACCAGGATGAAAAGGCACTCTGATGGGGGCACTATGCCAACCCATTTGGGAAAACTTGGAGTTTTACTGCTGATGAATCGTTAGGGTGCTTGTCTCACTGACAAGGAAAAAGTGGCTTGAGATAATTCATTTACCAGGCCTATTGCTGGTACCTATCACTTCCTTGCCTCTGGCTAATGTTAATAATATTAGCCTGGGAGGTGAAAGTGGAGGGGGCGGTGGGGGAGAAGTTCCCTCTGATGTCACTTAGGCTCTAGAATCAGCACCATTGTAGCCTATGGATGCATGCTTGGATTAAAACCCCAGCCTATCAACCTTGATCTAATTCCCTGGAGAACTCATCTGTGAACAAAGCATAGTCAGGGATCTATGAAACTTATCAGACCCTTGGTTCAGATGGCTGTACCTGTCCGTGACCACAGGACTGTTGGAAGATAATTTATGTTGCCTTCTTGGTAGAAAAATTAAAAAAAAATCATATTCCTAAATCCTGTAGGAAGAGCTAATCTGAAACTAAGCTGTTTTGATTATAATCTACTTTTCACTTGGTTTATGGGGAAACAAGTATGTTACTCTCTGACAACATTTACCCTTTGCCATAGTGTTTGTCCTGAAAGTTCCTTCAGTCCTGTTTAGCTCAGTCACTTGGAAAAAGAATTGCACCTACATTAACATTTTGAAGTATACCTTTAAAGAAAGACAAAAATGACATTGTTTTCTTTTAAATTTTTTTTTCTACAGGATGTAACATTTTGTTGGAACTTTATGTGTATTTATTTCTTGAGCTTTCCTGGAAAATTCACTGGCCCTCTCCTCTAAATCTTCTTCCTCTATGAATTAAACTCACTCCAGAGTTTCCGTTATTGAAGAGTTTTAAAAGAATCTTTCTTGGCTCACAGCCTTCCAGACCTTTTGTTCCTCTCGGCATTCTCAACTCTGTTTGATACAAACGCTCCGCTTCTGAGGACAGGGGGGACTCGTAGCCTCAGACCCCATGGAGCACACGCCTGCAGTTAAAAGCAAACATTTCCACTTCAGTCACAGCCAGTGGGTGTTTTAAGAAGGAAAAAAAATCTATTAAAATATAAATGTCAAACTCCTTGGGGTTTTGATCTATACCTTTCATGTTCCTGACAGAGCTTGGATCTTGATGAGGTGATAAGGATGTTTTGCTCCTAAATTGGGAAACACACGGAGAATGTCCTGCTGGGCAGGGAGCAAGCACAGCCAGGCTCTGGGAGGGGCTGAGGTCAGGATGTCAAGTTGGAGGCAAGAGGAAGATGTGGATGTTCTTTGGGAATGTGGGTCAGGGCCAGGAACCAAAGAGCAAAACAAAAAAAGTGAGTCTCGCCCTCTTCCCCACATTATTCAGCCTCTGACCATGGAAGAGGGAATGTTTACCAATGTTTTTTTCCTTTTCTTTAGGCCACCTTGGGCCTCCAACTCTTCCTACACAGGGGCAAATTTGGTCATCAGGTTTTTCAGGATTGAGATTTATTCAACTTCCGTTGACTAGTGGGCAGGATGTCCTGCTTTAAAAGTCATGTGGACTCACTTTGCTTCCTATTTTGACTTCTTGGCCTTGTTTACATTGGGTAAGATCTTAGTTCTAGTCCAGGCCAGGCATGAATTGTCCTGCAGGCAGAAGCAAGCCTCCAGGTTTCTCTGTTCCAGCTCCTGGTCCATCTGGTGGTGGCTTGTATAAGAGGACTCAGGGTTCACCAAGCAGATCCAAACTTGGACATGTGATGGAGCTTCCAGAAGTTCCACATCAATGCCCAAGCCCACTCCCAAGCCTTGTGTTACTTGTCCTCAAATTCCTAGGTTGAGGTCCTGACCACCAGTACCTCAAAATGTGACTATATATTCATATAGGGCCATTAAAGGGATAGGACAATTAAAATTAAGGTAAAAGGAGGTTACTAGGGTGAGCCCTAATCCAACCTGACTAGTGTCCTAAAAAGGAGAGGAGACTATGATACAGACACACACAGAAGAAAGACCATATTGATAGGGGACTTAAGAGTTGGAAAATTTTAGTTTAAGATAAATAGTTATAAGCCTAATATGTAATGTATATGTTAAAGCTTTTGTTTCAGATCCTACCGATAAGGCCCTTCCTGGCTCCTGGGAAAACAGCCGACCTCCAAGGGCACTGCTAAAGATTACCACCTGGGGACAAGTGGAGGCATCCAGGCCCTTGTGTTCCAGGGAGAGATAGATGACCCCCTATCCCTGGGAACAGCTAACTGCCCAGGACAAGAATGCGGCAGTCTCTTTCACCTAATCCTCCCTGAATTTCAAACCCCTCACTGCACCTTGTTTATTCCCTGTTATAAAAAGTCTGCCCTGGAAAGAAAATGTAAGATGGTTCTTTTAGGGTGTGAACCCACCGTCTTCTCAGATTGTCAGCCATCTATCTGAACAAAGCTCCCAGAAAGATTCAATCGCTGTCACACTTATTGGGTTTGGTAGTAACAGGCAGCCCGAACACCGGTGTCTTTTTTAGTTTCAATATGAAGACACAGGAAGAAGGTGGTCATTTGCAAGCCAAGGACAGGAGGCCCTCAGAAGAAACCAGCCCTGCCAACACCTTAATCTTGCACTTCCAGCCTCTAGAACTATAATGAAATAGATTTCTGTTGTTTCAAAGCCACCCAGTCTATGAGACCTTGCCGTAGCAGCCTGAGCAAACTTTGATTTTTGTTTCTATTTATCCTGGTAGCCCTGCAGTAAGTTGTGATGTTAAATATTTGTCCCTTTCTGAGGATGCTTGAGCTAATTATACCTTTCATAGCAGGGAAACCTGGAAGAACGGAAAAGGATGGGGTTGAGGCTCCAAAGATTTACTTTAAAACCCACCTATCATCAGCTGTTGAAAATGACACAAGATCATGCAGAAATATCAGGGAAGGTCTGGAAACAGATACCAGGAAAGAAAAATGCCTAAGTTCACAAGAAATAGCTTAGCCTTGGAAGGGGATGAGTTACCTAAGCAACAGGTGGTAAATAGCTCTGATGAATGATAGCTCAGAACAAAAGCACATGCCTTTTCTTCACCTGGATGCTGCCACAACTACGCTTGTGCCTCAGCGTTCCTGGGCACTGACCTCATGATCTTCCATGGGAGATGTGCTTTAACCATGAACTCCTGCAATGGTTTGGCTCAGCACTCGCATAGTGCTTTGCAGATTGCAATTATATCTCTCCCATACACAATGATATGACAGTAGAGAGTAATCATAGGCTACAATTATGAACTAATTTATTTTGATGTCTCCTAGCAATTAAGTCCTTAATGAATGTTTGTCGTATTAAACCGGGGGAAGCAGAGATGGACAGAGAACAGGTGCATGTTAATGAAGAGAAGTAACCCCATGGCCATTAAGCCTTTTTTAAAAAACCTAGAAGCTTCTTTGGAAGTAGTTGGTGTGTGGTACATAGAACTGCTGGCCCTAGGAACTACTTTTATCGGTAATCAAGCTTGTGTTTATTAACAATCTGAGATTTAAGAGACCAGATCAAACAAGTCTTCTATTTCCACAAAGAGTAATATGGCAACAAACTTGGGTTAAATTTCTTATTTGGTAACTTGCCAACAGAATCATTATGGACAAGACCCTGGCCTTTTCTGAGGCTTATTGACTTTTTCATAAAATGGAGGTGAGAATGAAATGAGAATACGTATGTTGAGAGCCTGAATATACACACTGACAATGAATGACTAGACCATAAATAATTTCACTGAGACCCACAGCTTCTAGCAAAGTGCCCAGGAAATGAATCCCTTACATGATAACTGTCCCAGGAAGCTGCTGTGCTGGAAGTCACATGTACGAGAAGTCAGATTGCTATCTCTACTAACAATCCAGCAAGCCAAACAATAATCCCTGCAACAATCCACCCAAAATGGCCAGGATTTGATAAATAACTGATAGTTTCCCTAATTTTTATTCCTGCTTCTAACTCTGAACTGATAGGAGAAAGTCAAATATGGACCCCAACCTATCCCATCAGCTGTCTTACTTCTAGTTACCCTGTCTATGGCTTCCCTGAGCCCAGAGTCTCCAATCAGTACAGAACTGAAGCCTTCCCTGTCTCACTAGAGAGATTAGTTCTTTGCCTGCTTTTGAGTCTCTGCCAAAACACAAGCGACAATGATGGTAGCTGATCCCTTGCTATAGCATGCTCTGAAGAAAGGCTTTCTTCTTCTCATTTGGATGGCCTTCATTTATTTCCACAATTCAAACACCCCTAGAATGGTGATTGGCACATAGTAGGTGTTCAATTTATAAGAATTTTTTTCTGCCACGGTGACATGGCAGAAGAGGAATTTGAACACCCAGAATTTTTTTTCAAGACCCCTGTTTAGTCGCTTGTGCAGAATTAGTCACGTTGGGCAATTTCAAAGTATCAGGTCAATGGAAATTTTTTTGTATGAGTAGAATGGGCACAAAATTTTTTTATTTGATAAAAAATTAATTAGCTATACTTGGCTCAGAAGTGTCCTTGGGATATAGCTACACTTCAAACTCAGATGTCTTTCATCACTGAAAGTGGAGTAATTTGAGAGAATCCATCAGTGTCTATATTATAACTCAAAGTATGAGACAGGCCATAATGCATAGTAAGAGTGGCATGAGATTTTCACTAGAAACACTCTGGTTAGATCTTGAATGTATGCCCTTTGACTTTATGTCTCTGGACAAATTATTTAACTTCAATAGGTATCAATTCTCTCATCTTCAAGGTGGGGAAAACAAAGCAAAATGGGTGTTAAAAAGAATTAAATAAGATAATGAATTACAAAGTGCATAATCGTTGTTCAATAAACAGTATTCTCTCTTTTCCATTTCCTTTCTTTCTTCAGAACAACATCAAGAAGTACATGAGGTAGCCAGGGTCCCTCCAGTGTTAAAGAGAATTTTTGTTATTTATTTTTGCCACCATTTTACCTTCTTTACATAAAAAAGTTGCACAACTTATTTTTTTAATCCTTTTCCTATCTTCTTTTTTTTTTTGTTTTGAGAAGATCAGAAAGATTTGTCTCAACTGAAGGGATGCTAGAGGCAGGGGAGTGTATAAAATATAGACTTAGACTAATTCTTCTTGGGATCTCTGAAACTTATCAGACCACTGGTTCAGAGGACTGTACCTGCTCATGGACCACAGGGCTATTGGAGAATAATTTATGTTGCCTTCCTGGTAGAGAAATAAAAAAAATTATATTCCTAAATGTTACAGGAAGTGCTAATCTGAAACTAAGCTGTTTTGGTTATTATCTACTTTTTGCTTGGTTTATAAAGAAATGAATAAATTACTATCTGACAACATTTCCCCTTTGCTATATTGTTTTTCCTGTAAGTTCCTCAGTCCTATTTAACTCAGCCACTGGGGAAATGAATTGCTTTTTACATTAACATTTTGAAGTACACATTTAAGGAAAGACAAAAATGACATTTCTTTCATTGTTTTTCTATAAGAAGTAACATTTTGTTAGAATTTTAAGTATTTATTTATTTATTTGTCAAGCTTTCCTGGAAAATTCATTGGAATGAAAAACTAATAGATTGCTACAAATTCTCCAAATATGCACATAATATTTAAGAGTTTAAAGAATGGTAAACATTTGTTATTGCAATATTCTGAATATTATTCTTCAAAGGAAATTCTTTAAAAGTATAGTAGAGTCCTAATTGTAATAATGAACTTCACAAACAAATGAACATCAGCATGATCTCCTCCCCTCCCCTCCCCTCCCCTCTGCCTCCTCTCCTCTCCTCTCCTCATGCTCTCCTTCTGTCCCCTTCCCTCCATTTCCCTCCCCTCTCCCATTTCCTCCTTTTGAAAAATTGCAGTGAGTGGGGAATGTATAAATAATGTTATATGCCTCCCCCAGGCAACTGTGCTTCATTTACAAAGTTGAGAGAAGTAAGAACCTAGGAAACTATTTATTTGATTTATCAAAAAAGGATGGCTGTTGCCAAAGGGGCTTCACTTTGCATTTCATAGAACAAGTCTAATAACAAACCCCTATGAACCCCATGAGGTCACATAAATGTGAAAATTGGAAGCAACAGAGCTCCTATGCCTCACCATCAGAGGCAGGTTTTCTTCCTCAGAAAAATCAAAGGGGGTCCACACTCAAGCAGGGCCCATGTGCGCACCTGAAAGGTGTTGTTAGCTCAGAGAACCCTGCTGTTTATGATGCAAAATAATCCTTTTACAGGGATGCCCCACATGGCATAAGAATACTTTTTAGTCATTCTGGCTCCAAGTCTTCTGTTCCAGGCAATTTTTTTTTAAATGAGAAACTTTAACCCAGGTCATCTCCATTCCACATTGCATTGGTGACCTATCAACTTTAATCATCTCAGTAATTTGTATTGGTAATTTTTGCTGACTAATAAAAATAATTCTGGAAGGAAAGTTCTCTTGGAAACTAACTGGGCTACAAGTGTGAGTTAATGACAACTAAAATATTAAGCCAAAGTGGATGACAAAATATGGGTAATTGAATTATGTCTGACAGCAAAGTTTACTTTACATTTATCATTAGATTTTTCTAGCTCTTTTGTTTGTACATGCATAACTGGAATAAAAAACTAAAAAAGCTGTGAGTTAAAATAAGTTTAAAACTCCCCACAGCTCAGTAGCTTCAAACCAAAATTAGCTCTTTAGTAAACTGAAATAATCTGCTAGCATGCATCTCTCCTGGACTGTGAGCTATTTAAGGTCATAAACTCTGTCTGCTTATCATTGTTTTCCCAATGACCAATGACGTGGTATGAAATTTTGCATTAGGTTCACATGAAATAGTAGTCCATTGGGAATAAGCCATCATCTACCTATTTTAGTGATTTTATAGTGTAGATGATTGGTAGATGTTCTAGCATTCTCATGTATGAGACTATAAATAATATATTCTATAGCTTACATGTATATTTAATTAAAAGTGTGAGTTATACAATCCTTTTTTAAAATTTTTATTTTGTTGTGGTAAGAACATTAATTTGAGATCTACCTCTTAAAACTTTTAAATATACAGTACAATATTGTTAACTGTACATGCAATATTATACAGATGATTTCTAGAACTTACTCATCTTGCTTAACTGAAACTTTATGACTATTGATTAGTAATTTCCCATTCCTCCTTCTCTGCAGCCCCTTCCAAACCCCATTGCACTCTGGTTTTATAAAAGTGGCCCTCTCTATCCAAGAAAAAACTTATAATAGGAAGGTTAATGGATGAACTGTAGACTCTTTTGCTGCAGTTGGTTGTGGGACCAGAAGTAGCAGCTGTTGTCTCTCTCTGCCACTACCCATTCTGAATCCCTCTCACCCTCATAATCCCCTCTGCTGGTCTTGGTGGCTTACTTGTGTGTATGACCAAAACCCTCATTCTTCAGTGGTCATTCCCTTCTTGAACTAGGATTGCTGCACTTCTCCAATCACAGCCACCATATGTCAAAGGAGTAGCAAGAGGTGCCCAAGTGTGTCACCCAAAGTCAACAAGAGATCCTTCTGCTTATGTCATGGAACAGTAATTCTCCTCTTCCTGCTGATCAGGGTCAATTATCTGTGGCAAGATGGAGACTCATTTTTGCCAGATGAGCCCTGGACACAAGGAACCCAAAGCACACAACAGCCAATAGTAGCTTGGAGTTCATTGTAATCTTTGTACCTCTGGAGAAGAGGACTTTTAATGCTGCATATCCAAGAGCTAAGGATCAAGCACCACTTCTCTCAGTGAGTCATTGGGGATGGTGACATGGGGTACTACCCCTGATTCCACCTCTTTTTTTCTAGATCCATGTGTTCTTCCTAGTGGGTATATGAACCATATTAAAGGTCTCTGATTCAATGTGTGTACTGAAAAGAGGAGGTTGGCATCCTATCCTTACAGTGTGCTGTCTCTAAGCTGGTGCATGAGTTATGCATTTAGCACACTATTTCAGCACTATCAGGCCACCAATTTACAAGGTTTGTCTGGAGAAAGTCCAGCCATTGTTAATATAATGAAAATAGTTTGCATAGTATCTATGTAACCTGGCAGCCAAGGGGAGTGGACTGGAATGTGCATCCGTGAACAATGATGACTTCATTGTACTTAGTCAGTGGGTGGTGGATGCTGTTGAGTGAGCATGTGTACTGTGAAGCCATTGCATTCAAAATGACCAAATAGAGCAACAAATCTGCATCAGATTTTGAATTAACCTTGAACATTCCCCCATGGAAACTATTTGGATGATTAAGAATGCTGCAGCTATGGGCAACTGACAACTGGAAGCTTCCTCATGGCAAAGTGACCTGCTCATTCATCATGTCTTGTGCAGAGTTTTTGGGAAACATCAAATCACCCAGGTGACTTAGCCCCCCTACAGCCCAGATTAGGCACCCTGCGATGTCTGGCTTTTCTGAAAATTAAAATCACTTTTGAAAGGGAAGAGATTTCAGACCATCAGTGAGATTCAGGAAAATATGACAGGGCAGCTGATGGAGGTTGGGAGAACTGTGGGAGGTCCCGAGGTGCCTACTTTGAAGGAGGTAGAGGCATCATTGTCCTATGTACAATTTCTTGTATCGTGCATCTTTTCGATAAATGTCTCTATTTTTCTTATTACATGGCTGGATACCTTCTGGACAGATCTGGTGTGAGTGACACAACCAGCAGATCCCACATGATCCTGGGCCCATTCCCATATCTCTTTCACTGCAGGAAGGTGAAATAACCTGGGTAGATGCCATCTCATATGAGATTTTATATCCATAAATCAGATATTTTATGATTTAAACACTACTGAAAAATATAATGACCATACTTTCTCATTTTTATAATTTTAATATTAGATACAATGTATTGTATGTATGCTATAAAACATGTCTTGAGCAGAGAACATTGTTATTCATCCTCACAATGGAAGTATTATAATGAAAATATTAAGAATGAGAATATTAAGATTAGAAAGACTTAATCTCCAGGCATAAATCTTCTTCATAGTCACAGTTTGACTTCAGGCAAGTTACTTAACACTCTGAGCCTCAGTTTTCTTATTATTTTTTGGGGGGGCTTTACCTCTCATATACCCAGGACTAGGCCCACATTTTAGCCTGGGCTGAGGAGTTAAGGACTTGGGCCCCCACTCCCAGCTTTGATTCTCACTAGCTTTGTGACTTTGGGAAAAACCACCTTTATCTAACCGCAGCAACCTTGAGCTCATTAATTTCCAAGGTCCCTTCCAGTTTCAAGATTTTACGACTTTCTTTGATAGGCAATTTCTTAAAATTTTCCCTTAGGGTGAGAGGTTTTATTCTTACAATTGTGTGTTTGGTTTGTCAGACTCATCTTTTGGATTTTCACCTTGCATTCCAAATGTGTCTGAAGCACATGTTTGGTCCAAATGGATTCTGAAACACCAGTTTCCTACCTGGATACTAGGAAGCTTGCTTTTTCATATCAGTTACAAATTTCTCCTATGTGCAGGAAACAGGCTGTTTAGGACTCTGATTTCAGTAGAACAACATTGAATATATACCCTCCAACACCTGAGGTTGGAGTTGTCAGCCAGGAGATGGACTTTACCTTAAAATTAAGGCTACTCTGATTAGAGTAATGGTGTGCCTAACTTATCCATCTTGGTAGACTTGTTTGATTCCCTGCAGATGTCTCTTGTTCCAGTTTCTAGAAACGTTGCTGATGATTTATTTGTTGAAATGCATGACCACTCACTTGTTTTTCTGCTAATGAATGATTTATTACAATCTGTTATGCACAGGAGCCATCATTATTTTACTCTTACATTATTTTTGCCTTTATTTGCTGTTAGCAGGTACACAGTAGACAAGTTAGAAAACAGATCTCCATGATGATTGATGTGTGGTTGTGTCTGGATTTGTACAAAGTCAAAGGACCCATGTTTTCTACTCATAATGTTGTCATTTGCGTCTCTTCCTGGACCTTCTTGCAGGCACTGGGACATAGAGGTGAAATGTGGGGATCATCTATCTTACTTCCTGGGTTCACAGTTGAAGCCTTCAATTTTTAGCTGTGTACTCACAACAACAAATGTTTGCATAGGATTCACTTTGTGCCAGGCATGCTTTCAAGCACTTAACCTGTATTATTTAATGCACTCATAAACTCAATGTGCTCTTTTCATGTGTGCTCATGTAATGTACTCGTGAACTCTATGAGGTAAGTACTATTATCATTCTCTCTTTATAGATAAGATAACAGAGTCATAGAGTTTAAATAGTTGTCCTAAAGTCACACAGAAGAAAATTGAAATCACACCTTTTGACACCCAGATCCAGGATCTTAACCATTGTTCCAAGATGCATACAATGTAAGGATGGAAGGCATCTTACATTTATGAATTCCAAGACTCCCTTTGTTTATCTTATTCTTTTTTTTACATACCTTTTCCCATCTTATGGGTTTCTCTAAGTATAAGCTTTTGTTTAGTTTTTGTTTTTGTGCAAAACATGTCCACGTCCATGTACATACATACACACACACACATTCTACACTTGCCAGTTGCTGTTCTGAGTATACAGAGAACATATCCTTCCAAACACTTAGCAGCTTAAAATAATAAATAATATTTACTATTAATAATATTTATTATTTTACAGTTTCTGTGTGTCAGGAGTCTGGGAATGGCCAAGAGTCCTCTGCCCCAGGATCTCATCAGCTTGCAATTAAGATGTTGGGCCAGTTCATATTTTTATCTGGAAACTTTCCTGTGGAAGAATCATTTCAGATTAATTTCTCTGAGGCTGTCTTACTAAAGTCCCGATTCTCATCGGCTGTCGCATGGAGGCCTCTCAGCTTCTAAAGGCTGCCTCTGATCCCTGCCATGGGGTCCCTCCAGAATCTGCAACATGGCTATTTGCTTCTCCAAGACCAGCAGGTGAATCTTCTTACCTCCAGTTTCCTAAGGCAGAGTCTTTGATAACAAAACTTAATCACAAGAATAACATTCACTATCTTTGCTATCATCCATTGATTATAAGCAAGCCACAGGTATTGATAAAAGTTACAGACAATATTCAAGGGCATGACTTTGAGGGTCTTTGGGAGTATTCTGCTAGACTTGTTTTCACTAAGTAGTCAAATTGTTATTTGCTGAGTAGTCATGGAATCCAAGAAATGAGAATGAGATGATAATAATGGCCAAAGTCTTCAAGCTATGAAGTTTGAAGCATTCTTATTTTTGTTATTGTCAAATGTACTCATCCAGATGTCTTTTTCTCTGAAGGAGACATGACATATCCAGCTCTTATTTTGTGTTATTTGTCCTAAAACTCCCAATTATACTATTAGGTGTGTGATCTTAGACTAGTGCCTTAAACTTGCTAAGCTTTTACTTTCTATTCAAAGGGAATCATATTACCCCCTTCACTGAATTCTTGAGTAGGTGTGCTAAATGCCTGGCATGTCATAGATGCTTTATCAGTCTTATTTCTACTTCTCTTCATGTCTTGCCTTTGTGATGAACATTCCTTTTCTGTTGGATCATTTCACAAACAGAATTTTTCACTTGGTGAAGTTTAAGTTTTCCCAGGGACAATCAAGTTTCAGTCATTCAGTTTCTTCAAGTCTCCATCTGAGACTCCCTAATTCTCCTGGGGACCCTGGCTGTTGAGACTGTGTTACTTGTAGAGATGGCCTCATCTTCTGCAGTTTCCCAACTTTAATATCAAAAGATGACCTAAACATCTGGAAGTTGACATAACTGTTGCCCCTCTGTACAGGGTAAACTAGTTCTAACTATCTGTGCATCTATGTACCTAATGCACTTTGCAAATATTTGCAGCTGCACTCCTCACACATTCATGAAAAGGCAGACTTAAACAAAGGTACTTGTTCTAAGCTTCTTCCTTCTGGAGAAATGTAATGATTTTTTACTTTGGTTCTTTGGCACTAAAGACCTTCCCTTACTTGATACTTAGGGTCAGAAAACCTGAATTACTCTTAGGCTATTTCATATTTGGAGTATTCAGAGATTAGGGAAAATTTCCTGTACTTTTTTCCCTAATCAATGGTAGAATAGATGATGGATTTAATTCTGAGGATCTGAGGTTAAATAAAAACATCATTATGTGTGGAGCACTTTTTATTCATCTCTGAATAAGGTAAGCAAGAGGTTTGTGAAGGCCCTGGAAGCAAGCTTGAGACCATTTGGGAATGGAATCCCAGCTTCCTAGAACTTGGAATGTGGTCTACAGGAGAACCCACACAACCAGGATTAGGACACTGATTTCCTTAAGGTCATTTACTTGTGATGTTCATATTCCTGATATTTTCTCCACCTAGAGATTTATATCTGGCACAAGGCAACTTCCCAGACTCACTCTGATGAATCATATGCTAGTAATCTCACTCACCTGCCTGACCCAATGCTTTCAAGTACAGAGATGGATGGCTATCTGCTGCCCTTCCCTTCCTTGGGTTGAGGAATCTGCTTTTCCAGAGCTCAATTCTCTCCTGCTTGCAGAAGACATTCATCTCCTTTTTTTTTTTTTGGTTTGGGTACCATACTTCTTGAGCTAGGCACTTATTGTATCCTCCTGACCCCTGATTTTGTTAATGCTCCACTGATGTATTTTCAGTCCCTGTATTAAATGGGTACAACCTACAAGCTAATCTAATCTACACAGAGCTTGAAAGAGCAAATAATGTTCACTCTCATTGACAATTGTTTCAGGGAGTTACACTTTCTAACTAAAACAGATCCTTTATTTTCAGCACGATTTGAGTTATACTTTTTCTGTTTAAAACAAAACAAAAAGTTTATGTTTCTTAATTGTTCACTATATTTTCCACTGCCTCCCTGAACACTTCTTTGAATTGTAAACTATCCTCTCTCCTAGAATTGGATTTCTCTCTCTCAAGAATGTTTAAAATAACCCCTTTTCATGGCACATTCATCAAATTGTGTCCTCCCTAAAGGTTAAAATTGACTACACAATTAATTTCTGAGAAGTTCATTTTAAGTTCTCTTAGAGTGGCTAAATCTTCCATAATGAACTTGAAACAATATACACATCACACACCTACTCCCAATCTAGCTGGTGATTTCTTATTTATGGTCCCATGTTCCCTCTCAGCTCAGAATTCTAAACATATACTGCTCCCTTCTGTTAAATATTCTCTCTCTGTCCTATCCTACCTTCTTCAGTTGATTAACCCCCCTGCATTGTTGGTTCCAGTTTAGATTCTACTTCATCTGCCCCTACCAACCCTAGGAGTGAACCCAACACTCTCCCCATTCCTTCCATGTATCCCAGGGTTTGCTGTATTTAGTGCAATAGAACGGACAGATCTGCCCTGTGAATTTCTGGCCTTTGGCCTTATTTGTCTAACAGACCATGAATTCCCTTAAAGTTCTCTTAAAGTAGAGACTGTGGATCATTCACTCAGTCTCTTCCATTCTTTCAATAGAGTTTTATTGAATGAATGAATGCATTCCCATCATACAGACCAAACAATGAGAATTAGAAAACTGAGTGATATTCCCATCATCACATGGTTGTAAAAAGTTAGGTCAAGATATAAATCTGTATTTAATGGTTCCAGAGTTAGATGTTCTACTGCAACATGCTATCCATGTGTGTGTGTGTTTTTTTATGTATTTGCTATGGATTGAATACCTCCACCCCTCTCAAATTTGTGTATTGAGGTCTAATTCCCACTGTGTTAGCATTAGAAGATGGGGTCTTTAGGAGGTGATTAGGTCATGAAGCTTTTGCCCACCCCTATCTTATACTATTGTGAGTTCAGAGTGAGGAGATGGTCATCTATGAACTGAATCTGCCCATGCCTTGATCTTGGACTTTCAGCCTCCAGAAATGTGAGAAACACATTTTTGTTGTTTGTAAGCCAACCAGTCTATGGTATTCTCTTACATAATGCAGACTGAATAGACTAAAACATTATTGTTGCATAATAAATGATCACAAAATTTTGTGGCTAAAACCAGCCATTTATTTGTCTTATAATTTTGTAGGTCAAGTGGTTGGGAAAGACTGGGCTAGGCAGCTCATCTCTGCCCCACATGGCAGCAGATGGGATGGTTAACACTGGAGGATTCACTTCCAGCATAATGTCTTACTCTCTCTCATGCTTGGTGCCTTGAAGCTCCTTGATTGCCTTTCTCTCCCTCATTCTCCAGGTCTTCTCCACATGACTTGTGTTTATCAGAACAGGGTAGTGTCTCTTTTTCAACTGCAGTGACTCTCAAAAGGTAGCAGTGGCCAGTTAAATGCTATGCTCAGACCTTGCATGGTGTCATTTCTGCTGTATTCTCTTGGTGAAAGCAGTCATAGGACTCATTCAAATTCAAGGGGTTGGAAGAATAGATTCTACCTTTTGATGGGGGTGTGGCAAAGTTTGTTGCAGAAGAATATGTGGAAGAGAGAATACTGCTGTATAAAATTTGGAAATTATAATCTACCAGAAACTGTGTAGGAATAGCTGAAGGTATGGAAAGAAAGAGCCTTCCTTTGCTCACTTGATACATTTTCTTCATACACCTACTGTCATGAATACAGAAGACAAGTGACCAAAACACACTTCCTGCTTTCAAGGTGCTAACATTCTGGCAGAAAAGGCAAAAAAAGTGGTTGTTCAATTCATTTGTGTTGTGTAACTAACCACTTCAAAATTTGGTAGCTTAAAAACAGCTGTTCCTTTGGTTCAGGGTTCTGTGAATTGATTATTTAGATGGGGCTTTTCTGGGCTGTGCTTCTAGTGTTGGTTGTGCTCACTCATAAGTCAAAGGTTTGATCTGGTCAAGTAGGTGACTTTGTCAATCTTGTCTGTGCTTTCTCAATTTTGAGGGTGGGGGTTGGCTACCTGAGGGCTAGATCTAAGATAACCTTGGCTGGGGCATCTGGGCTCTACTCCATCTGGTCCCTCATTTACCAGCAAGATGGTTTAACTTCTTTTTATAACAGAAATAGAAGTCCAGGAGAGCAAGAGGACCTGTGTAAGCCTGTTGAGTCATAGACTTGGACCTGACACAGAGTCACTTCTGTTTTATTCTATTGGACAAAGCAAGTCACAAGGCCAGCTGAGATTCAAAAGGTTAAGAGTTAGATGTTTAAGTATTGGTGGTTGAAGGTGCAGAGTTACAATGTGAAAAACAAGGATACAGAATGACCATTATTTTTCGCCACTATGAAAACCACCTGTTAAAGGGGCCAAACAATGTCAGTCAATACAATGTGCCAAGTGTGGTGGTATATGAGGTGCAAAGGAAAGATACCTTACAAACCTGGGCATCCAGAAGGGATGGGGTGTAGGAAATATGATAATGGGTCAGGGAAAGTTTCACTCAGGTGTGGATCCTGAAGATGGGTAGGTTTCTGAGCCTGTACGGAGAACAGAGGTAAATATTCCTTTACAAAAGTGGTCCTGCCTTGAAGATTACAAAGTGTTCAAAACCTTTATCTCTTATTTCTGATCAGGTGTCAGGGGATATCCAGGCAAGCTACATGGCCACCCTGCAATACCAGCTAAGAAAACCAAAGAAGCAATGATCCTGGAGACCAATGATCTCAGTCTCTCTATTTCATAGATTTGATTAATGAGAATGAGAAATGTTTGCCCTTGTAAATTTGTCTGTGAGGGCTGCCATAACAAAATACTGTAGACCCAGTAGCTTAAGAAACAGACTTATTTTCTCACAGTTGTAGAGGCTAGAAGCCCGAGATCAAAGTCTCAGTAGGTCTTGTTTCTTATGAGGCCTCTCTCCTTGGCTTGTGGATGGCTGCCTTCATGCTGTGCCCTCACCCAGCCTTTCCTCTATGCTTCTTTTTGTCCTAATATTCTCTTTATAATGACACCTGCTGGATTGGATTAAGGCTCACCTATATGACCTCATTTTAAGTTAATTATCTCTCTAAAGACCTTATCTCCAAATTTAGTCACATTTGGAAGCCTCAACACAAAAGTATTTTTGGGGGGGGGGTAGAATTTATCCAACATCTTCATGGTTATATGATCAGAGTTGAATCTGGAAGCTCAAGTGTTTCTCCATAAAACATGTAGCCTGTTGATTTTTAGCTGAAAATTGTTTCCCTCCTGTTTCCCAGATGACTGTTGTTCCTAAAAAGATGCTTGTATCTAGTTGAATCTCTTACCATGTATTCTGCACATCTTCTTCCTTTGGGATGCCTCCAAAGTCAATAAAAAAAAAAAAAAAAACCAGAAAATTCAGACAGAGCCCAGAGGTAACAGACGACCTGGTGCACAAACAAACTTGTTAGCCGTTGGCACATGTGTGGGATATTATCTTTAAATTAGTTGGGGAAAATTAATATTGCTCACTTGCTATGCTCACTGGTATTGTCTGCTTTGAGAATCAGCAGGGCCAGAGCTACTGTAGATAATATTTTTTAATTAAAAGGGAAATAACTTCTTGTGATTAATCTGCTTCTTTGGGGACTTGATGCAGTCTCATAAAATAGAGGCATTTGCTGGTTCACAGAAAGACATCCTCCCCCTCAGGCAGCTCAAGAAGAGAGTAGGAGAGGAAGCTGCCAGAACAAGATGAGCCAGGAGGTGAGAGGCCAGACTCCAAAGAGAAGACAATGGGACCCCAGCTGGAGCAGGTTTCTTGGCATGACATTCTTCTCCTAATGTTCAAGAGAGCAGGTGTAGGTAGCAGAAAGTCTTGGTTGAAAGTCCAGGATCTGCCACTTATGTGACAGCCTAGCAGAGTGTCTGACACTCAGTTTTCTCACCTGTAAAATGGGGCTAGATAAACATTTATCACAAAAGTAGCATTTAAGCAAAAAGAGCTCTGAGTTTTGGAGCCAGATTTCCTGGTTTTGAACTTGGAAGATTTCACTGCCTTATGATTTTTAAGCCTGTTATTTCCTTCTGTGGAATAGGGGTAAAAGGGCCTGTCTACCACGGCTTCTGTGAGTACTAAACAAGTTTAAACACATCGAGTGTGGTGACTGAACTGGCCACAGACATCCAATCTAAATGTCCCTTTGAGAGGCAAGAGAAGGCATTGGTTATTAGGGGAAGTGACACTGCCAGCCACTCAGTTGTGACTTTCTCAAGCAGACTTAAGCTAGCTCTGACTTCCTCCAGGTGTACGCAACTTTGACCTACAAGGAACCATTGCACATGGTATACTCTTACCACTGGGAGAGTTCCTAGATCTCTAATAGTTTTACTTATCTTTCAAGCTCCAAATCAAGCTGCCTGTCTTTTCAAAGAGAAGCCAGAAACATCCTTATATATGATGAATCATGGTATATCCCCTGTCAAAATACTCCAAAAACATTTGGAAGAAAGTGTAAAATAGCATTTTTGTTTGGATATTCTCAAAGCAGATTCTGAGACAAGGACTTAAATTCAAATAGGGCATTGGGATGAAAGGAAAGGGAGAAAGTCAAGAGCATGCCCTGATGCATAAATTCATAGATGATCTCTGTGGACATTTAGGTTTAATGACTCTCAAACACTCTGAGAAACCTTGTAGAATATGCCTCAGAATTGTCCCACCTAAGGATGGTAAATCTGGGGATTTCCTGACACATGTTCATTCCTCATTGAATGAGTTTAGTCCCTGAGTACATTAAACCTCTGGCACACAAAAGCTTCCCTGAGTGTATATCAAGCATGTTCCTTGGTATTAGACAAAGTCATCAAGTAACTGAGTGGAGAGAAGCAAGCCCTTAGGGTTAGATGCTGTCAACATGAATGGTTGGTTTGCCTGTGGCTGGATGTGAACTCAGAATTGGGGCAAGCCAACCACAGTGTCCTCATGGTTGCAAGGAGCTCCACTCAGCCCTCATGTCCTTCTTCCCTCCCCCTTGCTCACTCCACTTTAGCAACACACTCTTGACCAAAAATGCCAAATAACTCCTCATAGCAGGCCTGCCTTTGTTTCCTAGGGCTGCTTTGCAAAGTACCCCAGACTGGGGAACTAAACAACATAAATGCAGGTTCTAGAACCTGGAAATCTGAGACCAAATTGTCAGTGGGGTTGGCTCCTTCAGAGGCCTCTCTCCTTGGTTCATAGATGGCTTTTTTCTCTCTGTGTCTTTACCTGGTCTTCCTTCTGGGAATGTCTGTCTCGTAACATCCTCATAAGGACACCAGTCAGAATGGGTTAGGGTGCACCCTACTAACTTAATTTTAACACAATTACCTCTTTCAATACCCAGTCTCCAAATAAGTCATAGTCTGAGGTACTGGGGTTACCAAAGGTACCAAAGACCCCTTTTTCTAATACCATTGCATTGGGTGTTAGGAGTTTGTCATATGAATTTTGGGGGACACAGTCAGTCAACAGCAAGAAGCTGCTTTGGAAATGTGCTTGCTACAGGTGTTTGGGGACTTTTTTTCCTTCTGGAGGAACAAATCTCATTTGTACAGGGTGTTTGAGAAGCAAATGCTTTCTCTTTTTCTCTTTCAAATCCCATTTTTCTTGTGTAAGAAAGTAGAATTCCCAAGTAGCAAGGGAAAGCTAGAATATCAGCCTGCAGAATAACTGAGTTGCACTGGCTAAACAGAAGATACCTACTCATTCTTTTGTGATCATATTGTGGGCATGTTCAAAAACTCTTTTTCATAGTTACTTTTTTTCTGAAACAGAGGTTTCCCTTATTAAAGTTCAGAGTTTCACAAGGAGGAAGAGAACAAGATCTTTGTCCATACTGCATTTGGGTGACCAATTCCATCGTTTCTCAGGTGAGGCCAAGCCAAAGGATCAGGAAACAGGTGATATCCAGGTGGAAGGTAGGTTGAGGTATGGTGCTTCTCTAGAATCCACAACAGCTGTTAATGGAGGCAGACTGCAGGCAGAGAGGATTACATATCTTCCTCTATTTTTCAACGTAACTCCATAGTTGGCAAAATTTAGAGATATTATTTCAGTTTAATTTATATGCTTCGATTGGGGAATGAGTTTTTCTTAAGATCTAATTTGCATTTGTGCCCTTAAGTCAACAGATATGATGACTGAAGAGAGATTTGGGACTGTAGCCAAATTCCTGTCAATCATGTTTTGAACACAGCTGATGTGGGATGGTTTGCAACCTAATGTCCTGTTTGTTCGGTGGGCATGAAGGCTCGGGAATCGTGAGCTCAGTTCAGTGTTGGCTAAAGCTGTACTTTGTTGAAGGGACTCTCCTGAGCCCTGGGGCTTTACAAATGGCTCACACATCTTCTGTTTTGAAGAAGTTCATGGTCTTGAGAAGAAGATGAAAATGTCAGGGAGTCACAATGCTAGGGAATTATGGCCAGAGACAGCATCTAACCAGTATGAGAAGGACCAGGAAGGCTTCCATGAGAAATGATGCCAAACTGAGTCTAAAGGATCATGAGGAGGTATGCAAAAGTATCACAGGCAGAGATGGCAAGTAAGCACAGCCAGGAAGGGGCTGTAGGATGGTGGGGGAGAGAGGGGGTAATGCAGAGGAGCTGTGGCCATGCTGAGGAGGTAATAATCCTCACCTCTTTCAATACCATTATAAAGCTTGGGAATTACATGGAGAAATTCAAGTTGTAAAATGATTAATCTGACATCTAGAGTGGAGGATGGGTTGTAAGGGAAGAGACCATAGACAGTGAGCTCAGTTGAATGTTACTAAAAGCTGAAGATCTTAATGAGGTCAGAGGTCAAAAAGATGGAGAAGAAAGGAACAAATTGACTTATATTCCTGGAGTAGCATCAGCTCATCCTTAGCTCAGGAAGAATTGGAGGATCTATTTCCTGCTCCAAGATTTAGGAAGAGGAAACTAAGGACGGAAGCAGACACACAACTCTGATGTAACTAAGGAAAAAGATACAAATCCTGGTTCTCTAAGGCAACTCTGATACCTTTCGTATGAGTTGATCATAGGCTCCAAAGAGCTGGTCTCTAGAGATGATATTCCTAAGAAACTACATGAACTGTCTGGTCCTTAGAGGAGCTGATTTTTTCTCCCCAAAGGTGAGAATAATGACAGAAAAGCCACACCTCATGAGACCCTCTAATGCAGAAACTTCTGGGAGACTAAGACAGATCAGCTTCTGCAGGGAGGCTTCTTGAAAGCAAGAGAGGAGTAGCAACTGGGACCTGTAGCTACTTCTTAGAAAAACAAAAAAATCCTAAATGTGGTACGAGACGGAGGGATGAAGTCCACCAGCTGGACCAATGTGTTGTCATATTGAAGAGCATGGGATGTTAACCACAGTCCTGGGATCGAAGCTAGACTGTGACACACAGTGTGTCCAAAACCTCAGTTGCTTTCTTTGTTATATTCAGCTCTGTCGTGGGCTCAATTATGTCCCCTCTCAAAATTCATGTGTTGAAGCCTCACCTGCGGTACCACAAAATGTGAACATAGAGTCCTTTCAATGATTGCTGAAAGGTGGATTTATCAGTAATGGCACGCTCTAATAGGTGTAGGTTGAGGTTATTATAACTTGATCCCTCTAGACCCTAATAGAATCTTCAGATGAAAGTATTCTCCAGAGTAGCTATTTGTGATATTGCTTATTTACTCTTTTGTTTCTTTGACAAGCATTTGAACATCTAAGTCTTAGGGATTGTAGGCACAAAGGTGATTAAAACAAGGTCTACATCCTGGGGAAGCTTATAGTTCAGTGAAAGATTTGGAGATTCATGTTGCCTATGGTCCCTTTTGCACAAAACAGAGTTGAGAAGTTGCGACAGAGACTTCATGGCCACATGATCTTGTCCTTTACAGAAAAATGTTTGCCATCCACTGGGCATTGGAAAGTAAATCATTGGGGAACAGCTAGGAACAGTCTCTCAAATCTTTCCTTTCCTTTCAGGAAACTCTTACCTTGATTTGTCACTTCCAATATCATCACTTTTGATTAGGCTTCTTTGGATTAATCCAGGTCTCACAGATGCATGTGCCTTTTTTTCGTAATTCAGTTTTCAGTTTACATAATTATTCGTTTTCTTGGTGGTTATATGATCAGTGTTTGTTTTCTCCACTAATGAAGCCCTGATTATGTTATCAGCACTATTTTAAGCACTTCACACGCATTACTCATTTAATTCTCCCAACAATCCTACAAGGTAAGTACTATTACTATTTCTGTTTCACTGATGAGAAACTAAATCATGTAGAAGTTAAATAACCTGCCCAAGGGCACTGGGAAATAGGCGATGGAGTAAGTATTTGAGCCTTAAACCTTCTGGTTCTAGAGCCAGCACCTAGAAGGCTGAAGGTACCATGTGGTTATTCAACAGAAGTTTGCTCAGTGGGGGATGAATGATACAGCACTCTAAATTAATTCCCAAGTTATTCTAGGGAAATCAAGTAAGTATGGTACAGGCAGAAAAGAATGTGCACAGCTACAGCTACATGTTGACTTGATCAAAGGAAACTATGCACATGACCTTCGTATTTTTAATTTGACTCAAGGCCTTATACTAAGAAACAGGAGAGCTGACGCCTTTTCTTTTCCACTGCTATTTGCTGTAGCTGAGGACGAGTCCTTCTGCCACCCCATGTGCCATTCCTGAGCTGAGGTCATGACTCTCCAGTTCTCCTTCCTCTTTTTCTGATCTGTGCATTTGCAATCATCTGCTCAAAGCAATTCCCTTCCCCCCAAATCCATTTTTTCTTTCTTCCCCAGAATCTGTCAAGCTTCTGGAAGCATAAAGTAGTGAAGTCATTACCTGACTGAACTTGAACTCTAAACCTCAGGAGATTCACCCATCACTGAGCTGCAAAGCTCCCTGGGCCTCCAGCTGCAGAAATTTTGTGAAGTCAGCACAGTGTGCCCACAGGGGCACCATATTTTATTTTTCAATCAAGCATGGTACTGTCAAGTATTGCTTAAGTGGCTCGGTATCAGCACTTTTTTCCAAATAACTTATGAGCTTGATTGCATGAAGTTTCCCTGTGTGAAAATGTGTCAGTTATCAAGATTTTCCAAGGCCCCAGTTTTCTTATTCTGAATGACTTCAGGAGTTTCCTCCAATGGTGATCTCCTGGGGCCTGTTCTGCTGGCAGTCAGCCTGTGGGTTTTAGCTGTAAATACACTCTTGTGACTCAGGTTTGAAGCATCTGGAATCAATCCCCAAGATGAGGCTGGGGGTCAGGGTGATCTCAGGTGCTCAATGAGTAGTATGCAGGGCTCCTCACATGCAGGTTGTCAGTGAATTCTGTGCTGCTCTCAGATTGACCAGTGTGCGGTGCGGGCTGCTTGGGGTCAGGTGACATTTCCCTTCAGGTTGCTACTCTGACTGGCTTTTCAAAGGGTGCTGCTTTACCAGAAAGTTCTGTACTCTTACTATGAGTACCTAACCTGTAAAGGAATCTGTTTTTGATGGTGAGAATTTCTTTTCTTCCAGGAGCCCATTTCTTTGTATTGAGACTGCAGTGACCTGAACATCTGCATAAACCGATTCCATGCATCATCCATCACAGCTGGACAGACCCTGAACTTGGAGGCTTAGGACTCAGTTCTTGGCAGATGAAATGTGATGTGTAACTGTCCCAAGACCATAGTCTGTGAGGGAGAAAGGGGACTTTATGAGGCTCTAGGCTTTATCTGTCACTTGTTCTGAGGCATATAAACTTACGGCCACAGCACAACCCCTTCAAACTCTCGTTACTTTTATTTGAAGTCAAAGGCAATGAGAATTTTAGCTCTAACCATCTCTTGGCTCTTTTGCTCAGATCTGAGCCCCGAGATTTTAGGGGAGGGCCAGATAAAAGTGTTATACTTGATAAACTAATATTCCATATGCATAGTTGTTATTATATGGGAGTGGGTCATCAACTGTAAAGCACTGTACACATTTGAGGCATTTTTTTAAAGGTTTTATTTATTTATTTTTAGAGAGGGTTATGGAGGGAGAAAGGGAGGGAGAGACACATCAATGTGTGGTTGCCTTTCGAGTGCCCCCTACCGGGGGCCTGGCCTGCAACCCAGGCATGTGCCCTGACTGGGAATAGAACCAAAGACCCTTTGGTTCCCAGTCCAGTGCTCATTCCACTGAGCCACACCAGCCAGGGAAAGGCATTAATATTTCAATTATATCTGTAATTATTACTTAGATGACTATTACATTATTTAGATAGGTATCCTAGTCCTGTAAATAATAGGAATATATAGACTAAATAGAAAAAAAAGAGGTTATTTAAGTATAATAATGAATCTTAATTACTTTTTGCTGTCTCCCCTAGGGCCAGGCCAAAAAGAAGTTCCCAGTCATCATTTACATTATTTCTTTAGTGCCCTCAGTACATGTCACCATTGGAGCTTTACCCTTGTTCTCATCTAACCTCATGAGATTAAGTTCCATCAGGGGAGGGATGATATCTAATGTGTTCACTGCTATGGCAGAGAATAGGTGTTTACTATACACTTACAGAATGAGGTGATGAAACATGATTGTGTGCAGTTGTCACAGAATCTGCTTCCTTAGAGGTCCATAAAGAAAGACAGAGTTTCAACCATGTGATGAGCTTTAGTTTCCCTGAAAGTGGTGGTGGTGTTTTAAAACATAGGTTTGATTATTTTTCAGGTATGATGGGGCCAACAGATCAGGACATGGCCGCCAATGAAAAGATAGTTTGCTACTCACAGGTCTTAAGGGGAGCGGGCACATCAGGCCATGGGAGCCACCCCCAGGTGGGTCAGGAAGCAGAGAGACTGAAGGGAAAGTGGGCCAGAGCCTGCGTCATGGTTTCTGTGCAACAGACAAGGCAGAACAAATGTGTTTTGAGCTAGCTAATTTGAATAAATTCAGGGAACTCTGGGGAACCAAGGCTGTCTGTGGCTGCCTGATATTTGGCCCTGGGGTGATGAGGGCAGGAAGATAGTGGCCTAGAGTTGTGAGCTTCTGAGAGATAGAAGAGGTGGTTGGGGTATGAACACTGGGCTACTTGGCTTGTATATGAAAGTAACACCCCCCTCAAGCCTTTTACTCTCTCTAGGAACTTTCCAGGGTCATCGAGGCCCCAAGATGTAAAATCATAAACAAAAACTAAAAAAAAATAAAAAGGCATGATTAATACAGGGAGATATTTATTCATATTTTGCTATAGAGGAAAATGTGGTTACTAAAAGTTAAGTGGCTTGATGAAGCTAGACAGAAGAAAAATAGCTAGAAAGAAGAAAACTAGTAAAATTCAGACTGGTGGTCATTCCAATCCACCATGGGCTGCCTCTGTCAGCAAGTCATCAAGAACTTTGCTTTCTATCAAGAATATTTTTTGCCCAAGAACTATTCAATAAAGAACTCTCTTTAGTTGCAAGACAGAAAACCCAAACTTGAGCTAATTGAAACAAAGAGCCATCTACTGACCTCTGTATTGGGAAGGGCAGGGGCAGGGATGTGGGTGGATATAATGGGAATTCTCTCTTCTACTCACCTTGGCTTCTCTCTGCATCTGCTTCAATCTTTCCTGTTGCAGGCTCTCTTTCCCCATAAAGCTATACTTGCCTAGAAGTTTCAAGAAGTTTCTCTCATTTTCACCACCTGAAAGCAAAGAAAACTTTTCTTACTGTAGGAGGACTATGATTGGTCTAACTTGGGGCCATTCCATGGATTGATTCTTCTTACCTGGAAAGCAAAGCACTATTATTATCCCATCTTGGGTCATGTGACCATTTGGGGGCAGAAGGCAGAAATGGAAGGGATATCTGTCAACAGAATATGTAACTAAGGGGGTGGTCAGAATAAAATATTAGATGCTCATCAAAGGAATATTTGGTAAAATTCAAAGTGTGATTCTCAGCTGCTCATTGTCATGAAGATCTTGGATGATTTATTGGTTAATCTGGGGCATATTTACCAGAAGATATCCCCATGATATTCCAGTAATCATAAAATAAATATGAAGAAAAATTATTCTATTTTATTACACAATAGAAAAGTAAAGTTAAAAAATTCAGCACAACTCTGAGTGGAGGCTGAATTCTGTTTCAGTTAACACAGAAAGCACAGGCAAGTGTAAGAGGCCTGCAGCTCATGGGAAGCAGGTTTCCCTGGGCAATGCAGCCATGGCAGTCTGGATTTGGGGATACAAAACTGAGCCTCACAGAGCCACAAAGTCCTTAAACAAGGAGAATTAGGCTTCTGAGATTGTCTCTAGATGTTGGTGAGTGCTGAACAAGAGATCAGTTCCTTCTGCCAACTGTAAGCTCCTCAACCTTGGTGTTTTCTGAGAGTTAAACGAACTTTCTGCAATGGTAGGCAATCAGGATAAATGCAGTCTTTGCCTGATTTGGCATCAGAGAGTTACCACTTGACAGGGCAAAAATGATGCTGAGTGTTTTTTTTGTCTTTCTGTCTCTACTGAAAATAAGTAATTGTCTCCGACAGTAACCCCTCCTCACTGTCTCCCAAATCCACCTGTGATTTGCTTGTGTAGTTTAAGCCCAAGGTTTTAACAAGGTTGTTTTAAGTTTGGAACTCAAGGTGGGGCATGGTGGGCTTTGATTAGAACCTCCCCATCTGAGATCCTTATTCCTAATCCCTTAAATATCAGTAAAGTAATCTGTAAAGGTTTACTAACCACAAAATGCATGAAAAAGTCATCCAGGAATCAGATGTTATCTAACACCAAAGTTAAAATGGTCAATGCATGTAGTGGTTGCCTCAGCTTACCATTGAAATTACATCAATTTCTAGGTAGGGATAGGCTTCCAGGAGATCAGAATTATGAAAGGTAAGGACATGCAACATTGGTTGATGGAATTAGTAATCAAGAAATTATCACCTAAAATATGTATTTTGTGTGATAGATAAATCTCTCAAAATATGAATCTTACTGTAAGATTTATAGTTGAAAAAGAATATTTGAAACTATTTGAAAGGAAAAACATTTGAAATTATTAGACAAAGTTGCAGGCCCAGGTTGTTGTGGTGGTAATGATAGTGATGTAGGTGGTGTGTATTTAGGGTTCAGCACAGCTGGAAATGCTGTGTCTCTGTGGCAACAGAGGACACCATTTTCATGGTTCTCTTGGGTCCTTGAGATCAGAAAGTGAGAGCAGGATAGAAAGGGGTTCATGGAAAGATCCTTGGGTTATATGGGGAAAAGAGTAGGACTGAACTCCACACCTCAGTGGAATCTGGGAAACCAGAGGGAGAGGTGCATGAGAGAACTGGCTGTTTTTTCCTGAAGGATCAGAGAGTCACCTAGAATTCAATGTGGTGAAGCTTGAGAAATTCATCATGTCCAGCTCACTCAGTTTTCAGAGGAGAAATCTAAAGTCTTGGGTGGAGGAGTTGGGGAAGTAAAACAACCTACCTACAATCAGGGCTCATAGCACAGGTGAGAAGCAAATCAAGAGCAAACTTGTAACTTCTGAGTGAGTGATGTCTTCACCATCTTTACCATCACACACTTAGGGAGGTTTATCTTTTCTGAAATACAAGAGTCCCCCCTTATCTGTGGGGCATATATTTCAAGACCCCCAGCAGGTACCTAAAGCTGCAGATACATTACCAAACCCCATATAAACTGTGTTTTTTTTTACTTATACATGCATACCTATGATAAAGTTTAGTTTATAAATCAGACACAGTAAGAAATGAACAATATTAACTAATAACAAAATAGAACAGTCATAAAAACATACTATAATAAACATTATGTGGATGTGGTCTTTCTCTAAAAATATCTTATACTGTACTCACTCTTCTGGTGATGATGACATGAAGTTGTAAAATGCCTATGTGATGAGGTGAGGGGAGATGACATGACGTAGGCATTGTGATGTAGAGTTAGGCCAGTAGGTCAATAGTATTGACCTTTGACAACATGTCAGAAGGAGGATCATCTGTTTAGGGCAATGATCTTGGAGAGTACCTGATGATTATGGGTTAGTACATGAAGACTTGGGTGGGGTGTGTTCCTGAAGGCTTCACAAAGTTCAAGTTCAATATCATCCAAGACTATTTTTGACTAAAGTTGGCAGACAAGAAGAAGTTGGTAAATATTTACCATTGGATATTGCTGGCATCAGCTGGCCTTTCTCTGGCCGCCAGGTACTAAAACATAACTACTTTCTGAAGATACACTGTGATACAATGAAAGCACCTGGGCTTTGGAATCTGTCAAAATGGATTTCAAGTATTGGCTCAAACATGTAATAGCTCAATGGCCCAAAGAGAAAGGCTCACCTTTCTTGAATCTCCCTTTTTTATCCATGTGATGGAGTAGTAAGGTAAGTCTCAGAAGGGTGCTGTGAGGATTTAGCAGATGGTATGTAATGCATCCAGACCAACACCTGCCATTGGGATTAGCACCCTTTTCCTAGATTCCATTATGAAACACCTGCAGTTGTTTTAAAACATTTTTTCATCCTCTTGAATAGTATCTCCTTACTTAACTTCCATTTCTACCAGTGGAGCCTGGATATGACATTTATTTTCTCTGCTACACAGTAGAGCTGTTATTTCTGCCTCAAAGTCTCATACGGACTCTATGTCAGTGGTGTGTAACAACTGGTATTTGACCATGTCTGAGAACTAACAGTGAAGCCCTTTTACTTTGTATTTCTAGTGGTGACAGGTACTTAATAAATACAAAGGAGTGTTACATTCTATTACAGAGATGAATACTGGTTGGTGGTACAAATGCATTTCTCCAGGTTGAGAATAGCAATGCAATGCATTTTAAAAAGATCAATCATCTTGTCATTATGGTCTTCTTTGGCTCCAAACCAGTTTATTGGATTCCTTTAGTCTCAAGTAATAATAAAATAAATTGCCTTTTATATTGAAAGGGAAAATATCATGTTTGAGACAGGATTGAGATTTTATGGCCAAGATAAAAATGAGGCTATTGAAAATATAGGTTTCTTATTAATGGACCAGTGAATCATATGTGGATAAGTTCTATTCCTCCTTCACAAGTTGAATCAGCCTGATACAGTGTCATTCTCTGTTTGATATTTCAGGGTGAAGGCTCAGCACTTGAATTCAAATAGTTCTTGCATTTTAGAGTTAAACAGATTAAACCATTTCATCTAATCCAATGTGCTTGATATTTATATCTGAGTTTACCCCTTGAAACATCTTCCATGTACAAGTCATCAAGCCAAAGAGATCCTCCTCTAACTTGATCCATCAGTCCCCACTTCAGACTCATGAAGTTTTATAACTATTCTGCAGTTTGTTGTGATCTGGTCATAACTCTTGTACAGCTGAAGAAAGAGAGAGGTCAATGACTGCTCAAGGTCACATGGAAATTTACCTGCTGATCTGGGAGCAAGAGTCTGCTAGTCAACAACTTTTCTAGATTATCTCATTTCCTCCCACAATGTGCTAAGAAGCTCTGTGCTATGAAATATGAACACATGAGGCAGAGAAGTAAAATATTGTCCTTCTTCTGGGAGAAGCTATGATCTTAGAAGACAAGATGTCTTAGGAGACAAGATTGTCTCCAAGTACAAAAATACTGAGACTAATATCCTGTGTTCCCTCCCTCGTTCCCTATTTAGACATCCATCTTCCATGTACTCAGAGATCCCTCATCTCAGCTCTAGCCTTTATCTCCCAGAATTATAGTTGTTGAGCTAACTTTTCTGTTTATCATTTGTTTTTATATTTTTTCCATTTGGCAAGTCAGTGCCTCATCCTTTTCAATCTGTAAGCTTCAGGATCTGAAGCTGCTAAAAATACAGAAATGTCAGAAATTCAGAATGCTCTAAGGAGAAAGAAATGAAGAAGTGGCTTATACAACTCAGTATGTTCTAACATGCCTTTCTCACCCTGGCCTCTGCCTGCCCTTTCCTTCTCTCTTAAATTTGCGATGACATTTTAATTAAAAAGTTGATAAAAATCAAATATACATAATAAGTCCAAGAACATTTAACATTCGTAGACAAAGGCTGAATTTTTACTCAGATGGAACCTCCCAGCTTGCATGATTCATTTGTGGGAGTCATATGCGGGAGTTGCTGGGGAACAGAATCTTATAAGAAAATGATGAGTGAAGTCACCCTTTTCAAAGAATAAGAAGAGTTGCACCTGAGGTAAGGGAGAGCCTGCCCCTCACCTCAGCAAGTGCCCTATGAGTGCCACAAAAGGGTGAGGCTGGAGTCAGTGACATTGGTAGAAATCATCCTTCTCTGGGGATAACAGGAGCTATTAGGTCCAGTCCCAGCACTGGTTTGATTTTGTTGGGATAAACCAACAGTATCAGTCTTGAGCATGTGCTAGCAAGACTTATCTGTGTAACAATAGCCACAGCAGCAGCAGAAGAAACTGCAGAAGAGAGGGCTGCCATTGGGACCAATCAGGAAGGGATGGATCTTGGTACCCAGAGCTCTGGCAGGAAACCAGTAAGACCCTCATGAAGAAATTTTCAATAAGCATGCAGGATTTAACATAGAAAGGTAGGCAACATGTCGGGTAGGTGCCTGCAACAGTGTGAGAGATTTTGCTGCAGGGGGAGAGGGAGGACTTGGAGTGGAATGTATGTTATCCTTGTGATTGACACCCACTCCTTTGAGCATCTCTTGAGCTTATGTGACTGTAGACCCAAGAGTTATATAGAAGAGGGTGGGAATGAGAAAAGAGGATGAAACAGAAAGAAGGAAAGGTGAATCATTATATGGAACTTTCCATCTACGGAGCACTGTGGTTGGTTAAAACAAAACAGCAACAATGTTTTCCACATCTCTGTTTTAGGCACTGTGCTAGACACAGCGGACACTGACACAGTGGGGCAAAGCCACATGAATCTGTGCACATCTTTTTCTTGGCTCTTGTTATATTACAATTGTCTAGTTTCCCATCTTTCAAAAGAGAATGAGTTCCTCTAAGGTAAGGGCCTGTCTTTTGCACACTTTATAACCTCTTTTTTTTGTTCTTGTTGTTCAGAAATCTGTGAGGTTGAAGGACAAGCATTGTTTTCACAACTATGCAGACAAAGAGACTGTATATTTCCAGTGGACTCAGTGACTTCCTCCAAATCACTCGGCTGGTTAGTGGCAAAGCTGGATTTCAACTTAATCTTCTCAGATCTGTGTTCTGCCACTTGTGACATGACAAAGACAAGGTAAATGGTGTCACATTGTCCTACAGGTGACTATCCAGTTAAGAGATCAGGTCAGGGGTCAGTAGCTGAATTAGAAAGGTCTAAATACCTTGAGGATCCTTGGTGAAGTTGAAGTTTATGATGGCTTTTAAGAAATGGGTATAAATTTGGGAAGAAGAGTGTTGGGGGCATGCTGAGAAGGTGGTGTGACACACAGAAAGGGATAGGTGAAGGAATAGCCTCAGGAATGTGAATCTGCCAGACAAATTTTGTGAATTATTTTGCCATCTCTAAATGATCATGTATGGAGGAGTGGGTAGGATGTGGGACCAGGTGCCAGAATGACTCAACGCAACCAGCTAATCACACATTTTAGAGTTTACCAAGTGAAATCATATACAGGATCTGATTCAAACATGAAAGCACTCTTTGATATTTTAATAATAATAATAATAACAACATACCAATAATATACCAATACCAATAATAATAATAACAATATTCATCATCATCATCATCATCATCATTATTTTAAGGTCAGGAAAGTGTAAGTTTCAGAGCAGAGATTTTTTTCATGGTCATGTTCCAAGGTCAACTAGTAGAGAGACAATAGGCATGAGACTATAGACCTGAAAACTGTTTAGCTTGTTTACCATACCACATATGATTTCTTGTTCTCTCATCTTGGACAAAACCTGACCTTAACTCTCTCTCACAAATGTAGATAATAATGACATCCTACATACCCATGGCATTGTTTGCAAAACAGACATTGACAGTGAACATGGAAGTGCTTGTGAAATCCAGTATAATGCACAGAACAAGAGGGTATTAATGTGTTTCCACTTCTGCTCATGACCTTCAATCTTACTCTGTGGAGGTTCCATTTTTATTGAATTTACTGGGGTTACATTTGTTAATAAAATTACAAAGGTATAAGGTGTACAACCCTATAACATATCATCTGTATATTGTGTTGTGTGTTCACCACCCCATGTCATGTCTCTCCCCATCACCATTTATACCCCCTTTACTCTCTCGTGGAGGCACAGTTTTTCTCTGCAGGAAACGTGAGCTTGCTGAAATGAATGAGCTGAGCCTGTGTCCCCCCATTAGAACGATGTGTCCTCCGTTCCAGCACAGGAGGCTCTGGCTGATTGCAGGGCTGCTCTCAAATCTGAAATGTCAGAATGTCAATGTGAAAAGTCAGATATCATGGGTCAGGCTCCTCTTTTGGCAGGGAAGGGCATGCAGGTTGGCAGCAGCGAAATGCAACGTGCCCAAGGTCACGCAGATGGTTAATGGAAAAGCCATTTCTAATAAACCATCTGTGTTTTTCTTTTTGAGACCTTTAGCCTCTCTTTCGGACTTTTCTGTACACATCACTGTATTCAAACAAAGAAAAAATGGATACCCACACTCCTGTTTTAAACTCTTAACTTTTTGTCTTGTGGTTCAGGTTCAGATACAGGCAGAGGGTGGCAGGAGAGAACACTGATTAATCATATCATCTCTTGGGAGAGTATAAGGATGTTTTTTGTTTTGTTAGTATCAGCACTTTTTAAATGTAACAGGCTTCTTGCTGCTTCTATAAAAGGAGAAAACTAGGGAGAGTTAAAAGAGAAAAGAAGTGAGAGTCAGGAAGCTGATGGCATAAAGGAATAAGTGAACATAATAACAACAATAATAAATAAAATCTGTTGAACACTTAGTATGTGTCTTAGTGTGTGCTTTACATCATCTTAGCTAATCCTTGTGAAAACCCTATGAGGCAGTTTATTATTATCTTTACAGAAGGAGGCTCAGCCTAAGTGAGGTTGACTTTGGGTAGCATGACAAAGCCATAAAAGGAAAAGGGGGGATTTGAACTTGCCAGTGGCAGAGCTTTGATGCCTGGGAATTACACTATACTGAGGTCAAGAAAGAGGGAAGCATTGCTGTTGGGATGTCAGAATTTTCAGATAAGCAAGACATCCATGATGTTAGTACCTACTAGGGGCAGAGGTGGCCATGTCAAAGATGATCCTGAGGCCCCCATGATTCACCATCTTTCATTGGATAAGCACTGGTCTATGGGTTCAAGATTTTAAGCAAGAGAGATACAGCTGCCACTTGTGTTTGACTTTTCTTAATCTTTGGCTTTTTGTTACCTATGGCAGGAATTCTAAGATGACCCCAATGACCTTCCTCCTTGTTTAGTCTCCTCTCCTTTGAATGTGGGTAGAACCTGCAAATATGATGAATGTGACATTAGAAAGTGGGGAGAGCTGATACTGACTCCTCTTAATATTCTTGGCTGTGGAAAAAAGAGAAGGAAAAGAGTGGTGGTTGTGATGGGGGACTCAAGAGTTGGAAAATTTTTAGTTTAAGGTAAATAGTAAGCCTAGTAGGTAATGCATATGTTAAAGCTATTGCTTCAGGGACTACAGGTATGGCCCAGCAGTCCCAGGAGAGACAGCCAACCTGCTGGGGCACAGCTGGATACATCCCAGCTGTTGTGTTCCAGGGAGAGACAGATGCCCTCCTCCCGGCACTGGTAGAGCTAACTGCCCAGGGTGATAATGCTGCAATTTCGTAATCTAATTTCCCTGAATTTCAAAACTCTTCACTGCATTTTGTTCTCTGTTATAAAAAGGCTGGCTTTGAAGGAAATGTAAGACAGTCCATTAGGGTATGAACCTGCCACTCAGATCACCGGCCATCGGAATAAAGTGCCCATAAAGATTCAAGCTATCTCTGCTTATTGGGTTTGGTATGTGACAGGCAGCACAAATGCTGGATCTTCTGGTTTCAGTTGGAAGGGTGGATACCGTCTGGTTTCAGACAGGATGTATCTAAGGATACAGAAAGCAGAAGGACCTCGACGAAACAAAATCCCTGATGCAGACGAGCAGCTGAGAACATGGGCTGAAAGTAAAGAACAGAGTGTTCATGAACTGAAGCTTGACTGCTTTACCTGCCTTCTTACCACTAAGTCTGTTTGAAACTGGGGAGACTCTTATCCAACCAAAAGAATGAGACTTTGCAAGCCACTTAGCCTTGTTATAAAATCTGCAGGATGAACATTGATGTGTATATTCCTATCCTTCTTCTCATTAGCCTCTAGTATAACCTTAACTTGGGGATAATTGCCTGGTGCACACTCAGCCTCCCAGTACTGTTCTCTTTCTCCTGGGCATGTGTCAGCTTGCTCCTTCTTCTCCCCTTCCATTGAGGCATGGTGTGTGACTTGCTTGGAGCAATGAAGTGTCAGTGTTTCACTTCTGGGAGAAACTTTAGAGCCAGTTCTCACAATTGCTATGTCACCTCACCCCTACTACCATTGTTTGCAATGGTTTATAGAGGGCTGCTCTGATGGTTTGGTCTTGGGGGTGGGAACAGTGCAGTCTGCATAGATTAGCTGAGCAGTCTTCAGCTAATCTATGGTGGGCATTTGCTGTGAAGGAAAAACAGGTTCCTGTCATTTTAACTTGTTGAAATTTGAGGATTGTTTGTTACTGCAGTATAATCTCAATCATATTGACATATTATAGACACGTGAATAGTATTGGGCTCCCCATTAGTGAGACATCTCTAGGCTGGTTGAAGGACACCATGCCAAGGGCAAAGGGCCTTTAAAAGAACAGCAACAAAACAGAAATATGATGAGAAAAGCAGTAGCAGTAATAACAACTGTAGGACACACCCTCACTCTGGTAATCCATGGCAATTACAGTCACACAGAGGGTTGCACTGGCTTTTCCAAGAAGTCACTATTCTCTAACAGCAGGGACTGTCTATCCACATTTCCTGTATCATTTCTCTGCAGCATGACCTTGGGATGGAAGAACACTCCATCGGCTGGGATTTTGATGCTTGCCCTCACTCCCTCTGCCCTGAAGGGAAGTTGAATTATAAAATAGAGCTGGCCTTCTCTTGGGCCGTCATGCAACAATGGCATCTGGAATATGTCTTGGGGCTTTGGGAAATGTTTTCAATTCAACATTCTGTGATCATTGTCCAAAGATTCTTGATAGTTCTTTAGGAGTCACTGAATGCAACAGAAAAAAAGAAAAGAAAGAGAGCAAGAAACAACCTTGCATTTGGATGCCTCAGACTAACTACTAAACAAGCAAATGTTGAGAAAACAATTGGGGGACTCAGTGAGGATAATGACTGTAATTATAATTATATATCATGTGTAATATTAGTAATTAGTGTAGTCATATATATTCAAAGATATTAGGGCTCAGAGTCATTTATTAGAAGACTATCTGGGTGTCTGATGAACTGGATTTAATTCCAGCACATCAGAAGCCAACCAGGGACTCTTGGGCAAGTAGCTTAGCTTTCTTTACATTTCTCCGACCCATAGAAGTTTGCATTCTAGAGAGCTGACATCTAAGGGTTTACTCTTACAATGGAATGCCCCTCTTCCCACTTCCAGTCCATTAAAGTGAGTCTTCTTAAGAGTGTTTCATAGACATTCCCAAGAAATCCTGCTAAAGGAAGAGGCAAGAAAGAGGCTACTTCAGTGGGAATGAATTACTTATTCAGTAATGAATAAGTCTGAGCTTTAGTTCAGGCAAATTATCAGGTAAAACTGAATCAGCATGACCTTTAGGGTGTTGTCTCCACAGTCGTCTTGTGCATTCCCTTGTGATTGATCAAATTTGTGCTGCATTTCTAAAACCCAGAAATATTTCCTTTTCCTATTTAAATTTGAGGATTAATTTGAACTGACTCTGGAAGGATAGGCACTCGCACCATAGTATAAGTATCACACAGAGCTATTCTCCTGCTTGTCTCTATAAAGTCTTTATAATTGCCTTTGAAATCCTTAGCAACTTCATATCTACACCTGAATTTGGGGTTCCAGGTGTTTATAATAGTGGTTCCCAAACATTAGCATGGACCTGTAGTGCTTGTTAGAATACAGATTACTGAACCCACAGTATCAAATTCTGTAGTCTGAGGTGGGGTCTGAAAATTTGCCTGTCTCACATGTTCTTATGTGGTGCTGCTACTATTGGTCCACAGACCAGGGATCATCTATTGTAAACAAAAGGGAGCTCAGTCTCATGGTGCATGCCACAGGAGTTAGCTTAGATGCTGCTTGGTCCTCCCTCCCTCTTGGAGAAGGTAGCAACTACTCTCCATTCCCTCATCCAGACTGGCTTGTTTTCTTAGAAATTGAGAGTGAGTTTTAAATCATTTGCAGATAATTCTATTAATTGCTTCATACTTTTATTATCTAAATCTGGGTATTTTTACTTCTTAAATGAGAAAATAAAAATATTCTTATTGCTAACTCCAATTTACTTGGGGACATCTATTAAAATAACCTAAGTGAAAAAGTCCTATCTGTACATGAGCTTCTGACAAGTTCCATTTTATTCGCTATTCTTCATTCTCTGTTCACCCTTCTTTATTCACTTACCCTCTATCAAATTAAAGAGAGTTTCTCTCTAAGATGGATGTTTTGGTTTGCTTCCTTCCAGCCTTGTTGAAGTTCTTACACTATCAATTGGGCACTTCAATTCCCAACTTATCAGCCTCTCCTTTACCTTGCCCTCTTCAGCGTGTAGACGTGCTCAAGTTTCTCCTGCCTTTAAAATAAAATCCTAAAGATGCTCTTCTTTGCCACTTCCACTGCAAGACTGAAGACAAATTTTGACAACGAGATTCTCCACATCCCATGAATTGTTGACATTTTTGAGGGGATGCACAGTTACTGAGAGGAGTGCCAATGCTTTCAAACATAGCAGCATTGACCTCCTTCTTTGGGGAAGAAAGAGAAAAAATGGCCAGTTTATCAAATGGTGGGGAAATAGAAGGAAGCATGTTATTGTTCATATAATCTATGCTTATCCACAGGACATGCTTAAAGATATTGACAGGGGTTTCAAGAAAAGAAGAAGGTCTATCTATGTTCACTTTCCCTTTGCAGGACTTATTCAAGAAAAAGTCTCTCTTGCATAGGTTTAAAATTGGTTTCAAAAACAAACAAAAATGCATTTGTGAGGTTTGCTTGAATCCTGGAATTGCTTGTGCATTTTACAGGCATAGATACATAAGATACTTACTGAAGGAAATGTAAAGGCACGTGAGCTAACACTCAGGTGCTTCCACCCAGTGAGCCACATCCATTGCTCTTCCCCATCTCCCTCCTCTCTTACTTAGGTTGTCAGAAGGATTTGGTGACACACTGTCTCCAGTTCTTGATGTCCAGTGTTGAATGGGCTATAATATATTTGCTCTCCACAAAAGTAGCACTGATGGCTTTGGGACAGTTCAGAAAGAATTCCTTCAGTTTCAGACTTAGTAGGTTTATGTCAACCCCTCATTTTACCTAATTGACCTATCCCATTTGACACATTGACTATTCTCACTTTCAGAAAACAATATTTTCTGGTTTCTTTGCCTTTTCTCTTTTGACCTTGATCCTGGTTCTTCTGTCTGGCCCCAGACTTTGTGGTCTGCTTCTCCTCCATGCCTGTCATTCAAATGTTTGTATTTCACTGGATTTTTACCCTGGGCACCATTGCTCTGTATGAACTTCTTGGACAAACTGTTGTGGCTTTCATTACATCAGTAAACTTCCTCCCACTCCCGATCACTCTATAGGTCAATGGTTTACCCTCAGATACATTTTGAAATGTTGTGAAATATTTCTGATATCGTGCTGAGGGGGGAAGAGAGGTACTGATATTCCAAAGCCAGGAACCAGGGTGGGGGGGCTAGACATCCTACAATGCATTGGATGGTTCCTCCCACACAATAAAGACTTGTTCTATAAATTGCATGATTTTCAATGTCCATTCTGACATTTATGTAAGTAAAAAACCTGACTCTAAGTGTGTGGACCCAGAATATATGTCACTTTACATTAGATTCCAAAGCATTTTTGTTATTTTTATTATATTTTGTATATCCAGGCATGCAATAAATGTGCAAATTAATAAACAATCATACTTTTCATGTTTCAGGACTTTACTATGAATAGTTGATGATATCATCATTTTGAAAAATTACATTAATGATAGCAATATTATTTATATGAGTTGAGTCTCCAGTGTAACACACCCACAGTAGTCTGCATTCAAAGGGATTCTACTTATTTATATCAGTGGGTCTCTTTATCCCTCATTTCACAATGCCAATAGGAAAAAATCAATATTCAGCTAGAAATTATATTAACATTTTCCTCCCCCCAGCCTATTATCCTTGCCTCTTCCCCACATGACTAGCTCTGGGCAAGAGAGGAGGGGAGATACATAACAAAAATTAATAAGTATTAGAGACATCTAAATAGTATTCATTAATTACCAGGCAAAGTATGCCAGCTTGTTTTAACAAGCTGGTATAATTTAACTCAGTCTTCACACTAACTCTAAAAATAGTCATTGTTATTCTCCCTACTTTATAGTTGTTCACAATGCAGAGATTAAGTAGGTCTCAAGGGGAAATGGTTGGTAGATGTAGATCTGTCCATGTCTGTAAGTCATCATGCTCCCCTGATTCTCAGAAAGGCAGCACCACTGGGAAGGAGTTGAGAGTACAGAGGATTAGCGCACATGGGGAGGAGGGCAAATATCAGCATTCAAGGAAGTCCTAAAGAGATAACACACCACGTAAAGAAGGGTCTATAAGGTCAACTTATTTTAATTGCAGGTGGACATGTACATAGAGGGCCAGGGTATTACTAATAATTACCATGTAAAGCTAAAGTCCAGCTGGGCAGAGCTTCTTGCTGCAGAGCTAAGAGCTTGGTCTAATAAAAAATGCACCTAGCATTTTGTTTCATATCCTCAAGGATTCTCTGCAGCACCTTCTACTCTGTCTTCATGTTGAATCCTTTGTGTTGCAATATCCCCAGTTTTGCCCATGACTTAGTTTCTCTTTCCTAGCTCCTAATGATTGATAACTTGGTTATGAATTCATCAAAGTTGGTTTTTCTTTTAGGCTCTGCCCTCTACAGTCCAAAAGTCTGTCCTTCTCATCCCAGATTTCCAGGACCCCAGTCAAGGTGCAGGTCTCTTGACTTCCCTTTAACTGGGCTAGGCAAAGAATACCACCAGAATTTCTTCCACATCCAACAGAATGAGAAATGCTGGAGTGAGTGTCTCTCAAGATTTTTTTCTTGCTCTAATAATGAACACTTTGTTTTTGTTTTCAGTTTGCAAATGGTCCCATAACTTAATTTAATAGTGTTTGTGACAATATGTAATAAATACCATCAAAAGTATAAGTCATTCTGGGTGTGTTAGCTCATTAAAATGAATGCTTGCTAGATTCTCGAGCAAGCTTTGGAAACGTGGTGCTAACTCATGTAAATTGCCATGACAAATGTGCTTCAGGACCAATAAAGTGCGTCCTGATTCATTAATAGTCAGATCCAACATCTCCCTGTTGGTTCCTAAGAAAAGTCGAGTGGAGATCGATGAAAGAGAAATCGCTGCCGGAATTCTGCCAGCCTTCAGGCATTCCGATTAGCGTGTGTGGTTTGGCGGCTGTCTTCTGCGATGCTGTGCACCTGCGATATTGCCCTCGTGTATTTTATCCTGCAAGCCCAGGAAGGCCTCCGAGCTCAGCACGTTCTTCCTGCCAATGCCTGATGTGGAGTCTTTGGATTTAGGCAGACTCCCCAGCCTCCTCCTGGCTCAAAACAAGCGTTACTGGGCTCAGAAGGGGGCTGCCAGATTAAGCTCAGAGCAGGTGAGTGGCAATGGAGTCGGTCCAAACAGTAAACAAGCCTATCTCCTGTCTCAGAAGCGTACTGGAGCCACAGGCATAAATATGCAATAAAACTGCACTGAGGGGAGGCGAACTCATGTTTTATAATGCATTTATGTCCCACGCAGCCTCTGAGATTCCGGGCACAGACCAGGTTGTGGCTGACGGGGTTTTTCCAGGAAAAAAAAAAAGCCACCTCTCCTATTAGTAAAAATGTGATTTGGAACTGTAGGAATGACTTTGCAAGAGGTTAGAAACATTAAACTATACCTTTGTTATTTTTCCCCCAAAATTTTGTTGTTTGATTTTACTTTGTACAAACTGCTTCAGGAACAAAAGATTGAACGACTTATTCAATAAAATCCTATTGTCCTGGGAAAATCACATCTCCAAGGCCTCAGTTGTCTGCAGATGGTCTTTTACCTTTTAATATTTTGCAGTTTACAAAATTAACTTTATTGCACCTAACTTGGATGTTGACTAAGTCTGTATAGCAGACTTAGTGTCTTAAAGTTTAAGACACAAGCTTATGAGCATTTTTAGATTAAATTCTTATATAAAAAAAAAACCAAAACAACGAACAAACAATGAGAAGGCATATTGCCCAGTTTACAGGGGAGAAATATTCTGCTCAGGATAGCTAAGGAAAGTGCCCACTATCACTGAGGGAGCAGGAAGCAGACATGGACACTAACTCATAGCTTCTTACTTTTAGTCTCATGCTCATGTCATTCCATTAAAGTGCCTTTTGGCAAGGAAAGGAGAGTTTCCTCTTTCCATTGGTGCTTTCACCTCCTGCATTTCCACCTCTTCTTGGTAGTAGACCTTGATGCACAGAACCTGTTCACCTTAATGCCAACTTATCTCATTCTGTCTTTGGAGACGTCAGTCAGGCATATACTGGATGACAGTCAACAGCCAGCCAACATTGCTGCCTATTTGGTCCAGAATTTGCTATACAGCTGCAGGGATAAAGGGAGCTTAAGATCGAGGTATTTAAGATATTTTATGGAGTGCCCACTATGTTTCGGGCATTAGAATTTTGGGAGAAAACAGACTTTTATGAATATATATATCCATCCATCCTTCATCCATTTCCCTGCTCTATTATTTATTCATCCATCCTACTGTTCATCCCACTGTCCATTCTACCATTCATCCATCCATTTATCCAATCATTAATTAGTTTAATAACTGCTAAATTATAGGTGGCAGGGCTCCCTCCAAAGAAAGAAAATAAAGGAGGGTAAAAGTAAACCTCAAAAAAAAAAAACCCCAAAACCAAAACTGAGACAAATAAACCCCCCTGAGCTAAATATACTCAAAATAAGACTAAGAGTTATCTTCTGTTAAATTTTTTTTATTGATTTAGAGAGAAAGAGGAAGGGAAAAAGAGAGAGATAGAGGTAGAGAGAGAGAGAGAGAGAGAGAGAGAGAAACGTGAATTTGTTATTCCATTTATTCATGTATTCTTTGGTTGATTCTTGTATGTGCCCTGATTGGGGATCAAAGCAACAACTTTGGCACATAGAGATGACCCTCCAACCAAATGAACTACCCAGCCAGGGCCAAGACCATGACTCTTCTTCTTGAAAGTATATTGCCCCCATTCATGTTTCCTCCATCAAGTAGGGGCCAACTACTCATATACAGTATCCATAGTATATATTGATTTTGACAAGTGAACACAGCTAGAATTGCTTGGCATATTAAACTACTTTCCTTACATTATTATGTTTTATATTTCATGCCAATGAATACAACTTATTAAAGTTTTCTTTTTTTTCTCCCAAGATGTAGCGTCTCAGACAAAAATGAAATACTTCAACAGTCCTTTTGAAAACTTTCTTAAATGTAGATTTACTGCTATTTCTAGTTATGACACAACACTTAGCCTGTACTAGTATACCTATTCAGCATAATTGCAGGCTTAACAAAAATGAAATATGCCTCATAAAATGCAGGTGTAAAATCAATCACAGCAAGCCAGGTATAAAGAAAAAAGCACTTCACCAAAATTTGTTGGTAATTATTTTATTTTATTTATTTTATTTTTATTAGACTTGTTCTTCAGTCTCACCACTTCAATTTCTTATTAAAAAATTGCATTAAAAGTAAGTATTTATGCAAATGTCTTGGTTAAGCAAGGGATAGGCATAACTCTGAGTTCATTGTTGTAAAAATGAAATATTTATGAAAACTCTAGAGGACAACTAGGAAGATCTAATACTACTGGGTTCTGACTAAGCATCAGGCAAGAAGTACATATGCATGATTAATTTATTATCTCCATAACAGTTATTTAAGTTAAGCATCACTGTTATCCACCTTACAGTTCAGCAGATGGGGCAAGTGTAAATGATGTCACCCATCCAAGGGAACTGAGCTGGTCAGTGGCAGAGGAGGACTGAAAACCAGCTTGTCTAACTCTCACAGTTGCTGTTCTCATTAAGGAATCTGAGACGCATCCAAACTCACTCTGTACCTAATATGAAAAAATGGAAGCTTCCATTTCCCCTTTCTGTTAGTTTCTTTCTTTAGCCAAGGAAGAAACATTTAAGGTTTGGTTAAAACAGAGTAGATATCAAAGTAAGCCACCTGCTTTCTTGTATCTAGAAAAGTGTTAAAACAGTCATTTCGAGGAATGCATTAAATAGGAGATTTGGTGTGAGCCTCAACATGCCATCTGGAGGGACAAATTGAAAAGAACAAAAGTGATTTCTTGGCTACAATAGTAGCCCATTCACACTTAGATTAAGGTGACAAGGGATTATAGAAGGCAGGCAAAGCCTGGTTGAGAATACAGGTAGATGTGTCCAAGGATGGGAACCAGGCCTGGATAAGGTTTATCCCTGACCAACCGGTAGGGTGTGGGTTCTTGCCTTTGTGCAGAAAAGATTTCACAACATGAATCCAGGTGATTTTTTTGAGTACATTCATTGAAGCTGGAGAAACAAAGGAAGGGTTAAGGGTAGAAGAAGCAACAGGAGAAAGCCTAGGTGAACTGCTTTGGCTTCCTAGAAATGTTGGGAAAAAGGGGGCCTTGGAGACAGGTTCAGAGGGTAAGTCTGGGACAAGCTGTCACTGCCCACTGCTCCTTTGGTTGCAAGTCTTGTGGGGATCCTTAGAGTTTAGGAGAAAGGAAGTAAAATGTTCATGCTCAAGAAAAGGCATGGGCATGCTACAGAGAGAGCCCATGCTAGTAACCTTTGTTTTGAGGATTTTAACCTCTCTTCTACAGGCTGGAAATCCTAGGGGAGGTCCTAGGGGAGTGTCTTAACAGAATATCTATTAGTTTTCCAGCTGTGTCCTTCAATATGTTCATTTATCAAAATGAGCATATAGGGGATTTTAGGATCATTCTCTAGTCAGTTTCACTGCTTTACTTTTATCTTGGGTCTGACTGGCTTTAATCAGGTTTTTGATATTTTCCCCCCTGACTTCATCCCTCCTTGGGTTTGGCTCGCACAAATGGTACTGACTGGGTCTCTGTTACCTATCTTCCCAACCAGGGTGATTTAAGCTGGGTATTCTCTGCTTAGGGAGGAGAGGTATAAACCATTTTCTCTCAAGTGTCCTTGGTTAAGGAAGATAAGGTCTTGCCATCCACTAGCTGGCTGTAAGTTGTTCAAATTGTTTGGACATTTAATGATCTTATTTAATGATCTTGTCTCAGTTTTCCAATTCTACTTGTCCAGGAATTTTCTTAGCTTGTTACTATCCTGCCTAAGACTAAAAATATTATAGAAAAGAGGGGGGGATGGATCTAACTTCAGAGTGTTTGTTTTAATATAACCCTTAAGACAGTAACAAAATCAACAAACAAATAAACAAACCTCATTTTTCTTAGCATGCAGTGGGCAGAGCCCTATCTCACTGATGCTTGAATCCCACTTCAGGTCATGCTCTTCATCATGACATGATCATCACTATCAGCTCTTCCTGAGCCAAGGGGCAGGCTATGAAATGCCACCACACACCCAGAAACAGCCATGTTCCTAACAGGGTACCATCCAGTTTCAGGCACAAGGAGATTTTAAGCAATTCATCAAAGCACAGTGCACATACAGTGACCAAAAACAAGTGGAGAAATTAGGGTGAGGAATCAAATGATAAGTGACTTACAAATACGAAAACAGGGGTAGATAGCAGGTATTCAAACTCAAAAGTAGGTATACAATCCAGACTCATTGAGGGTGAGTGAAGATAAGAGGCTATAAGAAACAAGAAGGGGCTTCTGGAGGAAGCCATTTGTGAATAACCTCTGGCTTGGCTTCCCTGAGGGTCCCTCTTCAGCTCATAAGGAAGCAGGTCACAAAGTCTCATATCATATACTATGAGCCAAAGTCATTCCCAGCAATCCCAATTCCAATAGCCAGTTCTTCCCTACTCACTCATCTGACCAACCTGGATGGATGGTCAACAGAAGGCCAAGTCCATTCACTTTGAAGGTGCTACAAAACATACAGAGTATCCACTGATCAAGAACAGGTGAATTTACCTTTCTATAAGAAATCAGAGCTTTTGGTCTGAATAATATAAGCTGGGTTCAATTATTGGGGAGAACATACAGTGAAAGAGAATATTTATGAAATGATTGTGAGTCTCAGAGATGTACAAGTGAACTCAGTTTCTCTTATTCCAAACACTGGGGAAGTTAGAGCTCTGACTTTTGTAAGTCTAGTTCATTGCAGGTTTTAGTGGAGGAAATGATTAAGGCTAAATTTTCTGAATGTTTGGACCTATTTATTTGGGAAAAAAGTTGAAATAATTTTGTTTACTGAATTTAGATGGATGACTAAATTAGGAAAAAATTGGAGGAGGTTTATTAACCTGCTTTTCTTTTTGGATTAAGGAGTTTAGGTAATCCTATGACTTTGCACAACCCAAGTCTTTAAATCTTCAATCTAATTTTCACATCACTGTGGCACAGATACAAATTTCCCAACTTGATGCTGTGAACTGAGAATATATATTTCAACACTGATTTGTTTGAGGAGCTACAGGCACTCAGGAGCAAACTGGACATGTGGATGGAGCAGATGGAGACTTGAGAAAGCACCTAAATCCCATTGCTAAACTGCCCTGAAGTCATTGGAATCCCAGCTGTCAGAGAATTGTAAAGCTACTCAGGGGAAATGAAAACTCAGTTTCAGAAACAATTCGTAGATCTGATGGACATGAATCACGTCTTATGCTTTTGTGTTGGCGTTAGACTCCAACTCTCAGCCTTTAGACTCTAACCCTCTGGATGCCTCTCCTTCATTTAGCATCTGCCTCATTTTTGAGGTTGAAGTTCCAGAAAATTGCACTGGACCAAAAACAAAATATGGCTGCCAAGAAGTTGGCATAGCACAGGAATTTTGGAGATGTGTACAAAAATCCCAGAAATACCCAACAATTTGTTGTTATGTGAACACATTCTGGAATGTGAGGTGTATTGGGCTTTGTGAGAATATATTCCCTTTCATGAAATGACTGGAACTGGGACTCGAAGGCACCTTCAATAATACAGCTTAGAATCAACATGGAGATGATGTCTCACAAAATCTGTCACTTTCAACAATTGTATCTTGATTGACTATCAAAATTGGTCAATTATTACTACTCAGCCTCCAGTAGCACACTTTTTAAAAGAATAAAATTGATTAGGCTTATTTAGAAATTGTATGACTATGACAAAATTTAGTGGTTTAAATAGCTAAGAGCTTAATACCTTCCATTGTTACTGATCAAAATTTCATGAAAATTTTTGATCAAAGGAGCTACCGCTGAAAAAAGAAAGTCCGTTTGTAGTAGATTGCTATGATTTGGTTGAACAGCCAATGCATCTGACCATCACTACTGAAGAAGTTACAATGGTGACTGCTCCTATCTAAATTTGTACTTATTGCCACCTGTTGAGAGCCTTTGGACTACCCAAATGTTGCAGTACTTCCTCTGAGCTCTGAAATTGCTTTATTTTTTCTTCCATTTGTCTTTATTTGCTTTTATCTTGGAAAGATCTCTGTTTTTTATCTAATTTAGTTTCAGTTTCTTTGGTCAGAGACTTGACAACATTTATTTGGTTTTCTAATATCACTTTCTAGTTAAAAACACAGGCCATTCTGAGGCCACCCTCAGAATCTTAGTCACTGCGTTGCCATGGAAATGTGTCACGCTAGTGTGGAAGAACAACCTGGATGTTATAGATGGCTTCATTGTTTTACCTACAATGGTGCCAACAGAGTGAGCTACAGCATCTTATATAATCCAAACATCATTCTTCTTCTCTTTGCAAGTTGGAGAAGCCATTGCTCACATTTCATCTCTGGCCCCTGGGGAGATTTAAATTACACAAGTAGGAAAAATTTATTACTCCAAATGATGAAGATTGTTGGAGGTAAGAAGTGATCATTCAGATTCAGCATTAATGACAGTGAGAATGTAGACACAGGGAGATGAAATTCTAAGCCCCTGATGTGTTCTGAAATGTTAAATAACTTCCTTTCATCCTCTGGTGCCTTTTTGAGAGGGTCCAGGTGTAAAAATGAGGAATAAAGAAATGGAAATCACTTTTAAAATTAGCACATGCCTGGACTGGAAAAGAAAAAAAAAAAAAAAAAACAATGAAGCAAGAGATACATTCTAATGAACACTGAAAACAAACCAGAAGGTGAATTATTATTTACTGTTGAAGTTTGCTGACCATTTTGTCAAAGCTATCACAGATTTAAGTATAGATATATGATTTTCTAAGTGGGAGAGGTGCATGAGACAGGTAGATACTTCGAAAATGCCATGTGGAACTCAAGAGCTCAGAGCTTGAAATCGATAACTATGTTCCACCTCAACCACTGCAATTAACCTGTTTTGAACCCAGTGTCTTACTGGAAGAACGCGCATACTTCACGGAGCTGTTCAACACTCAACCCATGCGCACAGTATGGGCGCAGGTGGAGCAAGGCAGAAACCTCGTCTCTGGCTGACTTTTCCCACTTTGCTGCTGATCCAGCGCTTGAGTTCATCCATTCTTAAGAGATCACCTGGATTCCTTGCATCAAACAGCTTAAAATATTGGGTCAGGGCTCTGATTCACTTAGATGTGTGTTAGATATCTACTCCTGGATGAATTACCAAGGCCAAAAGTTAGGTATCCTGACAAAGATGTTCACTGCAATGTTACATTTCAGTGGTAACCTGAGGGTGAAAACCTGAACATGAGAGGCAACACTTTGGGGAGCATACACTCCAGTACATCATGTAATTGAAGGTGATTTCCCCTCTTTTTTTGGTTGTTATTAAGATCAGTGCACACTTGCCTCTTACCTCTAGAAAACTATGCCAAGCCCATGGGGTGACATTAGTGTGCTCTGTAAAGTTTCTGTAGCAGGAGCCCTGCCTCTCCAGTTCCCCACGCAATACCCCCACCTGGACCAGAGGCTGGCACTGGGGAGCCTCAGTGAACATACTTTGAATGAGTAAAGAGATAAACTTCTGGCTGTATTATATTTTTCTACTATATTCTTCTTCTTTTTACTTCTTTGCTAGTATTTTATCCTGTTGTCTTGTGTATAATTTTGAAAACCACCTCAATTCAAAAGGACAAGGAAGGGAATTGTTGGAATTTCAGGTGGCCATAAATAACATGCCTCCTCGCATCCTGAGTTTAGAATCATTGAGAGTGAGATGCCAGAGAAAGCCTGGCATGGACCATGACTTTAGGTTTATAGACAAATTACCTTGCCCGTGTTTCACCTCTGAATGTTGCGGACTTGTCAGCTTAGCCATTGCCGCAGGCGGGAAACCGCAAGCATGCCCTGGAAAGAGCAGAGCCGAGCCTTCTCCATTTCTTCTCGTGCACTCACTGTTCTGATAACTCACTCCTGTTCCCCTGGAAGCAGTGCAAGTCATGGGAAAGACTGACGCTATAGTGTAGTACAAGTTCCTTTTTATGGAAACCAAGGCTTATGGGGATGGACATGTCTTCCTAACAGGTCTAAAGAAAGAAATGGAGGACATAGAAAATCTGCTGTAAAAAATAATAAGACAAAACCAAGTTTTGATCTTGTTATTCTTTCGAGGTAGCTGCATAAATGATAAACCTCTTCTTCCTCTGCCTCCCCAACCCTTGCCAATTTCACTCCATTTCAGTAGCTACGTTCTTCTCTATTTTGGCTCTGTGTTCTCAGGCTCTTAATATCCTTGCTCTTTTCCTGGGATAAGTGACATTTGAAAATTATAATGAATTTGGCAAAGATATTAAATCTATCATTTCCAATTCAAACATCCATTACCCTAATGTAGCCACAATTCTAAAAATTTCCAAGACCATTGGAATGAGGGAAAATCTGCATCTGTCACTGGGAATCCATCCTGTGGATATGAGAGTCACTAAGCCCTTTTCCTTTGTCCTGACATTCACAATGGGAAGAGTGGTTATGAAATGAGGATATGTCAACTCGGTCAACAGATATCCACCAATTTTCTACCACGTGTAGGACATTTTACCTCAAATACAGTAAAATCAAGATTGACTCATACACATGTTTTCAAAAAGATACTTCAGAGCACAAGGTAAAACCAGCGAAAGATGGTCCAGGACCTGCTTGCCTGATGACCCACATATGAGGATGGAGAAGAGAACTAAAATTGCTTACTGTCTTGTACAAAAATTTCACCTGTTGCAAAATAACCATGGACAGGAGTATGGACTAAAACTTACAAGATATTGACAAGACCCATAAAAGACTTCAGTATTTTGTAAACTCTAAATAGTTAATTAAAGATTTTTCCTGAAAGGTGGAAGGACATTTATATATGAGTCCATCAAGAAAGTGAATAAACATCCAACGAATACTATTCTCTCACAGACTTTTAAAGTCCATAAAAATATATCTTTCCTAAGTACTGGTGGGGGCGGGGGGAGTTAAAACAAAGCATTAGTTAGGCAAGAAATGAAAACACCTGCAAGTTATGTATAAAAGGACCAGATGATAGGTACTTGTTCTACTGTAAATTTTGCTTGGAATTTTTTCCTGAAAATATAAATTAAAATCTCATAAATTAAAATTTTCATAATATTAATAAAAATAATGTTTATTTTTAAAAGCTGACATTGAGTGGTAAATTCTCCAAGATTCAGCAGTCCACACCTGGAAATCAGGTATTAAAGAAAGACCTAAGGGCTCTTAGAAAATGCAGGCAATAACGTCAACTGACCTCTAGAGGGCTCCCTATAAACCAGATTTGTCCCTGAAGTGATAGACATCACAGAGGGAACAACTTTTTTTTTTTTTAGAAGTTGTTTACACAGATTTAAAGACTTTTACTTGGAGAGACTCATGCCTAACTTGCTTTAGTAAATGACACAAGAATTTTCACCGACCTTTAGGCATAGTTCATTACGTTCCAAATTTTAATGCAGGTTATTCAGCTCCTCTGCAGTTTGTGCTCCAGGCTACCCGTTGACCTTGGACCCAGCACCAAACACGACGCCGGGTACAAAAGCAGGTGACCAAGAAATGCGTGCTGATTTCAATTAATCCTCTCTATTAGTTCAAATGGTGTTTAGAAAATGTTATCCACACAGGATGAAACTGACAGTAATGTTAATATTTGACATTTTTTGTAGCTTCTAATAAACACACACTTTCTTGCACAGTAACTTACTGAAGCCTTAAAATATTAGCAAATCAGGTTTTATTATCATTTACATACTTGAGATGATGAAATCTAAGGGACTTGATGTAAGAAAGGTGCAGATTCAAATTTAGCTCTTTCAATGTCTATCTCAGTGACCTCAGTGTCATTGACTCATTGATGCTTCTGATTATCCAGATAAGGAAGTGACAAATCAGTCACCTTTCTAAAGTCCCTTAGTGGATAGAATCACAGAACCTTAGAGAGGGAGAGAAGGCATCAGATATGATCTCAGCTAATTGCTCATAACATTGGAAAGCTGGTTGGTTTGTGAAGGAAGCTAGGTAGGGGGCCTCCAGATATCAGCTACTAGAAAGACGGAGAGCCTCATGTCAAATTCAACTAACCCAGTGCCAGCAGCAGAGGTTATAGCCAGAAAGGAGAGCCATTTCCTTAGTCGAGAAACCAAGAGACTTAAACATACCACTAGGATGGTTCCCAAGCCAGGAGGTACCAGGACCGAACTGAGTATCAAGTTTAAATGAAAAGCCATCAAGTATGAACACAAGAGGGAGTGGCCAAGGTGGGATCTGGTGGGCATGGACTTGACCCCAGGTGACTTGGTTAAGCTGCAATGTCCTAGTCAATTTCCCCCATGCTGTTTTAATCTTAATGATGCAGTGTTTGGGACAGGAAGAAGAGGAAGAGAGAAGTGTTAATCTAATAAAACCATCAATTTTCTTCCTACTCATCAGCTGAGATCTGGCAGTAAACTTGGGGAATCATGACCCAGAGAAATGTACACCTTCAAAAGTGGTATATCTCTCTATCTGGTAATTAGCATGGACTGGTGGGGCTGTTTCTAAGCCCTGAGAGGGATAGGGGGTATTAGGGCTGAAATGGACAAAAGATGACAAAGAAGAGAGGATGAATCCCTGATGGTAAGCGATGCCTACTGTGCACTTTTCCCATGGGTTCGTCCTCCATAGCATTCCTTGGAAGGACAACAGAACACAGCTGTGAAGAACCTAGAATGCTGGGTCTGGACTTTCTCTCCATCACTCACCAGCTCTGTGCTTTGAAAAAACATCGTGATATTATCCCCATTGAGTTAATGTATAGTACCTACTTCATGGATCATTATATAAAAAAGTTCACACTTAAACTAGGGCTTTTTGAACTTTATAAAGTCTTAGTTTAAATTTTAAAATATTTATATAATATATGTGATTCATTCAGACTAGCAAACCCCAATAAGTTTAGTTATTTTTATGGAAAAGGAACAGGGTGAATGAAAGCAATCTGGGAAAATGTGATTACTTGTACCAGCAGAAAACCACATTGGACACCACACTCTTAGGATCTGGATATCTTTCTCTTCAGGGTCTACAAGAAAAACCTGGGCATTTTAGCATGACTTTAAGAATTTACAATATATTTGTGAATTTTCTGTCCGTATCTCTTATTTACCTCTCCAGATTACTGTCCCAAAGAAAGACTTGCACGTGTTCTAATTTATCTGTTAGTTCAACAAATAGTTATTGAGCATCTCCTGGACGATGGATCGTTGAGATCCAGTAGACAGAATCCCCTGTCCTCCGGGAGCCTCTACTGTAATGGGGTTCACTTGCATAGTCACTCATGTTCATTTTTGCGTTTCCTGGCTACTGTGGAATCGTTGGAGGGTGGAGAAGGGGTTTCATTTTTCCTCTGTCTGAGTGGTGACTCTAAGCGTTTTCAAACACTTGTTTCCTTTGGATGTTTTTTGGGAAAGCTGAGTTCCATCCTGGTCCCTGCTACCTGTTCAGCTGCCAGAAAGGGACACTTAGGAGGGAGCCCAGATCTCTATGTTCATCTGTGAGCTGAGCACAGGACCCCACTGACTCCCCGTCAGGGGCTAATTCCACTCCCACTGAGTCCTGCTCTGTGTTTCTGGTGCTCTGTCCTGAAAGCCCCCCCGCGCCAGCCTTTCAGAACACAGATTGGGGCTGCACTTCCTCAGACCCCCTCAAACCTGCCTGCACCTTGACCCCAAGTTGCTCTCTCAAAGTAACTGTCTCCTTGAGCTCCTTGTGGGATGTCAGTGGAATCTTCTGTTCTTAGCCATGCCTTTCTCCGATGGTCGCTGCCTTCGCAATTTCTCTGTGACGAGCCACATCTGGCACACTAGCAAATTCTAATGAATATTTGTCAAATGAATCAGGCTGCTGTGCAAGATTATCTGAGGGGGCTGTGGGTAAACACTTTATATTTTAATAAATTAATACTTAATGTTTAAAACAAATGTAACTTGAATAAGTAGATGAGTGGGTTTTGTTTTTTTTTTTAATTTTCAAGACCAACCAATTTAGCAGTGGTACAACACTGGCCAAAGTTTGGGAAACCCCGACCCAGTGGCTGACAACACAAGTCTGTGGTTTAACTGGCTGTACCTCAGTCCTGGTTCAGACACAAACCAGCTGAGTGACCTTGGGATCCTGGGAAAGGGGCTATCTGGACTTTAGTTTGCGTACTTAAAAGTTGGGCTAATTATAGTACCTACCTCACAGGGTTGTGGTGGTGTGTAAATGAAATGGAAAATGTGTAATTCATGAAATGCTAAACCTTGAAGCAGACACCTGTGAATGTTCAGTGAACCGTGGTTACTATTAATCAATATTATAATAACATAACTATCACCTTGTCAACTCCTGCTTCATAGTCTAAGCACCATTGAATGGAGGGACCAGGCTGCTGCTTTGTTCTTGACAAGTGCATAAAAGCTGGGGCAGGCCCAGGGCTGTGCAGGTGGACCCCGCCTGTAGACATGCTGAGAGGAACCTGGGACATGGAGGCAGAGAGCTGCACAAGACCAAGGAGAAACTGAGGCCTGCTCAGACATCCTGTGGCTTAGCTAATGAGCTGTCTCCTGAGCAGTGGACTGAGAAGACTGATACTGCTTCTGTTACCTACAATATTCTAATTGATAAACTTCATCCTTTAAATAAATGACCTGGCTTTCCTGAATCTTACTTAGACAAGTGCTTAATCCATATTCAACGATAAGAAGCAGAAATTCTGCAGAACAATGAGAATGCACATAAATGAGATGAAGTTTTGTTTAATCATAAAACCTGAAGTTGGTTAGTCACTCCACTGCCATCTAGCCTGATCTAAACAAGGCGATGCATATATACCATGGAAGCTTTTCTCTTCTAAAAATACCTCATTGCCATTCACAGGAACAGTTAGATAGAGATATTTTGTTTTTATGGCCTTTATTTCTGAAACATAAAAGGTTTTATGTTTCTAATCCCCGGACAATTTTTCATGGTATTTCTGTTTATTCCACATTCTGCTTTCAAGCCATGTTTTGGGGGAAAAAAAGCTGCAATGATTTCAGGAAAGCCTAAAGTGTTTTTCAATTACCCTGAGTGAGTTCTGGGAGACTCAGGCAGGCATCATTCAGCTCCTCTGAACTTAGACAATTGCTCAGCGTGACAGCAGTTACTCTGGCTGGGATTTTACCCTCTCTGTTGCTTTTGAATTCTCTGTGGTTGCTCTCATTTCCTTTTGCATTTCTATTGTTTATTGCAGTGAGTTTCAATGGAGTTTACCTAGACTGATTTTGTAGCAATAAAGAGTTGTTTACTTGAAGTTTTTCCAATATCAGAGTTTCATTATGCAGAAAAGGAACGACCTAGTAGTCACTTTCAATGACTGCAGCGTGGGTTTGGATGAGGGGCCCTGAGGAGATGAAACTGGGGCGGGGAGGTGCATTTCCTGCACATTCCTTCAGGAGCAGGGTGACTTCCTGGGTGTGTGGCCGGTACAGTCACAAAGGTCCACACTTAGAAGAGCTCCGTCCTTCGTTTAGTGCTCTGTTGTCACCATGAAATGCTTAATAATTTTTTAACAATCCTTTATGGCTTTTAAAGTCATGGACTGCCCAAGCACCAAGCTTGATGCCACATGAGACTCCATCTGGCTTGGAATGTCACCGCCTCCTTCTTCCCTTCCTAATGAGCCCTTCAGAGCTCCTGGATCATTCTCTGCACAACTTTCTCTCCCTTCTCCAGGCAGATGTAGTCACTCCATGTCTTTGTGTTTCCATGGCAACTCGTGCACACTTCTGGAATTGCACCTTTGATTCTGCACTACATGTGCACATGTGACTTGCTTTCGATTCCAACCTTGAACTCCAGGGCAGGGATCAGGTCTGAGTTGATCCTTTTGTTCCTTTGGAAAAGTTCCTGATACTCAGTAGTGCTCCCTCAGTGTGTGATAATGACAAACATTCATTTGCATGTGACGCTTTTCATTGCTCCTGTGCATGGCTCTCTCTGCACAAGGCACCAGTCCACCTCCCTTCCTAGTATATGCAGAACCCCATTCACCTCGTAATGCCCAACCGAAGTTCCCTTCTTCTGAGGAAACTTGCTTGAATGTAAAAGAAAGAGGGAATCACTTCCTTCTCTGAGCTCTCTCAGCACTTAGCACATTGAATTATGAGGGTTCGAAACTGTTTCCCTCACTTGACTGAGTGCTCCTAGAAGCTGTTTTACTTAATTTGTGTCTTAAACTCTCACGTGATAATCAGAACAAAACAACAACAATGAAGAAAGAAACAAATAAGTACAAAGGAAGCAAACAAGAAAGGAAAAACAAGTAAGTCATAACACTGCATGATACCCAAAAGATGACATGATAGATGAAAATTCCAAGTGGGCAATTCAGTTTTATTATCTGACATGGCATGGGTTGCTTAAGTGTCTTTTTCTTTACCCTGCAGGGAGCAGAAGAGGAATAGGAGAACCCTAAGCTAATTGACTTTTTAGCGCAAACTTGCTTGAATTGTCTGGTTCTATCAGTTTTATGGATCTGGCTAAACTAGAACCCACACTTTCTTTCCCAGGTAGAGAACAGAAGTTTTAAATATTAAGGTAAAAAAGTAGCTCCCTTAAAGTCTCACACATATACCAATTGTGTATTTTAGATGCCTGTTGAAGATCAGTTGATTGGGTATGTGTGGGCTTATTTCTAGGCTCTTCCATGTTCCATTGGTCAGTGTGTCTGTCTTTATGCCAGTATCGCATTCTCTGGATTACTGTGGTTTTTAATACATTTCAAAATCAAGAATTGTGCTGCCCCTTGCTTTGTTCTTCTTGCTCAAAATCCCGTTGGCTATTCAGGATCTTTTGAGGTTCCTAAGAATTATAGGGGTGTTTTTTCTGTTTCTTTAAAAAACTGCCATGAAAGTATGTTTTAAAGCATCGCTTCACATACTTCCTCCAATAACCCTGTTTAGTAGACACTGCTATTGCCATTTTTTTTTTTTCTGGTAGGAAACTGAACTTCGAACAGCAGTGTAATGTGGCTGATAAGCAGGATTAGAATGAAACAAATGCTGTTCTGTCCCCAACACACATTTTTGTGTTTTTGGCTGGGAGGTGGGATGAGGTGTTACTCTCACTAATAGGTTGAACTCAGTTCATTTTAAAAATTCAGAAGGCAAAAACTCATTCTCAGGTAATGGGTGCCAACTAATTCCAAAAATAATCTTTTACAAGTCTCTGCTTGCTAGAGAGTGTTAACTGTTTAGTAGCAGTCATTTTTAACAAGCCCATAACATTGCCATTACATGAATTATACATGGCTTATAAAATGATTATTTAGTCAGTGGAAAATTAAATCTGTCAGTGTTTTCCAAATCTGAGCTAGGACATTCATCAGAAGAACTGTTAAATTTTTAATCAACTGTACCGCGGTTGATGTAGCTATAAGCCTAAATTGCTCTTTCTCTGTCATTCCCCTTGCTGCAGAATATAGTGCAAAATTACCAGCTCTATGATGCTAATTGATTTTTTTTTCTTGCAGAGATTTAAGACAGAGCAACATGCCATCCAGTGTTGAAATAAAAAAGTTGTGTGAGCTTCCAAGACACACTTCATGTAGATGGATGGTGACTTAATATTTTAAAATGTTTTAGATTTTCCTCCATCTGATTCAACCCCTTGGACTGCAGTGAGCCTCAGACTGAGATCACACTCCATATATTCAGACCCAAACATTAAAAGTAAGCCATTATGTAGTGTTTTAAAAAACACTAAGTGTTATGAAAACAATAGCGTAAGAAAGGAGGACTTCCACCTGTATTTCAATAATACGGCCTAATGAAAGAGTGGAGTCTCCAAATACACAGGAAGAGCCAAAGCTTCATATGAATAGATAACTCTTGTGGCCATAAAGTGATGTAGACAGTTTCTCACTTTCTTTATAAATCCTCCTTTTTAAATACATTTAACATTCTTCTGATTGACCTCCAAGGGAAATTCCTTTATTTATTAGTACTACTTTTCAAACGTTTCTCTGCATCCATTTAAAAAAGTATTTTCACATGTAAATAGAGGTAAGCAAAGGGAGGCAGGGCCACGATAACACTTACTTCTAACCCCGCAACCCTGTGTCAGGAGCACAGCTGGGAGCTGGGATCCAAAGGTCCAGCACCTGCCCCAGGCCTGGGCTGGCATCACTGTGTGGGTTTCTGCCCAGTTTCAGCCCTTCATGACTTTCCATTGGCAGTAACAGGGTTTTCTAGACCAGTGTTATCAGACTTCAGTGTGCATGCAACTCACCCAGAGATCCTGTTAAAATGCAGATTCTGAACCAGTTGGTCTCCAGGGCAACTTGAAATTCTGCACTTCTCACATACTCTTAGGTGATGTTCCCAGAACCATGCACTGAGAAGCAAGGGTCTGTGGTAAACATCTGGAATGGGTTCATCTAAGATGGGGATTTTGGTAGCAGTCCCGGGGCTGGACCACCATTTCACAGTGGGGCACATGTGACTTCCAGCAGGCATGCCTCAGCAGGAGCGTGTGTGGACACAGGATGTGCCCAGAATTGATTTGGTAGAGTGTGGCAGAAGTGGCGTGGGGGGCGAGCAAGGAGATTAGATGTGTCTGCACTTTGCTCTAGAGGAAGCTTGTGTTCACATTAGGATGGAGACACATAGGTGATCATTTCCACATCCCCTTCCAATGTGCTCTGGTGTGGGGCTCCGTCTACTGGGAGGAAAGGGTATCTTTTATCATCCTCATGATGGGGTCACTGTATGAGACAAGGATACACTTGATCAAGGCTCCTCATAGTCTGTTCCCAACATTTTTGTTCTGATCACAGACTGGAGATAAAACTTCACTGTTTCCCTAACATACTCTGTACTTAGAAACCTTTGTACATTGCAATCGCTTTTCCCTCTAACTGGAATGTTTTTCTTCTGTTACCTGCCTGGTGAGATCTGGCTCATCTTTCCAGATAGAACTCAAATAAGAAGCATGCTGTGTCCTCTGAGTGGCTAGTCCCCACTCAGGCAGAAGTGATACTCCCTGTGGGAGCCTAGTATTGCTGTGGTAGCATCTTCACGGTTCTTCCTGGTTCTGTCCTCCCCGATTCCATCCACCCTCCCACCACAATCCACCCTGAAGTCTGAAAAATGTAAATCAGAGCATAAATCCATCACCCCCAGCACCCGTTGGCTCACAAGTGGCCACTCAAACAGATTAACAAATGTCAGCTTCCCTGTCTTGGTCTATAAGAGCCCATGTGACATGTCTCTGCCTGCTTTGGGATCCTTTTCCACACTGGGGTCCACTCCTGCACAGAGGCCTGGGTTCCACTGTCTCCCAGCCCAGACATGAGCTGCTCTTCTTCCTCAGGAGCTTCACTGGCCTGGCCTTGGTTTGTCCTCACTACAGTCTCAGCTCATTCCACCAAACCTAAAGCCAAGTGGCCACAGGCTCTCTCTGTCTTGTCCTGTATTGCTGTTGCCACAGTCTTCATAGGGACCTGCTGTTTTTTTATGTGTTTATTGTCTGTCTTCTTCTATCAGTATTACTAGTCCCATGAGAGGGGACTCTGCCCAATGTCCAAACAATGTTTGGTGCTTGGATAACTTTCAGTAACTATTGGTTGAGTCAATAAACATTGAAAATATTTTTTTAAATGGCATCCCCTTTAGGCAGACAGATCTGGGTTTGAGAGCCAGCTCTGTCCTGTGCAAACTAGCTCCATACAGCCTTGAGGCCTCAGCTTTCTGTTTTGTGAGATGGGAATAATAACAGTCTTACCCTTCAGAGCTGCTGTGAAAAGTAAAATGTGATAAAGCACAGAACATGTAGCAGCACAACATGGCATAAGTCATGAGCTCAGGCAACATGGCTATGGTTTTCATTGCTATAAACAGCCCTTGACACAAGAAGAGCAGTCAGGTTGGTGGGAGCCAGAGTGTGAACTCACGTGAGAACCATGGCCTTCTCTCCCAGCTGCAGGAGACAGCGCAAGAGGGGAGTGTTCATGTAGCGAATCAGCTTGGAAGTTAGTAATTATCTGATTAATGACCATCCCACAAAGGGCTTCTGTTCCAGGATGACGGGTTTAAGTGTATCTGGACTCAAGGGGAAGATTCCAACCTGCTGCTATGTGAATAGGGAAATATTTAAATTTGGATGTATGGAGTGGGGAGGTAATTATGTGTGTGGCAAACATATGGCAGAGGCTATATTTCTCCCGCTGAAAGAAACAAGTCCAAATATGTAGCATACACACATTCTCCTTCCTATAAATACACAGATTGGGCAATGCTGCACAACATTTTGTTAAGTACTAGAATCCCGGAGAAATCGCTCAAAGCACGTTATCAGAGGAACAGATGGCGATGTCCCTCCTGGTCTGAAGGTATTTCTGGCTGTCATGTGGTTATTCTATAAATAAACCCCTCTGAGAGGCAGTGGAAGGTAAGCAATCGGTATTCTCTGGCTTTACAAGAGAAAGTGCTGGGGGAAAAATGAAAGAATGGCTATTTTGAAAATGACTATCACAGAAACTGAGGGGAAGAAGGGACCTTGAAAAACCATTAGGGCCAATCATGTCTTTCTAGGTGAGACCTCGTTGCATTAGATTCAGCTTGTCTTTTGAAGCCCTTGTGAGAATGACTCCAAGATTCAATCATAACATCTGTGGCCTTGTTCAAAAATCCTGACGAGGACTCTCCCTGAGCTGCTTCCTCCCATTGCACATTCCTCCCAAGACCTGGTTCGGGTCAGGCAGTGCATCATCTGGTCAAGCATTTCTGCTGGTTCTGCTCTGGCCTGTGGTGGGGACCTCTGAAAGGAGGTACCATTCACCAGGCACCAACTATTTCCCTGGCATTTTGCATTTAATATGTTTGTTTTTTTTCCTCCTGACTGTTCTAGGAGGCATGTTCATTATTTTTATTTTACAGTTGAAGCTTTGAAGTCCAAGATATGAGCTATTCAATCAAGGTCACAAAGGTAGAAATTGGGAATCCCCAGGTTCTCTGCTTCTTTGTTACTTCATCAGAGCTGTGCAGCGATCTTATCTTTTCTTTCTAATTCTTTGTGCTTATGCCCAGAACCAAAAGGATAACCACTTATTCTCCAAAGCAGAACAAAAAACTCAGCCATGAATGGGCAAGGAACAGCTGTAGAATATCCTTTCATTCATTCATTCATTCATTCGCTCACTCATTTATTATTCTTCAACACGATAATGAGAGTAAAGGACCTACGGCATGCTTACTGAAGCCAGACACCTCCTGTCATTCTTGAAATGTCTCTGTCTTCACTTAATCTTGTTTAGTTACTTGAGCTCTTCTGAACTAGAGTTGCAGTCCTGTGAAACAGAGAAATTACCTCCCATAGAGCTGGGGTCTTTTGTCATTACTAGTACTTTCCCTTTGTGCAAAGAATAAGGTTGGGGGAGGGCTCTCTTTGTATTACAACCCCCCCACTTCCAGTGGGAAAACAACATATGTCTATATTCCAAATTCCTAGGGCTGGATCTGTAAGAATTTCTTACAGTTTAAGCTCTGTTGGTCTCAGCCACTGGTGTGTGCACGAGAACCAGAGTGGGAGTGAGGCTCATCCATGAGCCCCACTGTACCATGTCACGGTAACATGTCACAGCTGGTGTTTAGCGGGCTTTGGTTGAATTCACATATCAATAAATGGAAGCCGAAAACAATATAACTTCTTTTTTCAGAAAATTACCTACTCATTTAGATTTTTATAAAATAGATCTTCTTTCATTCTGAAATATTAACTCTATCCTTATTATTCACTTTGTGAATATTTGCTGGCCCAGTCATTCGAGTTTGCTCTGGAGACATGGGCTCTGGGAGGAGAAGGGTATGAAGACCTGACCTGAGAGAAGGAGTCCCAGGTGCTGGGGATGAAGCCCTCTGGGTCTGGGGTTCCCTTATCTGTAAATAGTGCAAGTCGAATCACTAATTCCTAATTTTTTCTAACATTCTTAACACATGCCCTTTTTTCCTATTAAAATAATCTATATTCATGGTAGGAAAATAGAAACTGCAGGAAAAATAATTCTTCTGAAATGACAGACTTTCTATTTCTACATGCTCATTTTTTTTGTACTTTGTCCTTGAATTAAAAAAAAAAAACTTACATATTAGAAATCTTAAAACTTTGTAAAGGGTACACATTACAAATATTTCCTTCAAATTTTTCAGCTGTTTTTTGGTTTTATGTACAGTATTTTATGTTATATTTTTACAAATTTTTCTGTAGTCAACTTTATCAATCTTTTCTTTACTGCCTCTGGAGTCTGAGTCATACATAGTTATGAAGTAAAAGAGAAATTCACTCATGTAGTACATGTATGGTTCCATTTTTTCACATTTAGATTCTTAGTTCATTTGGAATTTATTCCTGTATATGGTATGAGATAGGAATCTAATTTTATTTCTTTCCAAATGACTACCCAATTCTCTCACTTCCATATATTTAAAAATTCATCTTTGCTTGAAGTTTGTCTTAATCACTGTGTTCTGAAACATCCGCTTCCTGCTGTAGACTTTTATTATGAATAGAACTGAGATCTTAGATTTCGCCTTTGTGTTTGCCCAAAGAATACTGTTGTAGTGCACAGCTTTTATAATTTGGTGGCCAATGAACTGTTGTTTCTCCTTAACATGTCACATAAATTGTAGCTTACCAGAATGGAACGCTGTCAGATACCACAGCCTTTTCTATATATCACAGCCTGGTACTTTGTGACTAAGATGTGGTGTTAGGCCTGGTGTCTCAAATAGCCTTTCGCAGAGCATTCTCTGCTGTTCATAGTGGATGTTGAAATCTCTACTCTCATACTAGGAAGCCAAGGACCATTCTTGTATAATAACATTTACCACCCTTTCCCACCAAACAGTGGCCTATAGGTTGTAGACAATGAGCAAAAGATATCTTGTCTACCTTGTTAATGAGTATATCTTCAGGGTCTAGTACAGTGCCTCACATATAGTAGGTAGTAAATTAAATCTTTGTTTAATGACTATGAGAAGGAGACAATAAAAAAATGAGTGGTGTACTATTCTTAAATCATTTCAAATATGGTGTTGGAGCAGCTATAATGCCAGGTTATAATATAAGAAACACCCATTTATTTAAAATATTTAAGTTAAAAATTAATACTTATGCATGTATGTTTCCACAATAAATCAGTAATCTGTGGCTATTTCTACTGTGGAGCATGTATTGCACCAGGACATTTCACTTCTGTTAGCTCACTTAATTTTTATTAGAACCCCATGGAGTTGATATTATTAGCCTGCTTAACAGTAGGTGAGGGAAAGGGAAATTCAGAGAGTTTCAATGATTTACGAAAGATGAGTCAACTACCAAATTAAGCCAGGTCTCTGGACTTCAAATCCACTCATCTTTAGCAACAATGTGTTGGGAAGTATTAGGATTTTGTTTTTCCATAAATGCAGAACCTGGGAGAGGTAAGGATGGTCACCATCATTCATGATCGCCTCTTGCACTGGCTGATGTGTGATAATTTGCTGGTATTTACAAACTATTTCTTAATAGGGTGTCAGAAATTTGCCATGCTGCACATTATTATTAACGTTCCCTGATCTGTATCAGGTAATAAATAATTCAGACTGAATTTGGCAAGAGCAAATGTTTGTCCTTTCCCACTTTCTGTTGCCCTGAGAGGAAATTATTCTCCCTCTTTGATTGTTTACTGAACAAAAATGCATTTACATTGTTTTCTAAGCCAGCTGTGTGGTCTGGCCTATTTTTCCCCATTGATTCTATGAATAAATTGTGCAAACCTACTTGCTCCAGTAGCAGGAGATCCTGCTAAGAAAATGTTCAGTTAGACTGGTATGATAAAGCACAGTAATCTGACGTCTGGGTCAGATTTAAGAAATCAATTTTCCCCTGCTTCAAAGGAAATTTTTTTTTTATCTGAAAGAGAAACTACCTTGTACAGCTTGGAAAATGAAAATCTTCATTCAGAAGCACTCTGGGTTTTCTGGTGGGTCCAGTTGTGTTTAATACATGTAAAGGTAGGTCAAAGGCAGTTTCAAATAAATGAAGATAACATTTTCTTAGTCAGGGCTTACTGAGCCCATTCTCATAACGACATGGAAAAAAATACTGTGCATTTGTGTAAAGCATTTTATTGTTGACACAATATGGTCCTGCATTTGGAGGCAGCTGTGGTGCAGGGAAAGGAAGACTGAAAGTTGGATTTGTAGAGAGATCTCTTAGGTTTAATTCCCAACCAAATGACTTAGTCACTTGACTGAACCAAGTATCTTACCCTCTGAGTCTGTAACATATTGACATTTCAATGAGATTGTCCTACAAAAGCTTTCTATATGATCTAAAACACTATGCAAATGTAATACTTTTTATTCCTATCATTTCTCTTGTATTTTTTCTTTCTATTGACTTTGTAAGGTAGGTAAATGTAGTAACACCTACAGCGTCTTACTTGAGACATGAATTGAGTGAGCCTTCTGGCCCTCTCAAGTTTATAAGGAAGGAGCAGCCATTGGACAGTAAGAGAGCTCAGGTCTCCCTGGCCAGCCCTTCAACAATTTTTAACACATATATTTCTGTGCCAAGTCCGCTTCTGGGTGCTGGGGAAGTATTCAAAGGGACCACCGTTAGCCAGCTTACCACAATTGTGGTGCTGTGCATAGTTCAGGAACTATCAGAAAAGTAAATCTGAATCCCCCCTGAAAGGCACTCACAGTTCATTGGGAAGGAAGGTTTCATACACAACAAAGTGATTGTTGCTGATTTGACCCATCTAATAGGCTTCTAGAACAGTGGACTTTGTATTTGTTTTGTCTTTCAGATTCTTGGCTGAAGTTTTATTTGATTTAATTTGCTATAAGATCAAATTCTCTCCTGAGTCCTTCTTCCCCTATACCAACTGGCCAAGAATTATGGGATCACCTTTATTTTCTTATAACAGAGAGAAAGAGAGAGAGAGAGAGAGAGAGAGAGAGAGAGAGAGAGAGAGAGAGAGAGAGAGAGAAGCTAAATTATCAGTTCACTTGTGGTTGGCTGTTGGGGTTGTGTGTCTTCTGCTGCCACTGTTGTCATCCTTTCTACCTTCTGTGTCCCTAAGTTACAGCCAGTGGCATTTATTTCATGGTTGCAGCTCTGTGGGTTACACTAACATGCCCACCAGGCTCTAAAGCACAAGAGCCCTGTGAAAGTAGGTGCTAAAAGGGTGTTGCTTGTCTTTTGCCCTGAACAGACCTCTAGACCTCTCCAGTGTGGCAGCTACTCAGGCTAGAGCACTGTCAATGAGGCCAGTCCAAATTGAGACACATTGTAAGTGGAAAACACACCCCTGATTTAAAAAATTTAACACATAAAAAGAATATGAAATATTTCATCAATAATCTGTGTATTAATTATTTCTTGAGATGACAATACTTTGTAGATATTAGGTTAAATAAAATGTAGCATTAAAAATATTTATTTTTTTTACTTTTTTAAGTATGACACTTAAAAATTACAATTATGTATGTGAATTGCATTATATTTCTATTGGATTTTGTGAGTTTAGTCTTTGATGTTTTCCAATGATTTGCCAAACTACTTCTTTCTCCATGATAATTTCCCTTTGTGGTCTTTGTTCAGACCATTCTAATTCATCCGAGACCTTCTCAAATATTAACCCCTGAAAGAGAAAGGGGCTGGACTCTAGATCCCTTTCTTCCTGCAGGTTTCTTCTCCAATATGTAAATGTACTGATCTTACCTCAGTGTTAGCTAGCTGTGCATATCAAAGGGAGTTTGAAGCATTTACCTGTCTTTGGTTTAAGAAATCTAGAATTATTCTAATGATTCAGAGAGGAGACCAGGAGACAAGTTGGTGCCTCCACCCAGACTGGAGTGAAGCTGGTAGTGCTTAAAGGGTATAATTTATAATGCAACATGACAAGTCACTTAATTTGTTTAATTCTTACCATCTGTAAAGTGGGTGTAGCATTCCTCGACTATTTGGGTGGTTGGGAGATCATATAGCATTGGGAAACCCTCCAAAGAACAGGAGATGAAACAATCAAGTGTGTTTAAATGGTGTCCTCTGCACATCAGCTCATCTCAGAGAGAAAAACAAAAAGAATCAGCTGATGGGGTAAAATCAGTAGAGATGAGGCCCCCAGAAGGCTAAGACACGCGTGAGAGCTTCAGGCATAACCTGTGCATGGTGTGTCCAAATGCTGAAACATGCTTATTGCCCTAAGGGCCAAAACAAACGCTCTGGTGATCCAACAACCAGACCACCGTCCTCCAAGAAAGCGTTTCCCCTGTAACAAAATTCCTATGTCTTTAGGAAAACCTTAGTGTGGGATTATAGCAAACGTCTCAGTAAATCTTTCTCAGCAAGGATTTTGAAGCACCCCTGGGGTGAATTTTAAATATGGTCTTATTAACATATCCCTTCGCACAGCTCAGAAAAATGCAAGGAGGTACTCAGAATCCGACTTGAATGAGAAAGGTTGAAATCTGGATTCTTTTTCACTGTGAGTGCAAAATATATGCAAAGTGGTAACCCATGGGACTCAAAGCCACTGCTCAGGAGGACTTCTGGGCTGGGCTGTTGATTTTCTGAAGAAATCGCTCTGAAAATGCTAGGCTACTTTTCAGTGTAAAAAGAGACATTGGTACTGTATACCTCCTCCCTAACTACAAAGTACTGAGACATTAAAAAGGGGTCCTTATGAACAGGAATGAGAATAAGGAAAGGGGCTTGACTTTATTACATTTTGGCTGTGTTTTCCAGGAGACACAGAATGTGAGGTCTACCGTCAATGGGTATTGAACGTTGGGATGGGTGATGGGGGGCTTCAAAACCCTGGGCTGAGGTGATCACGGTGCTCAAGGTGGATAAAAGGCCCTTCTGCTCAGAACAATCTGCTGTCCCACTGAAGCCTCTTTTAAACGGACTCATCAGGTGAAATCTGTGACTTGCAGTCCTAAAATTAAACTGAAAATGTGTCCACAAACAGAGGTGTTAAAAACCTCTATTTATAGTAGCTTTATTCATAGTAGAAACAACAAATAAATATTTACCAACAGGTTAATGGACACATAAGTGTGGCATAGTCATTCAGTGGAATACAATGAGCTATAAAAAATAACAAACTACTGATAAATGTAGTAACATGGATGAATCTAAAAAGCCTTACATTTGTGCAAAAGAAGCAGAAAATTAGGTACTATATTATTCTATTTATATAAGGTTTTAGAGTAGCAGAAACTGAAATGTGGTGACAAGTGTCAGGACAGTAGTTGCCTCTATGGGGTCAAGTTTGACTGAAATGTGCCAGTTGCAGGGAGTTTCTGGGATGATGAAAAATGTTCTGTTTCCTTGTTGGGCTATTGTTCTCATACATGCACATGTTTGTCAAAACTCATCAAAATGTACATACCATATGCATTTCATCATATAAAATTATACTCTTATTCTGTAAAAGGTAGAACAAAAACATTTTTCAATTTTAGATGTACTCTCTTTATATCACAGCCATTGTGAGTCTATTGGTTGAATCTGACTTCAAGATTTATCTTCTCATTTCCATGGCTTTTAATGAAATTTCTGTTTCTTCACTGTTTTCCCAAGAAATGGGAAAAGTAGCCTAAACATGAGTGGGCTTTTCTAAGCAAAGAATTTGCCTTTAAAGAAGAGAGAACAATTCTTCCATTAGCTATCTAGCTTCAGAGACTGTTTTAGTATGATTGATCTATAATGGTTCCCTTAGCAACTGGCAACTAATATCTGTAATAAAATGTGCAGTTTGAGAAAAAAATCTTGGATTATTCTGGTCATTTTTTTTCCAAAGGGGAAATGCATTTTTCATTTCAAACAGAATAAAGGTAAAGATAACATAACTTTAAAATAGAGGGATAACCCTGCCCAGTGTGGCTCAGTTGGTTGGAGTGTTGTCCCATAACTGAAGGGTTGCAGGTTCAATTCTCAGTCAGGGCACATGGTAGGTTGTGGGTTCGGTCCCCAGTCTTAGCGTGTATGATTACCCAGTCTGGGAGCATAGGGAAGGCAAGCAATCAATGCATCTCTCTCATGTCAATGTTTCTCTCTCTCCCTTCCTCTCCCCCTTCCTCTCTCTCTAAAAACAATGAAAAAAAGTGTCCATAAAGGAAGGTTAAAGAGAGAGAGAGAGAGAGAGAGAGAGAGAGAGAGAGAGAGAGAGAGAGAGAGAGAGAAACTGGTTTCAACACATACATTCCTACTTCCTTGAGAGTCGGTCAGCGCTGGCTCATGTGTGTAGATTAATCACATTTGAATATGATGCCTGATGACTAAGTCAATCTGGACGTGGACCATCAAAAGTAAATTATGTGCCACATACTTTATGATTTTTCAAATTCTGAGAAACACAAGCCATCTTGTCTCAGTTGGTATAAAAGTGGTCTCAAATAACCACCAAAAGAACATGAGGATTCTAATAATATTAATTAATGATAATACTTATGCTTCAGAGTCCTAATCTTGACAGATCTTCTTCTTTTTGACTTGTAGCAATAAGATGATGATGATGATGGTGAGAATGGTGGTAATGGTGGTGATGCAAGGGCTTATGGGGATGTTGGCTGTCAAGGAGAACATGGGTAGCAAATTTATAACCCACAATAATTTCACATTGGAAATTTCACCTTGTGCTTGGACTTTTCTTCATTCTTCTCCATTCATATTATACTATAACATCAAGACCATATTCTCTGCCTAATTTACAAGCCCAATCAATCTTGTCTCCTATAGGTCCTATAAAGGCAGTCTTCCTACTATCACATGATCAATATACCCTTATTCTTATAATAGGAGGTTTCTACCTGGCATGAAAAAGCAAGCTCCTGATTATAAAGGAACTATGTATTATTTTTATATGTATTTTCTTTCTCTTTTCCAATGTTAATTGAGTTCATCAAAGTATGAGACACTATATTCAACAGATACAAAACAGCATATTCATTAAATAATTCTGATGCATTTATATATGTGAAATGAATAGATAAATATGACAAAGTTATAGAAAAACTATGAAATCCTGAGCAACAAAATTTTCTAAAATAACTGTAGTATTGGAGATTCATTCTCCAGAGTTCAAAAGACTGCCGTAAAAGGTTTTTATTTTAAGAGCAATCATTGAAAGAACCAACTGACCTTGCTACTCTCTGTCTCAAGTCAGAAAATAAACAGTAAAAGTCTATCTTAGTGGTTTGCAAGTGATTCAGAACAGGATGCTCAGCTATCAGAAAGCCATCGATTGGGCTGGAGGAAATGAGTTGGCTGCAGCATGAGATTCAAGCCAATGCCCGGGACTGGGAGGTCAGGGAAGGATGCCAAGTGCACTGTATTTTTTGACAGAAATCCGAGATCAGCTCTAAAAGTCTGCTTTTATTTGGAATCTAGGTTTTCCAGTTTTTGCTGAACTCTTACCTTGATATTCAATACTTTTCATTCAATCTTTGAGTCTTTCAAGATTCTTAATATTGGTATAAAGTGTTCTTTGAAGACAGTCTTTTCTTATTGTTGTTCAAGTACACTTGTCTCCATTTCCCCCCACTGCTTCCCCCTGTCCCAACCATACCCCACCTCCCACCTTCTTGAAACTCATGTTTTTAGGTTAAAATTCATTCATTGCTCTTAGACTGAATATCCTTCAGACTAATAATCAACACTATTCACAGACTATTTTCAGAAATAATTCTTACTCTGAAAAATAAGCAAGTTTTCCAAGAGTATTACTTGGAAAAAAATTAATGGTTCAAGACTAACAAGTACATTAGCCACTCTCACCAGACTGCTTCAAATAAAGTGTATTGGGAAGGGTCGTGGTTGAACGGGAAATCAGCAGGCATCAGTTCTATTTTTGACTTGACTTCTGTGTGACCTTGAGCAATTCACTCAATTTTTCTGCAGTTCAGTTTACTCAGGTTTCAAAAAATTGCAATGATAATACCAGGATATTGTGGAGAGTCATCAGATTAGCAAGATGCTTTGGACTCCTGAGACATACTAATGTAGAAACAGAGGGTATCTGAGACTTGCCTCACAGTAATACATCTTATACTGCATGACTGTATTCTCCCTTTTTCCTTTCGTTACTGCTTTAAAGCCCCATGAATTATTCTTTTCAAACACTGTATTGTTCTATTTGAATTGTTGCTTGGTTACAAATGATGGGATAAATGTATATTCTGCTGAAATCATTTCAATGCAACAAAAGAAAGATTGATGGGGTACTTATAGAGAGTAAGTTATTAGTTTGATGATAATCCATAATTTCCTTAATATTAAAAGGGTCTCCTGGCTTCTGTCTCCTTTTTCTAACCCTGTTGAGTCTAAAGTTGTTTTAGCAACACCACCTCATATTCACCAGGTGATTACTAGCTGCCAGACATTCTGCTGAACACTTTGTTTGAATTATCTTATTTAGTTCTCACAAGTCCATGAGGTATGTTTTATTTGTGTCCTCATTTTACAGACCAGAAAACTGAGTGATGATTAGCAAAAAATCAAAGTCACTCAAGTTGTTAAGAACATCACTGTCATTCAACCTTGGGTCTCTTGTCTTCTTGCCACTAACTTATACCCTCCCCAAATGTGTGATTGCCAAACATGAGAAAACTCTTGAATAGCTGCCATGCTTGTTAAAGATGCAGTTTCCTGAGGTCCACAACAGATAGCCCTGATGCTATGGCTTGTTTATTGCACATCCAGGAATTGAAAGTGCCGTGGACTCCAGGACCGAGGGTCAAAGCAAACACTTAATGGGAAGCCCATAGCAATGCCTCCTACTTCCAGGTTGAGTAGTTGGGTCCAGGTAGTTGGGTGCAACAAATCTTATGACACACAGTTATTGGGTGATTAAGCAAGTGTGACTAGAGATGGAAAAGATGCAACTGTGCTTATATATCTCAAGAGCAAGAGTTTCTTTAGGGACTACTTAACCATAGCCCAGCTCTTAACTTCCATAGCCAGTGACTGCTGTGGCTGACTGCAGTAAGAGCTACTGCAAGTTAGGGTTCCTCAACCTCAGCACTGTTGACATTTTGGGATAGATAATTTGCGTGCATGGAGGGGGAGATGGTTCTGGGTTATAAAATGTTCAGCAATATCCATGAGCTGTAACTACTAATAGTGAGCATCCTACCCTCCCTAGCTGTGAACATGAAAAATGTCAAATGTCCCTTGAAGAGAAAATCACTGTTGCTGGAGAACCACTGTTCTAGATTATGTCGGATGACTCAAGACATTGAGGGGGTCATGTTGTGGAAGTCTATTTTCCCCATAACACTGCCTATTTAAAAAGTATTTGTAAAGAATCCAGAGTTCTTACAAGGCCTGCTCTTTGTTTTTAAGACATCTATATTCTGTTAGAGAAAATACCATATTTGCATGTATAACAACAGTATAAAGTACTGATGGCTATAAAAAAAGGTTCTCGGGGCTCTGTGGACCCAATGTCAGGTGACCACCCCAGACACCTGGAGAAGCCCTGCATTTAAGGGCTGGGGTACAAACAATCCAACCAAGAAGAGAGAGACCAGTCAGAAATGAAAGCTGAGAACCAGTTTGAAGAAGTTGGGGAGGCCAAGAGATGGGTTTTAGGGACATGAGTCTGCCAACAGGGCCGCGTGCTGCACAGAGTGGGGAAGGGGGGAATGTGGAACAGACGGAGGCCTGAGGTGCAGGGGACAGCCTCCCTGGCTGTAACTGGAGCACTTTGAGCTGAGGGGCAGTAGGCAGATGGCAGCAAGTGGGAAATGATGGAAGATGAGAAAGTGAAGACAGGAGGGAAAACCACTTTGGGAAAGTGTTGTTTAAAAAAAATGAAAGTGAGTGCCCAAGGATAAAGCAGAAGAAAGGAAAATTTAGGCTGGTGTATTCACAGAAGTTTTCCAGAACAAGAAAGGCTGGATTGGAACAGAATAAAGGTGTAACAAGCTATGCGACTTCAGTAATTGAAGGACCTTCGGAGTTCCCTCACCACACCATGGGATGCGGCAAGAGGTAATCAGCCAGGACTCTGGTTTTGATTGTTTTAAAAGCACTGGGGGAAAAACAGTCACAAAGATGAATTTCTTCTTCCTGGCTGGCACTTCTTTGAGAAATCATAGAAATAAGAGGCCTTTCTCTTAAATTTTGTAAGAGCCAGGTGGTTCTTTAAAACATTGACCTTTTCAGGCCTGCGGTTGATGCTGTACTCAAAAAAGTTTATCAACTGCCTCTCTGGAACAAAACAAAGCAAAGTAAAGCAAAACACTCAGATGTGTAGTGTGTGCCTATTTCAGTGGTACAAATATTCCTCATCACTCTCATTTAAAAAAAAATGCATTAGGGTGACATTTGTTGATAACATTGTGTAGGTTTCAAGCATACAACTCTATGACACGTGATCTGTATATTGTATCGTGTGCCCATCACCTGAGGTCAAGTCTTCTGTCACCATACACTCAACCCCCACTACCCTTTGCTACCCCCAACCTCCTTTTTCACTAGTAACCACCGTACCGTTGTCTGTGTCTACGGGTTTTTTTTTAATTTGTTTGTTCTTCTTATTTGTTTACTTGTTGCTTTCAATTTTATATCCCACATTTGAGTGAAATCATATGGTTCCTAACTTTTTTTCTCTGACTTAGTTCATTTAGCATGATATTCTCAAGGCCCATCCATGTTGTCACAAATGAAAGTGTTTCCTCTTTCTTTACGGCTGAGTAGTATTCCACAGTATATATGTACCACATCCTCCCTATCCAATCACCTATCAAAGGACACTTTGGTTGGTTCCACGTCTTGGCCACCGTGAATAATTGCTCAATTTTAGATGCCATCAAAAGCCATTGAACAGGGATTGGGACGAAGTGTACTCCATGGCTCTTGCTCGCTGGTGTGAGCCCGTGTGGACTGGCTTCAGCACATGGGTGTGGCCTCAGTCCCTTCTAAGTCATGCTTCCTGGAATGCCGTCTTCTGGCATGCATGTATTGACTAAAACATTTGGGCCAAACTACAGCTTTCAAGTAAAGGTCTCTTCAAGTGCCCACTTGTCTCAAGGTGATAGTTTCCATCATTGCGACTTTCTATCTGCAGCTCCACTTAGCAGGTACGGGAATGGTATACTCAGCAAGCACAATGACAACTTGAAACTTGTAGGACAAACGTGATTCACCGAAGATCTTTAGAACAACAAAAAATAAACTATTAGGATAAAGGTGGTGGAAATAATGGCTCGTGCAAGTATAATTTAATTTGGTAGCTTTTGTGGGTTGGTTATTCAGAGGAGACCTTCATTTCCTGCGTTTGGCCAGACAGTGGCCGCTGTACTTATCTGTGTTGTCTCCAGGGGCAGCCATGTGACAGACAGAGGCCCTTCTGGCCCTGAGGACAGCTTGCCATCCCGACAACAGCGTCAGAGAGAACAGTTTCTACTCCCTGAGCAGGGCGTTGGGGACGGGCAGAACACAGGGCTGAATTCACTGCGCCTAGAAGTTCTCATGTTTACTTCCACTGAAGTCACATCTTGGGACTGAGATATTGTAGAAATCTTCCGACATACGGAGAGTGATCTGGGTGGGGGGAGGGGGAGCTTCATGTGCCTGGGTCCTTGGTTGCTTGTTCATTCCAGGAGTGAATCTGCTTTGCCCACCACTGTTGTGAATTTAAGATCCACTTGGCTACACAGGTATCACCCAATTACCCACTAAAAACATTTTGTGAAATATTTTTAAGTAGTACATTTTCATGTTGTCAAAATATGTAAAAAAGTAACAGTAAATGTTGGAGGAAGAAAAACACCTAAAACCAAGAGGCACCTGGTAATTTTGTCTTTTTCTTCCCTAGCCTTTTCTTTTCCTATTAGTTTTCTACTGTATCATCTATCCCCAAGGTGTTTTGAACAATGAAGTGTGCTTGTAGTTTACATCCTACTTGTGAAAAGAAGTATTAGTGAGTAGATGCTGGTGAGAGAAATAAACTTGTTAGCATATCCCACTTTTTATCTTTTCTGGTCCCATTACAGATGTGAAGAGAGGCTGGTGTAAAAAGTCAGAGTATTTAATTCTTTCATTTGAACTCTTGGAAGGTGTGTGGGTTGGAGAGCTCTCTGGGAAACAGAGCAGACCTTTTTGTTTGCTAATAACTGGATGATGTTGAATTACCTCATTAGGCCCATGCAGGTTTAATGATGCTTTACCGAGGGAAGGTCCCTGCAGAGGACAAAAAATTGTTTTCCTTGACAATTTCTGAGGCATTTGTAACCTCTTCTCTATAAGTGCCTCATTCGTTTTTGAGCTTCTTTTAATAGCACAGGCCTTTTCTTAAATGTTTGCATTGTTAGTCTATGACTCTTTGTGGCTCTTTCTCGCTGGGGAGCTGATGTCCAGTTCTCACTGCGTTTTCGTCTGCTTGCCCCTTACAGCGCCGGTCCCAGTGACTGCCAATGTGACAATCTCTGGCATTTTCACGATCTACCTGGCCTTTTCACTAACTTTTGCTCAGTCCATCCCCACATCGCTGGGAAGGAAGCAGGAGAGGGTTTTATTGGGGAGGGTGATACGAGGGAAAAGAACGCATTTGGAGCAACATTACATAGCATTTTGGAGGTAAAGGGCAGTCAGCTCTTACCATGAACTTTCCTCAACATTGTGCTCTGCTTTCCTCCCCTCTTTTGTTTATCAGAGAAGAATCCACTATCTATTTAGAATATCCTTTTTCGTAGAAGGTTTTAGGGTTACCTGTTGTAGCTGTGTTTTAATAGGACAAAGTTGGAATTATTTTATGTGTCATCCATGAGGTTATTTCCTATGTGTCTTAGTGCTTCTTTTACTGTTGATGCTAGATGATGGGTCAAGTATTTATGGCTCAAATAGCATCTCTGGTGCCGTGATGATCCATGTGGCCTAATACTTCTGAGGACTGGACCGTCCAAAAGCTTAAACGAGAGGTCACCAGATCACCCTTTGGGGAAAGTATGCCTCTGAATCTGAGTTGGAAGTCACATTCTGCATTCTCTGCTGTTAGCAGTAAGCAAATGTGCTGTGAGGATATTAGGACTGGAGTGGGCTGAAATAGAATTGGATTAGGAAACAAATTTTAATGGACAATGGGATTTATACATTTTTATAAAATAAAATAAATTACTTTCACCATTGGATACAGTCAGAGACATTTCAGTTTTTATTCCCATGATCTATGCAGGCATCAGGATATCGATATTTTTTTTCCTATTATTATACAAGACATTCACTGTCTTACCATAGACAGATCTAGGAAGACTTTACTGAAAGTGGTGTGTGTCGGGGGCCTGGGAGGGTGCTGAGGGATTCAGGTAACAGTAATGATGTTATTATCCCACCTCAAATGAGCCTCACAGTGGTTCAGAGTTATGGTAGAATTTCAATCCAATTCTTCTGATATCAAGCTTTCTAACTCTAAATCTAATTTTCAGTCCTCTCCATTGCTGTTGCTACCTGAATACAGAGTGTTCAGGAACTGGATTGAATGGAACTGGAGGCCAAAGGGAGTTTTAGGTCTCCCTCCCAATAAAGACAATTTTCTCTGGCCCAAGTCCCCAGCTTTCTCTTCTGCCTCTGAGTTCATTTGATAAGAGACTTGATTTGGGCTTGTTTTAGCAGATAAGTTCAGTTAATATTTGTTTTAGGAAAGTGGGATTAGTGAAGATAGGTGGGGAATGAATTATACATCCTCTGAGCAACCGAAGGTCATTAGGAAAACGTGCAGCTGCCAGAGATTTCTAAGTGAGGCGAGCTCAGAGAGGGCTGGAGGCGATTTCCAAATGTTCTGGTTTACATTTATTGGGGTCACTTTGGAAACGGTGAACTGGGACAATTAAGTTCTTAATTCAAATGGAAGAGAACTTTTTAAAAGGGAAAGTGACACACCTCTATGTAAATATGGAGAAGGCAATTCTGCAGGCTGGGAGGACCACAGGAGGTGAGTTGCCTCATTTTGTTGAGTCACTGTGTGTACAAGTCAGGAAGGAGGTAGGAAGAACCAACTCAACTGGCAAAACAGATCCTGTCAAGAGCAGCCATTCTAACACAGAGTCCACAAAATGTTCCCATCTCAGGTAACATGTGGAACAATGTGGGCAATGAAAATTTTAGATGAGCAGACAATCTCCAGTAGAATGAAACTTGAGGTTGAGATGGGGCTGTAATAATAGCTAATAGGGCATTTTTCATCCTGTGGCCCCATGTGCCCATCACTTTGTGTGAATTAACACATTAAATCTTCCCAATGACCCTATGTTCCAGGGATGAGCATATAAAATTTACAGATAGGGAAAAACTAAAATCCTTTAACTTCTTCACTCAGTTCAGAAACCCAAAGTGAAGGATCCAAATGCAAACTCAGTTAGTATTTAACTATTTTGTATCAGAGTATCTCACAGTGTATCCTAAGCTTCTTTGGAGAGGAAACCCAGAGAGCCAGCGTGCACGTTGTTTGAAAGGTCTTATAGGGAGATGAATTTGAAGCATTAAAATTTGGGAGTTTTATGGGTTTTTGGAGTCCTTTTCTATCTCAGGAAAAACAATGTGTTGGAACTATCCATCCCTCATCAGTTGATGGGGCGGAGATTAAAGATCATCTTCTTTCTCTATTTAGGATTGACCTATACAGGTCAATCTATTGTCAGTCTATTTAGGACTGACCTATACAGGGCACACAGGGACAGGTAGGTAGGGTCTACCAGGTGTTCCAGTGAGAGAATGCTGGTGAAAAAAAAAAAACAGCAGAAGGAAGATGGTCTGCGTGTCACTTATTATGTATCCTGTTGGTTTTGTTTCTCTGGAGGAGCCTGACAATGCAGCTCAGGATACTGAAGTATAGAAATAGGATCTTTCTAGGTACCCAGGGAAGAAGATGGAATAATTTCCAACTGGTCCAGGGCTCCTTCTGTGTAGTTGTTCACTTCCCACTGCCTCCCAATAATCAATGCTATTCCATAACTAAAGAAGAAGGGTCTGCAGATCTGAGGGCTTCACAAAACCAGATGAGACCTACATTTGGCAGCTAAACTCTATTCTGGGAGAAAGATGGGCCCTGCCAATGTCCAAGGGAAGAGAGTGGTCTACCATTTATTCAACACTTACTGAGCATCACGTGTGTTACCTTTATTAATCCTCACAAAATATGCCTTTGTTTCCATTTTTGGATGAGGACATTGAGGTTCAGGGACATAATACAAGCAAGGTCACAGAGCTGGTAAATGAATGAGTTCACTTCTGCCTAAATCCAGAGCTCGCATTCTCACCATGAGCTCACTCTATAAAACTGAGCCCAAGAATGGATGGAATGCACTCCCAGACCCCTTTACAAAACTTTTAGTATGAGAGAGCCTGAGGGGCCGGAGGATGTGTGAGATGGTGGGGTTCTGCTTAGGACCCTGAATCTAGTCTCACATCCATCCTGTCCATCCCTCTTTGTCACTGGCTCCATATGCCTGTGTGGTACACACGAGGCTGGGAAGATGCCAGGTCCTGGTGGGCAACATTTGCTTTACAGCCGAGCACACCTGCTCCCTGCAGCTTGCCAGACCCTTTAGCTACTGGCTGCTGGATGATTATCCGTCTCCCTCCAGACCTCATGCCTCCTGCATTTCTTTTGCATGGAATAAATAGCATCTCCCCCTCTCTCCCCACCCCACCCTATCTCTCTCCACCCATCTCTATTCCTCTCTCCCTGTACCCTTTCCTCTTTCTTTTTGGTTGGACTTTGTTCTCACTTTACAAAGACAAAAAAAAAATCAAAACCTCTTCTGAATGCTTTTGCTGACACTTGAAATCAAGGCCCATTTCATTTAAAAGCCCACTGCCTCTGGCCTCCCCTTCTTCATCCTTTATTTGGTACCTCTACCAATCCCTACCCACCCATTTTCCTTTGTTGCTTTTCCTTTCTGCAGGATTTTTAGCAAGCTATAAACACAGGTGTTTGTTCTGACTGATACTCTGCTGTTTGTTATGCAAATAGGATTTCACTTTCGACATGATTTTAATTTGATGGATGTTCTGGTTGTTTGTCATGCCAGCAAGATCTTGCTGGTAGAACATTTTTATCCACCTTTGGTAACTCCCACATTCCTACAGTCACTCAAGTCATTTAGTCTTGTTACATGGACCCAGGATTTAGGTGAATTAAAACCACTTTGATTATTTTCACTAAATCCACCATTTATAACATTTTCTCATAGCCATATGAATGCATCTTTATCATGAGTTTTTTCAATGGTTAAAATTAGCAATGATTTTTTCACTTTTAAATACATTTGTACACATTTACACAAACATGTACATCTGTATGCACAAATGTATATACATACCTACAATGCTATACTCTTGAACTTACTTTTTATTTATATTCATAAAAATAATGACTTATTTTTTTCATTAAAAAGCAAGAGCTCTTACTGGTGTGGCTCAGTTTGTTGGGCATTGTCCTGCAAAACAGAATCAACATAGTGATTCCTGGTCAGGACACATGCTGGGTTGTGGGTTTGGTCCCTGGTCAGGATACACAGGAGAGGCAATCAATTGATATTCCTATCTCACATCAATGTTTCTCTCCTCCTCTTTCCTCAAAAAAAATAAATAAATACATATCAAATACAAACAAACAAAAAGCAAAAACAAGAACTCTAGAACCTGGTGCTGAGTTTTGCATGCTGAGCCGAGCATCCACACTAAAGATCCGGGGATGTGAGAATGCCATGTGTCTGCATGGAAAGGTGCAAGGAGTCCATAAAGAGATGTAGTGCAGGGTGCAGATGGTCTAGGGGTGTGCAGAGGGCCATAGTGTTCGGCCCCAGGGGGCAAAAGAGGGGAGTCTTATTATTCTCAGGTAAGCCCACTTAAAGTGAATCTACAAAAATAAAAATACATATTTTGGGGGAAATAATAAAAGCAAGTTTGGGATAATGTATGATAAATGAAACCAACAATTATATAAGTTCTTCCTGTGATATATTGAAAAATCTCAGCTACAAATGCAATCAGGATCTAATTCTTCAATTGAACAAAGAATGGATCAAGTTGGTTTCATTGTTTTGAAGGGAGGTGCTTTTTCATTATAAATGTATGTGATCAGGATAAAATATTCTTTACTTTCCAACAGTTTTCATACCATAACCTTGAAGAAAGTGCTGTTTTAAAAAGTATTTAGTACTTTCATCATGCTTCTAAAAGCCTTTCTTAATCTTTTGATAATCAAATTAGTCACTCTTGAAATACTTTAAGGTTATCTTTACAGTTTGTCCTTTTTCCCATTGTTAACTGATTAAGCTCTGCCATTTTCTCACCCATCTCTGGTTTTGCAGAAGAATTGGGACCTCCTCTCAGATTACTCTTTTTTCCATGATGTTCATGATGACAAATTTTGTACCACATTGAAAAGGAGAGATGACCATGAGCATCCTCTTTTTGTTTAATTTTATTGGGAAAGGTTTTAATGGTTCACCATCTGTTCTGATGCTTAGGTTTCTGAAATTCACCTCTTATCAATGTCAAGAGTTTATTTGAATCCTAGTTTGCAAAGCTGTTAATAATTAAAAGATAGTTACATCAGAATATTTTTTATTCCTCTTTATTAAAATTTTGGGGTGACTGGTGAAATGATACAGGTTTCACATGCCCAATTCTACAACTCGTCACCTGTACACTGTATTGTGCTCATCACTCCGAGTCCAGTCTCTGTCCATCACCATTTATCCACCCTTTGCCCTCCTCCATTTCCCTGCAATCCCCTGCCCCCAGCAATCACCACACCGTTGTCCATGCTCATGAGTTCTTTCTCTTTTTTCTTCTTTGCTCAATCCTACACTACCTGTGAGTCTATCTGTGAATCTATCTCTATTTGCTTGTTAGTTCATTTTGTTCATTAGATTCCATATATGAGTGACATCATATGGTACTTCTCTTTCTCTGACTGGCTCATACACTCCTAATATTTTGTATTGTATTCCTGAAGCTGGAAGCCATATCCAAACAACAGATACATTCATAGACCCTGACAATCACTGAGAATCTAAGCAATCAAGACATCGATACAGTATATCAAGGCGATTGCCAGTGTTAAGAGGAAGATAAGTGAGAGTAGTGACTCATTTTATATGTGGTTATTTCATTAGTGAACATTTTTCTATTGTTTTGACTTTTGCTTTTCTTGAAACTATGTAACTGTGGGAACAAAACCAGGAAGAACTGAATAAATTGTGAGATCTTTGGTCAAGAATCACATCTAAAGGCTACTTGGTGGTTTGGCAGCAAGAAGAAAGGAAGTGTTCAAAATCCAAAGACACAGGAAATACAACAGAAAGCAGAAAGGCAGGGTAAATGTCTTATTGCATAGACCCTGGGTGAGGCTAACATTTTCTGAACTTGGTTTCTGCTGGGGGCTGATGTAGAAATGCAGGATTATACTGATAGAAATTAGTCTGCAGGTGGTGTTAGTAGGGGGAGCTCTCAGGGTCTACACTGCTGGCTGGGAAAGGAAGGAAGCAGGATTGGGCAGATGGAGGTGACAAGTTGCAACACCATCTTATCAGAAGCCTCAGCCAAACTTCTGAGGCTGGGATGACCCTTCAGAGTTGTACCACATTGAGGGTGAGGGATCCAGTTATACCCTCACAGTGAGCAGTCAGGCCCAGGAAGGTGATGTGAGTTTGGGCAGGTGCCCTCTTTGGTGGATGCAATCTCTATAGAGTGCCAGTGGGTGAGGCTATCTGCCAGGACAGTCCTGGGAGCTTGGGATAATAATAACTTACATGTATTAAGAGTTTATTATTTACTGTGTGTTCACAGTCACTATTTAAGGTACTTCATTTGAATTATTATTGTTTAATAATTTATTTTTATTGTATTTTTTCCATTACCATTTTATACCCCTTATACCTTCTTCCACCTCCACCCACTCTCCACCCCCCACAATCGCCACACTGTTGTCCACATCCATGAGTTCATTTTCTTTTATTGTTCAATCCTTCCAGGGCCCTTCCAACCCTCACCATCCCAGGGACTGTTATACTGCTCTCCATCTATGAGTCTGTCTCTGTTTTGCTTGTTAGTTGAGTTTGTTAGATTCCACATACGAGTCAAATCATATGGTATGTGTCTTTCTCTGACTGGCTTATTTCACTTAGCATAATGTTTTCCATGCATTGTTGTCACAAAAGGTAAAATTTTCTTCCTTTTTATGGCAAAGTAGTATTCTCTTGTGTAAATGTACTATGGCTATTTTATTCACTTATCTACTGATGGACCTTTTGGATGCTTCCAGATCTTGGCTATTGTAAATAATGCTACAATGAATATAAGGGTGTGTATATTCTTTCAAATTAGTGTTTCAGGTTTCTTTGGATAAATTCTCAGAAAAAAAATAACTTATAACAAACATATAAAATATGCAATTTTACCTTCATTTTAAAAATGATGAAATTGAAGTTTAATTAATAAATGGAATAACTCTAAGCCTGCTGTTTATAGTCCAATGCTCTTCCCAAATCATCCCCATTTATCAAACAGCTCCAGTGGAAAGTCTTGCTAATCACCAAGGAACACCACATGAGCTATCCTTCCAGTCACAGGTCCCTCATCCAGCACATTGTGGTACCATTCTTCCTTTTTCTTCAGTGTGCCTTACAAAGCACATTTCTCCTCTATTGTAATATTGCTCCATATTACAGAGAAAACATCAATTCACTTTTCTGTTCATTTACTGTGTCAAAAAGTAGATCATCAGCATTATTGTAAAGCAGGAAAGGTGTGAAGTTTGGGGAGTGTCAGCAATGAACAAGTCAGACAAAGAAACTTCCTTTCCAAGTTTATAGTCCAACTACTTACAGAGTTTAGTTGACTGCAAAAGTGATAGTTGTGGCAATAGGTAAAATTGGAGTTGACGCTTTGACCCTTGGACTCCAGAATTCCCATGCTTACCCCTAGGCCTCCTGAATCTCAGGTCTTTATTACCACCTCCTCTCACCTGACCTTGAAAGGAGGACTGCTCCTGGGGAAGCTGCCTTGGTCCCTCCAGTCCCCACACAGAGGGCCTTCCAAGGCAAGGTCACCTGCCCCTCAGGTCTTCTGACTAGATGCTTGTGTCTCACACCGTCATGTTTGATGCATATCTGCTTGGTGTGTTTCATTGTCAGCCACCAAAATTGACAAAGAAAGAAAGAACTTTGGTGGGAAATAAATAGCCTCATCTGTAGTAAGTCTGGAAACACACGGTTTAAATTTTGAGAAGGTGATTTCAATCCAATGCCTACCCCCAGGCAGGAGCATGAACCAAAATACCTTCAGCACTTCTATTGTCCCCTGGGTGCTGTCTCTCCTTCTGAAGGCAAAGCATCCACTGAACGGGGGAACAACCCAAGGATGAATGTAGGTGATACAGATGTTTAGAAAGATTTCAAGTGAGTTAACACAGAATTGCTGTCTACAGAAAGGATTTCCATAGCATTACTATGCTCAGTGGGTTCCCCATAATGAAGCCTCTTCTCCTTTCCTGTTTGAGGTTCTCTTGGCTGATGGAAGTTAAGTGGCCCTATAAATAGTTTTCTGAATCTCTATGAATACAATTCAGTTATGACAACTGTATAAATCTTTCCTTTTCAACTTCCTGAGCTAAATATATAAAAACTATCAATACTTACACAGCAAATGTAAGAATATAGATAGATATCCTGGGTCAGGAAGATGGGAAGCAACCACTAAATCTAATATATTGTATAACCATGGCTCTGCCATCATTTATGAATACCTTGTTTTAATGCTTTATATAAATGATTTTCACATACACTAAGCATTGGTCTTTATATAAATGATTTTCACAGATACTAAGCATTTTTAGAACAACAGTATAAGGATGAGTGATGCTATTCCTGAGTTTACCATTATGTGCAAGGGGTTCTGTAAGGCATTTTATTTTATTTACTCTCCTACCCCTGAAATCAGAATCAAGTCACTCAAAAACATGTAGATTTTAGACACAGAATCAGAATTTGAGCACAGGTTGAATGTGACTAAAGATTGCTCTATTCCCTAATTCCACTGGCTCACCATAATCCCTATCAGTGTGCAGATAGTTAAAGCATTGTTTATGCATCTTTGTCACTTCGGTCTTCTGGAGCATGGGATGGGTCTCTCCAAGGCTGGGTGGTAATAACCATTGCTTGAACTCCTACCACTGTCAGGCATTGGACTTCACTCTGGGAAGGGAAAGATAAAACAGATACAGATTCTACCTGCAAGGGGTTTATAATTTTTAAGTAAATAGCACTTTACCCATTATGAGGGCTATGGCAAAAATATACATATTCTATTATACGGTTTATGACTTTGCTATTGAATTTTATCATCCCAACCACATTGTGAGGAAGATAAGAGTGGGTATTATCCAAATTTTTGGAGTCCAGTTTCCTCATTTGTCAAATGGATTTCCAGTTGACACAGTATCTGATACAGGATTGTCAAATGCTGGTCTAAGTAGTAGACCTTACTTCTGATCCTATGTAATCTCATGTATACCCTATGCAAAAATTGCTATCATGAAGTTAAAAACACAATATAAAGAATAGCTAAAGTGATTATGGGAGTTGGAGGAAAAATTAAGGAAGGAAGGCAATAAAGAAAAACTATAAAATTTTGTAGCAGGCCTTTTATGCATGAAGCATTTTGCTTATTTCAGTTTTTTAGAAAGAAAGAGATCACATGGAGAAGTAAACCATTTTGTTTGAGATTTCATAGCTAGAAAATGATACAGCCAGGAATGAAATTCAAGCCCTTTTTAACCCCCAAACCTGGGTTCATTTTACTACACGACAAACCCAGGCCCAGAGAAGGGCATGCAGCAGCAGAGGAGATTATTTCTGTGGCTCGGGGGGTCCTGCAGTGTCAGCTCCTAGGACAAAGACTAAATTCCTCTTTCCTTCCTAAGTGCATGTCATTGTACAGATTGATGGCAGGCAGCAGTGAAAATCAAGGGATTAGCTTTATGTAATTATGAAAGCTTTGGTCTTTTTCTTTTTGGTTCTGCTAATATCATGGATAATTGGTTCTGACTCTGGATAGATAAACAATAAAGACAACTGTTCTAGCAGAGATGACTAATATTCTGTTGCTAAATATAAACGTTAACAAAGAAAACCACTTCCTTTCATTTGGAGGATCAGTGCTTGCTACATGAAAGCTTTAGTACAATTCAAAGTAGAGGTTTATTTAGAGGTTTATTTATAGGTAAAAATGGAGTGTTCACAAAAGGAAAGCATAAAAGTTGCAATAGTCTCTAGTTTTATTCTGCATATCTCTGTCTCTGTTCTTTCAGAGTACACTGAAGAACAGAACTTCTAATGCCTTTGAAGTGAAGTAGAGATGCTATATGAGTATTTCTGACCAATGGATTATGAGTAAAGGTGATTAGGAGCAAGATTTGATCACTAAAATGAGAGCTTCCAGTTCTCTCCTTCTCCTTAGTGTGTTGACTGGTGATGTTTGAGTGCTTGCCAGTCCCACAGCCCTGGTTTCTGAATGATTCCAATGAGAAAAGCCTCCACCTACATCCTCTGTCCTTGCTGACCTTCAGCAAGGATATGTAGTATAAACAAGAAATACATGTTTTTTATTTTAAATATTGAGCTTTTGGGGTCATTTTTTCTTGCCACTGATCCTACACTAGCCTGACTCATACAAGAATATTCATGGGACACACTTAGTAAAAGTGTTGGTATTCTTTTGCAAAATCCTTTTTAATATCAGCCTTTCTTAGGAATTATTAAGAGTGCTTCTCAAACTTGTAAAGAACAATTCCTGAAGAGGAGTATTTCCCCTTTTATTTTTTTAGATCACCTCTATATATCTATTTCTGACACAGTAGGGTTAGAAACAGAGTAATAAACCTAAAGGCATTATTTGAGCATCTTTGGTTTTGGACTTTATATTCTGGATGGGGATAAAGTTGGGATAAAAATCTGTGCTTCTACTGTTTGTGGAAAGCATGCTAGTCAAAGTTTCCATATAATACATGTTCAAGTTAAGATTTTTATTTCGAATGGAATCACCTGGGCCAAAAGCCACATAAGTCAATGGAATTACCATGTACTCCTGAGTTTTAAATATCATTGAGTAACTTTCTTTATTCTAGATTTTGCCATCCTTGGAAACACTGATGCTAGCTAAACAATTTTTATAAAAATAGACTACAAAGTGATGGTTTTATATGATCAAAAACCAATAGTTCAAAATAAAACAGTTACATAAAATAAGAACTTCAAACAGTTCAACACAAAAATTAAAAAATACTGCAAGAAAACATTGTATTCTCATCACTGACATCTCATAAACAAAGAAAAAATGCTTTGTCTTCAACAATTTCTGGCTATGCAAAAAATCATCTCTCTCTCTCTCTCTCTCTCTACATACATATATATATATATATACACATATATATACACATACATATATACCTCAATTACTTATCTGTTAATAAACAGAGGTATAATAGCTGCCAGGTATTGAAAAACTAGACAGAGGGACCTCTGAGAAATGAAATGCTAGGGCAATGACTCACAGTAGAAACAATTCTTTAAAAAGAAACCTTGGCAAAGTTCAGGATTTGAAAATAACTTTCCTTAGATCGAGGACAGCAATATTCAAGACTGATGGAAAACTAAAAAAATCTGTTCAGGTTATCAGTTCAGCACCATTTATTTGCAGACAGTTTCAGATGGATAATTCCTTGGAATGCACAACCACATATATAAATAGCTATATAAACTCTCTATCTCTCTGTTTTTCTCTCTCTCCCCCCTTCACTCTCTCCCTCTCCCTGTTTCTCTCTTTCTCTAAACTTTCTAGCTCTTGACTTTTATTTTATATGTAGTATCCCTTGTTTTAAATTTCTATTTATTACTTAAAGACAGCTATTATATTATTATTATAAACTTCTTTATTCTAACTTTTTATTTAATAATCTTTGTTTCCCTATTATATTTTTATACATGAACCTAACACCTTTTTGCATACAGAATGAACACAAGTATACTTCTAAATAATTTATAATAATTTTTCTTTATATCTTGAATGCTCTTAATATCTTTGCACTTATTTTTCAATCTTTACCCTTTTGCTAATATTATCTGTAAGTAATCAGTTATAAGATCTTGGTTGCAAGTGAGAAACATTAGACCTGGAACATCAATTTCCTTTTCTAGCTACTATGGACATTTTGAGCCATCCTATTGTGCTTTTTGACTCATATTGAGTTTTCAATCATTGGAAAATTATTTTCTCTCTCATTTGAAAAATAAAGATAGTACCCAATTCATAAAGTTATTTAATTTAAACATGTAGGTTTAGAAAAAATAAGGACTCAATAAGTGTTGCTTATAATAACCATTATCCTCATTTCCTCATTCTTCTTATCATCTGTAATCTCTACATTATTGGCTTTTTCATGTTATTAAGGTTCTGAGACAGAGAGAGAGAGAGAGAGATTTCCCAAAGTAGTCCTCCCTAATCACCCTCTGTTGTGTGCCATTTATGATCTCCCCTGTTATCTCTCTGGGAAATTCTGGGAGAATCTGGAGCCAAGTTATTTCTGAAGGTTAATAAATTGTCAGCACCATGGAGAGCACCACAGACCGCATCACTGCAGCATTTAGTTGTGTTGCATCAATTCACTTTACTCACCCCATTTGTCTTCTCTCTTTACTCAATCCTTTATATCCCTTCACACAAATTCCCTCAGGTTGGCCTCATTGAGACCACAAAATGAAGTTTAATGTCATCTCTAATCAATTTAATTGCACTTGTTTGGTTTTACTGTTTATATTCTATCATTTTAAACACTTATTTTGTTGGATCATGACTTGTTAGATTAAAAAAATGTACAATTTTTGGCCAAAACATTAAATAAGTGGGTATTGAGAAAGGTTATTTAATTCAAATAATAGATGTTACAGAGCCCTTAACTTGTGTTGAGTTCTAAGTAGACAAAGAGAGAGTGGGGAGAGAGAGTGGGGAGGAAGAAGAAGAAGAAGAAGAAGAAGAAGAAGAAGAAGAAGAAGAAGAAGAAGAAGAAGAAGAAGAAGAAAAGATGGAGGAGAAAAGGGATGGGGAGGAGGAGAGGATGAAGGGGAAAAGAGAAGTAGAAAAAGGGAAGAAGCTAAGGAGAGATGGAAGGAAAGAAAGAGAGGGAGAAAAATAAAAGATACAGTCTTCACTAACAGCAGGAATCTTTATTATAAAGAAAAGATTGACATATGTGGAATTATCTATTATATTTATAGTATGTGATTAGTGTTATGAGAAAAGCAATGACATTGCTAAATAAGAATCCTTTGTAATTGCATAAGATTTAAAAACTTGAAGATTATTTTCACATATGCTTAAAACTTAATTTTATAATGATTATAACATCTCTGTAAGATCACTCTCTCTGATAAAATACCCTATTCTATGAATAAGATTTGGTCCTTAAATCTAAGTCTTACTATCTATATTTCCCAGTAAATTCCTTCTTTTTATTTTGCCTCAATTCTATGATATTTTACTGATATTTTAGCATCAACTTTTTTTTTTTGCTTTTTAGTTTAAGACTAACAATGTCCCCTGCCCCAAACAGGAGAATAGTATTGACCTTGGTTTGTGAACACTTGTGTAATAAAATCTGTGTTAAAAAACAACCAACCAACCAAACAAACAAACAAAACTTTACTTTCCAAAAGCACATGATTTAATAAACACACTTTTAATTTGTGTCTACAATGTGCCAGGAACTCTAATAAGCACAAAAATACTGAGTGGAACAACATAAACCTCCTCATCTTTAACAGCTGAAATAAATATGAGAAGACAAATAATATTATCTATCTTCTATTATAGGAAGAAGCACAGAGCATGCATCAGGACAGACATAGCAGAAATCATAATTCAATACAGATGGCACTGTGCACTTGTATAACCCTGAGACTGACTAGCTTTTTGATTTTTTGTCACAGGGACCCCACTTATCTCAACCCAGTCCTGACTCTGGTGACAGCGATGCCAATTCTGTTATATTGCCACCTGGAATATAAGTGTCTATGAATCATCAAAGAAGGTAGGTAGTGGGGGTGCTGCCTTAGATTGGGGAAAGGCAGAGAAAGCCTCCTTGTAGAAATTTTATGAGGAAGCAGCCAACTGAGGATAGAGCTAGAAACATTCTGGGTAGGGGGACCAGCATGTGGTCAGGCTAGAGAGTATAAGAAAGTGGGCATGTTAAGGAACAAGAAAAATGGGGATTAGAAAGGAAGGTGGAAATAGGGTGAAAGGGTTTCTTCTCACATTATCTTTCTTGCCTCCGGAACGACCCACTCTAAGCACTATCTCTGCCTCCATACTCATTCACCTTCCTGACTCAAACATAGAAGAAACACAGATCATGAGTCATCCTAGAATCAGTCATCTGATTCTTCTGCTCTAAGTGAGTTTGAAAGATACTTCCTGCATGGTTTTCTATACCTTGGGTCTCAAACATACCCCATCATAACAGTTTTCACTTTTGTCTGTATTTCCTGATTGATGAATCTCCATCTCCGCCAGACAGTAGACTTCCAGATTCCTATTAAATCATCAGTGCCCACTGAGTCTGGGCATATGAGCATTTAATGAAAGACAGGACGACTGCTTGGAGAACACAAAACATGCAGGCACCTGGTAGGCACCGACTCCCATTTTTTTGGCTCTGATCCTGTATTTGGGTGGTTGAAGAGCCCAGTTCATCTCTTCAGGTTTCTTCCTTTAGTGGAATAAGAAGTGAACTGTGTGCCCTGTGCTTTTTCTTCCTAATCAAGCATTACCCAATTTTATAAAAATCGTGAATGCCATTGAAATGCAAAATGTGAGCTCTCAGTCATGAACCCAGAGAGCTCTCATCCTGGAACTCACACTGCAGGCTGAGTTGAAGGCAGAGCTGCTGATGGCATCTCAGCCCTCCCTCTCCTGAAAAGAGCCCCTTCCAGCTCTGGCACTTGGCCTCTCACTAGCTTGCTTGATTCGGCAACATTTTCAAAAGCCAGTTAAATTCTGGAAGTGTTTTCAAATTTCCTTTTCTAAGCATTAACAAGACAGTTCAAGTTTCAGAGCACTAGAATCACATATTAAATTAACTTTGGTTTCTTCATTTATTAATATGTACTTACATTTATTTGTTAAGTGCCCTTAAACTCCTGGCTACAGGAACTGCAATGAAGGGTAAGTTAAGACAGGGTCTTCGTCTCCCTACTTTTAAAGAGCTTTGAGTCTGACAGTTGTGCATCCTACAAAACACAAGTCACATCTATCATATGATGCTTGCCACAATGAGTATTATTCTGGAGAGCATTAAAGGCATAGGATAAAGGGGAGCCTGTCCTAATATAGAAATAAAGGAATAAAGGAAAGACTCTCTGAGAAGAGGGCCAGATAAGGTAAGAATGGGGATCTATCATAATCAAATTTTAAGGCTAAAACTGTAAGGCTTTACCAAAATTAATCATATGTGCTTAGAAGAGGGTTCTAAAGAAACAGACTTTGCTCAAGCCCTTCCTTCCTGGAAGTTCAAAGTCAATTGAGACACATACATATGAGTCAAATAGGGATGAAAACAGCTTTATTGTTGGTTAAGGGTGATTAGAGAATGTGGCTTTGACTTGCAGTCTAAATCAGGCTTTCTGTTCTTTCCCCCTAAGTTCCAGCTTTAGGAAGAATAGGGTTCGCAGATCAGCTCTTTGTCCAGCCTGCTGTATGGAGGTCATGATCTACTCATTTCCATGGACCCAGAGAAGGTGGAAGTGGACACAGAGGTGAGCCCCCTGATCCACCTTTGGAAGGCATCCCTAGCCCCTTAGTCATGTGAACCTTCAATGTGGAGAGGGGCTGGAGGAAAGAAAGCCTTATTCTGTAGGCTCACTAGGGGGGGAAAGCTCAAAAGAAACTGCTCCAGGAAGTCAGACAGATCACTCCTCATCCTATAGAGAGGACTGACTGTGAGGCGGAAAAAGAGAAAATGCTTCTACCTGGTACTTCTGAGAGGGCCAGAGCTTCTATCCATGGCATGCCAGGACCAGACGGAAAGGGAGGTCACAAGTCTCCCAAACAGATATCATGTGCTCTGGAAATTGTAAGAAATCTTCATTCACTGGAGATAAAAGTCACTCCTTGCATTCTCTTCAGTCATTTTCATTCATTCATTTAATGGATACTTACACACCTTCTAGAATACATAAGATCAGTTGTAAGCATAGAGATACAAAAGTAAGGAAGTTCCAGACCATGCTGTAAGGGGCTCACATAACATGGGGAGAGGATAGACATGGACGATGTTCATTGCAGTGAAAGAAGATCTTCAAGGAAGAGTCAACATGGCCTTTTGTTTAAAAAAATTATAATTCAGAAGGGATAGAAGATAAACACTAGTTAGCCCCATTCTGAAGCTAGTTTAATTTAATGGAGGTGGGGTGGGCAGAGTAGGTTATTCTTGGGGTCTTGATCCAAACAACCTGGGTGCAAATTCCAGCATTATCCAGCAAATTCCACCCTTACTAAATAGAGCACCCTGGGTAAAGCACTAACTTACCTGTTTTTTTCTCAATTTGAATTTTATAAAAGTAATATTAAGTTTTTTTCATAAGACTGAATATGGTAAAACATGTAAAGCATTTGGCAAAGATCTTGTATATAACATGCACTCAAGGCTGCAGGATTTTTAAAAATGAAAAAATGGATGAGAAGCTCAAGGTAAGTTTCATTCACTATCTTACAATGAGAACAGACCATTGCAGGCAGACACTTGGCCTGGAGTTCAAGTTCTATTCACTCTCTTACAATGAGAACTGACCATTGCATGCAGACACTTGGCCTGAACACTCTGCTCCTCTGTATTTGTCATTCTTACATTGTGCTGTCTTCCCTCCTGTAATGATTACTATGAAAAGGCAGGTTTGATAATTTGGATTTAGGGACAGTAAGGCAAAGGGAAAGCTCAAGCTGAAGCACCTTGTTCCTTAGTGAGTTTTGGGGAAAGTTGACTCCAAGGCCCAGAGCAAGGGAAGAAATAGGGGCCCAAGTGTTCACTCTTTTTTTGACCAGTGATTATGTCTTAATTTAGTAAAGATTACAATGTTACATTGATTTCATGTGACTTTTCAGGTTGGAAATTTGATGAGAGTAATTTTTTCTCATTTTCATTGTTTTGATTAATAATTAAACTTTCTTTTTTTAATTAAATTTTATTTTAATTGTTGTTCTTATACAGTTTTCTGTTTTCTACTCCCATCCCGTCCCTCTGCCCCAGCCCTCCCCAGCTCCCTTCCATTTCCACCCCCCCCAGCTTTTGTCCATATGTCTTTCATACTTGTTGCTCTAATCCCTTCCCCTTTTCCCTGAATATTCCTATCCCTCTCCTCTCTTGTTCTCAATTTCAGGGTCTTTGGTTATATTATGCTTGTTTGTTTGTTTTTTTGATTAGGTTCCTGTTAAAGGTGAGATCATATGGTATTTGTCTCTCACCTCCTGGCTTATTTCGCTTAGCATAATGCTCTCCAGTTCCATCCATGCTGTCGCGAAGGGTAGGAGCTCCTTCTTTCTTTCTGCTGCATAGAATTCCATTGTGTAAATGTACCAT
>PVKU01001614.1:190888-284967 GCA_004027475.1 Anoura caudifer | reverse complement strand
TAAAAATAATTGCTCTCTTCTGGCCAAGATGAAGGCGTAGCTGGTCACGCTGAGCCTCCTCTCACAACCAAGATTAAGGACAACAAAAATATAGAACCGAAAAAAAGAAACCCAACCAGGATAGAGAGAAAATCTGAATAGTGCAGGAGTCCAACAACAGCAATTCACCCAGACCAGTAAGAGGGGCGGAGTCAGTGGCCAGCGAGTCCACGGCTGGGGGCGCAGGGTCACCCTAGGTGCACTGGCAGTAGCATTGCTGAATGGGAGCAGACCCAGTGAGGTGCACAAGGTGGCTGACCACAGACAAAAATTGGTGCACGGATAAACCAGGCAAAAATGGGCAAAGGACAGACTGCGCAATACAGGGCCCCAACGCCGGGAAGTGAAGCCTAGAAGCACCCACTGAAAATACTTGTGGGGGCTGAGGTGCTGAAAGGGAGTCCCAGCCTCACAGGAGAGTTCGTTGGGGAGACCCGTGGGGTCCTGGAACATGCGCACACCCACCCACATGGAGGGCAGCACCAGAGGGGCCCAATTTGCCAGGGGAAGGAGGCTGAGGAGACTGGAATCCATGAAAGAGCGCAGAGTAAGCGCCATTGTCCCCTCTCAGACCCCGCCCCCACATCTAACATCACAACCCAGCCACTGGGCTGCCCCACCCTGGGGAACACCTAAGGCTCTGCCCCTCACTACATAACAGCTGCGACCAGACAAAAACAGGAAGACCAAAACCAAGGATGGCTCAGACTGGAAAGCAGACTAGGCCCGGAACTGATTCATGTGAGTGACCAGGAGGTGGCCAGCCTATCAGATGCAGAGCTCATAGCACTGGTAGCAAACCTATCAGATACACAGTTCAAAGCACTGGTGATTAGGAGCTCACAGAATTGGTTGATTTTGGTCACAAATTAGAGGAACAAATGGAGGCTACAATAAGTGAAATGAAGAAAAACGCACAGGGAACTAACAGTGATGGGAGGAGAACTGGGACTCACATCAATGGAATGGACCAGGAGGAAAAAACAACCAACCAAACAGAAAAGAAGGAAGAAACAAGAATTCAAAAAAAATGAGAAGAGGCTTAGGAACCTCCAGGACATCTTTAAATGTCCCAACATCCGAATTATAGGGGTACCAGAAGGGGAATAGGAAGAGCAACAAGTGGAAAACTGATTTGAACAAATAATAAAGGAGAACTTCCCCAATCTGGCAAAGGAAATAGACTTCCAGGAAGTCCAGGAAGCTCAGAGAGTCCCAAAAAAGGTGGACCCGAGGAGGAACACACCAAGGCACATCATAATTCCATTAGCCAAGATTCAAATGAAGGAGAGAATTCTAGAAGCAGCAAGAGATAAAGGCAGAGCCACCTACAAAGGAGTTCCCATCAGACTATTAGCTGATTTCTCAAAAGAGACCTTCCAGGCAAGAAGGGGCTGGAAAGAAGTATTCCAAGTCATGAAAGGCAAGGACCTACATCCAAGATTGCTCTATCCAGTGAAGCTGTCATTTAGAATGGAAGGGAAGATAAAGTGCTTCTCAGAAAAGGTCAAGTTAAAGGAGTTCATCATCACCAAGCCCTTACTATATGAAATGCTAAAGAGACTTATCTAAGAAAAAGAAGATAAAAAATAGGACAGTAAAAAGACAGCAAACTCACAAATATTAACAACCTCATCTAAAACAAAAGCAGACTAAGCAAACAGCTAGACCAGGAGCAGGAACTCAGAAATGGAGATAACATGGAGGGTTAGCAACAGGGGAGTGGGAGGAGGAGAGAGGGGGAAAAGGTATAGAGAATAAGTAGCATCGATGGTGGACAGAAAATAGACAGGGGGAGGGCAAGAATAGTGTGGGAAAGTAGAAGCTAAAGAAGTATGAAACATGGACATGAAGCTAAAGGGGGGAATGTGGGTGGGTGGGGTATGAAGGGTGGAGGGGAATGATGGGGGAGAAATGGGACAACTGTAATAGCATAATCAATAAAATACTAATTGCTCTTTTTCTTCTGACACTTAAGTTTTTGGTATTTCTTGATTTGTGTAGCTCTCGAACAAGTGCTACACACTGAAGACTAACTTACAAATACAGCCAGAGAGCACATGGTTTGTCTGCACCGTATCTTTGGGACTGGCTGCCCAGAGGGGCTCCTTCCAACACCTCTCCTTGCTCTGACCTCCAGCGGCACTTCTTGTTGCTCTGACCAAGCTGGGACCCGTCACACTGCCTCTCACTTCACTCCTACATAAGGACAGATCTGTGTCCCCAGCTGTACTCTTAGCTCCTTGAAGGCAGATGGTTTAACTGAAATTCATTAAACATTAAATATGTGTCAAATGCTTTACCTACTTTAGTTCTTTAACCTTCAGAAAGATCCTTTAAGGTATATATTACATATTTTTTTAAAAAGAGGCTCAGAGAAGAGAAGTGACTTCCCTGAGCTCACCCTGCTAATAGAAAGCAGAAGCAAGTGTGACCCAAGGTTGCTTTGACCCATAAGTCTCTGCCCTTAGCACTCGATTATTGTTTACATGACCCCCAAATATGGAGAGGTCTCCAGACACTGAAATCTAGGGAATTTCCCAGTTAACAGGCATAATAAATGCTCAAAAGTGACTTATTTATTAATATACTTAAATAAGCTTATGAAACAGAATAGGTAAGCACATTTTAAGGGTTTTCGGCAGGAATCCAAATACAATGTGGTTTTCTAAGTCAGTTCTTTCAATCATAAATTATTTATTGGTTTAGCACCTGGCATATATCTAACAGACAATATACACTCAATAAACATTTGCTGAATAAAGCAATAAACTTAAATTCAGGACTATAGCCTTGGATTTTTGTTTTGTTTTGTTCTTTTCATTGCCAGACCGAGCCCCCTATTTAAAACAAAACCTGTGCTCAGCCCGAGCCCAATGTCAGGTTTGAATAACATCCAGGAGACCTGAACACTGGAACTCAATGTGGATCTGTCCATAAAGTCAAGAACTTGTCACAAAAGCTACTCAGAACCACAAAAGACCTCAAATGAAAGAAGGCCAAAGCGGCAGGCATTATACTTCCTGACTTCAACCCCCCTATAAAGCTATAAACATCAAAACAGTATGATACTGGCATAAAAACAGACGACTAGACCAATGGAACAGAATTGAGAGCCCAGAGATGAACCCAAGCATAGTCGGTCAACTAATATTTGATAAGGGAGCCAAGAAGATACAATAGGGAAATGACACTCTCTTCAGTAAATGGTGCTGGGATAATTGGATACTACATGTAAAAGAATAAAAGTGATTCACATCTTAACACCACTCACAGAAATTAACTTGAAATCAATTAAAGACTTCAATGTAAGACCTGAAACCATGAAACTCCTAGAAGAACATCCAGATCTGGGTAATGACTTTTTGGATATGACACCTAAAGTACAAGCAACAAAATCGCAAACAAGTGGGACTACAACAAACAATAAAGCGTCTGCACAGCAAAAGAAATAATCAACGAAGTGAAAAGAAAGCCTATAAATGGGAAAATATTTGCAAACCATAGAGCTGATAAGGGCTTATTATCCAAAATACACAAAGAATTCATTCAACTCAATAGCAAAAGAAAACAAAATAACCCAATTTTTAAAAATGACCAAAGGACCTAAATAGACATTTTTTCAAAGAAGATACACAAAAGGCCAACAGGTACATGAAAAGGTGTTCAAAATCACCAGTCATTAGGGAAATGCGACTAAAAACCACAATGAGTGTCCCCTTACTCCTGTTAGAATGGCCATCACCAAAAAGACAAGAGATAACAAAGACTTGTAGATGTGGATAAAGGGGAACCCTTGTGCACTGTAGGTGGGGCTGTAAATTGATACAGCCATCAAGGAAAATGGAACAGAGGATCCTCAACAAATTAAAAATGGAACTACCACATGATCCCGCAGTCCCACTTCTGGGAATATATCCAAAGAAATGAATACGCTAACTGGAAAAGAGGTGTGCACCCCTCCATGTCCAAAGCAGTATTATTTCCAGTAGCCAAGATGTGGAAATAGCCTAAGGGTCTACCGATGAATGAATGGCTAATGAAGTTCTGATATGTGCATGAAATTTTCAACCACAAAAATAGTAAATCCTATCATTTGCAAAAATATGGATGGATCTTGAAAGCATTATGCTAAGTGAAATAAATCAGGCGGGGAAAGACAAATAATGTGTGATATTTCTTATAGTTGAAGTCTAAAAACAAAAACCAAACCTACAGAAAAAGTGATCAGGAGATCAGACTTGTGGTTTCCAGAGGTGAAGGGTGAGGGGTGGGGGACCGGGAGAAAGGTGGTCAGATGGTCAAAATGTACAAACTTCCAGTTACAAGATAAAGAAAGTACGAGGGATATAATATATAACATGATGACAGCTAACACTGATTGATCAAATATGGAGAAATTGTTAGCAGAGTAAATCCTAACAGTTTTGATCAAAAAATAAATAGATATATAACTTACAACCTAGAAACCTAATTCTTGTCAGAAAGAGGCAAAAGACAAAGGACAGCTTTTGCACGAAGGATTCAGAAAGGAAGAAAGAGGTGAGGACATAAAGTCTGCGGCGACAAGGGCAGTATTTTTAGTGTCCTCTGAGACTCTCTCCTAGTTTGTCTGCTGTGTGAGGCACATAAAAAAATTACAGAACCAGGTGAGGAGGAAAAGCAAATAAAGCATGTTGGACGTTGCCATTTTTGTGTTTTATTTTATTTCTGTATTCTTACCTAGAAAAGGGGCTGCTCTGCTTTTACATTGCCTCAGAGCTCTCAATGCCAAATTGGAACAAATGGGGAAAGTCTCCACTGAAGAAAACCTGTTTATCTTCATTTGCGAGCAGTGAGTGTGTCGATCTGTTTGCTACGAGATCCTGGACAGGAGGCCAGAAGCCTCCTGAATGCCTGGAGTGGTTCCGGCCACTGAATTTCAATTTTGAGCAACAGTTCTCGAACTGTTGTTTGCACAAAAGCTGCACCAAAGTTGTCTGAATACTTACTGCAGTGCTGGATCTCCAGACTCTGCCTCGCCCCTACGTGACCAGGAACTCTGGGCTGGAGCCCAGGAAGATACATCTTATTTTTTCTTTTTAAAGCATTTTTTAATCCAGACCAAGGATATGTTCATTGATTTTAGAGAGAAAGAAAGGGGGAGGGAGATGGATATTGAGAGAGAAAGAGAGATTGAGAGAGAAAAGAAAAAGAGAAACAGCCTTTTGGTGTATGGATGATGCTCCAACCAACTGAGCCACCTGGCCAGGGTAGGAAGTTACATTTTAAAAAGAGACTCTTTAAAAGATTCTTAAACACACAGAAAATTGAGAACCAAGCACAGGAACCTTGAACCAGGCCATAATACACCCCATTAATAGGATATCTATGTTATTACCTATTTCAGAACTCAGCCCCTGAGACTCCCTGGAATTTATCACCTGTCCTAATTTTTCCTTACATTTTTTCTAGAGTGTCCAAGACACTACAGAAAGATATGAGCATCTGGATAAGCAGAACATGCTTGGATCCAAAGCCCAACTTTTGGTTGCTTATTGCTTGTACCTTTATTTTTAATTATCTCTAAATTTCCACTTCTTTACCTATAAAACAGAAATAATAATAAAAATAGCATCTCACATGCTAAACATACTTTACATTTCCAGAAATGTAAATAAGTAAAAATTCCCATTTGTCATAATTCTTTACATCTTTATTCTTTACACCTAAACTTAGGGCCTCACTGCGTTCTTTCACAGCCAAGTCAGAGCCTGAGTCATCAATTATTTCCGTCCCAGGGTCTCTCAGATAAAACAACATCAGTCTTGTGAAAGGGAAGGGTGAATGCACACCTGGACAGAAGATGGATCCGAGGAGCAACACGAGCCTCCCCGAGCTGCATGCTGTCTGAGACAAGAGAAAAAATGCCCATCTGGCAGGGAGCACAGCTGTTCCGCTCACTGCTACTGGGAAACCCAGCTTTAAGCACATCTTCTGTACAAAACCACAGGTGTAGTCAAAAGACAAAGGGCAATTGTTATCCCTTAAAATAATGAGGCAATTCCCAAAATTAATGAACATATACTTTCTTTACAGAGAAAGCTCTTCTGGTGCATTTTAAACATTTCTGGTGGAAACATCATGAATTTTCAGGAACTCTTCCACTATGTCAGAGGTCAGAAGAAAGACTCTGCCTCTTCCCTCCCTAGAATAATGCTTTTCCTTACTCCTTGGTTTTCCGAGTTACCTGGAGGAGTTCAAATCTTGTGTAAGCAGAAAAAAAGGCCACAAGTAATTGCAGTATCCAAGCTCTCAGAGAGAAAGAGCCTTCCAGTAGCCTCTCATTTACTGGAGGAGGTGGGAAGCAAATGGCAATGCATCTGCTGGGGAGAGAGTCCAGGCTTCTCCCACGATTCTAAAGTCAGGTGTCAGCAATAATGAATGAGAGCCAGTGGCATCTGTTCCCACCTCTGCCCTGTCATCAAAATACCTGTGAGGAATCACTTCCCGCGTGGGCCCGGACTTTCTCACCTCTAAAATGGAGCTTTCAGGAGCAGACTGACACCTCGGACCCTAAGACAGTGGCAGTCGTACCACTGAAGGAGAAGAAACTCATGGATGTCCAAGTAGGGGGACTGCCAAGCTGGACACTGATGCAGTCCGTGTTTTATCCCTGAAGGCATTGCTGGAGCATTTCAAAGAGGTAACTACCGGTGCTCCAACAACTATGTCAATGTGAAGAAAGGGCGCGCTGCCAGGGTTTCTATGGTGCTGGCAGCTCACCCTCTTTTCAACTGCTGAGCTTGTTACAAGGAACTCACACAAGTACCACTGAAGAGGGCCCAGGGCGGGGTCGATACTCCTGACCGTCTTTGCACAGCTCTTCTGAATCCTTCCATATGACAATTAACACCTATAAAAGATGGCTTGTAAAAACAAACAAATGAATGAATAAAAAAAGTAAAAATGACATGGAGCTTGCCATCCCTTTCTTGCTTTCCTCCAGAGGATCATTATAGAACTCACAGGTAAAAAAAAAATGTACACGAAAGAGCCTGGTAAACTGACAAAATAGATCCTGGCTGTCAGGATAGATACTATAGGATGACAGACCCGGCATCCTTCCCCAACTTTTTCTTCCTCTTCTGTAGCACTAAGAAAGCAAGTATTTTAACTCTCATCCCCTCTTACAGGTACAGATAGCCTATTGCACAGAGGTGAGGTAAAGCTTTCTAAGTAGAAATGGCTAGTGTTCCCCTTCCTTGCTTCTTTCTGTCTTGAACAAGGATGTGATGTATGGAGCTGCAGCAGCCACACTATACCCAGGAAGCAAAGATCACAGAGAGGAAAGCCAAGATATGGAGGATGGTAGAAAAGAAACATAAAAACAGCCTGGGTCTATGAAGGCATCATGGACCTGTTGAACCAATCCCAGAAATCTCTTTCATAAAAAAACAAAAATGTAAAAAAATCCCTTATTTGTTTAAACTACCATTAGTTAACATTACTTGCAACCAAATGTATTTCCAACTGCAACAATGATGGAAGCCATAAAAATCCTTTTTAAAACTTAAGTCAGATCATACCACTTTTTTCTTCAAAACACCCCAAAGACTCCCTACCTCAGTCAGGGAACAGGCAGTCTTCCCAATGCCCAAAACAGCCCTCCACTGTCTGCCCCTTGCAGACTCCGTGACCTCCCCTCCTGCCATCTGGCCCTGACTCGGTCCACTCCTTGGTCTTAACTCAGCTCATGAGGCATACTTCTGCCTCAAGCCTGTTTAGCCTTTAGTTTCTTCAGCCTTGAATATTCCTCCCCTGGGTGTCTGCCAGGGCCATCCCCTCTCTTCTGCCAGGTCTTTGCTGTAATGTTACCTTTCAGTGAGGCCTTTCTTTTACCTGACACCAAACTGCACAAACCCCTGCACAGCACTGCTTTACTTACCTGGATCTTTTAAAATTAACATTGATTCCTTATATTTCCTGCAAACCATAAGTTTCACTAAAAAAACTGATATAATTCTCGAAAGTTTGTATTTTCCTGAACTATAAAAGAGATCAACATTTTTTAAAAAATTTATTTATGCCAGACAACATCCAAAAGGAATTTAGGAATTTGAAGAACTTAATAAAACAAGCCCCACACAGAGTAAATCATTATCTAAATACACAAAATTGAAAGGCATTGCCCCCTGGTGGGGCTCAGTGGATCGGGCACCCACCTGCAAACTGAAAGGCGCCAGCTCAATTCCCACTCAGGGCACATGCCTGGGTTGCAGGCCGGGCCCCCAGTTGGGGATGTGAGAGAGGCAACCAATTGATGTGTCTCTCACACATGGATGTTTCTCACCGTCTCTTTCTGTCTCCCTCTTCCCTCTCTCCTTCCCTTCTCTCTCTAAAAATAAATACATAAAATCTTTAAAGAGGGCAGTCAAAGCTCAGCTCCAATAAAGTGCTACCATGTGGGAATGCAGAGCCAACGTTACTGCTTCCATTAAAAAAAAGTCATAAAGCGTAAAGACTTTAATGATGATTCCCCTTCCTACTTACCCGAAGCCCTTTGGGTGGGCTCAAACTCCTGGGTAGGAGTCAAGAAAAATAATCAACTGTGACCACCAGCTGCCATCACCGCTACACACCCATGACAATTTACAAACATACCTACATGAAATAAATGAAGTCCACATTCTGCGAGGCCTGAGTTTTTCTCCAATGAAGCCATAGCTTCATAATGAAACAGGTGCCACATGTAACTGAAAACGTTTAGCTTGTCTACTCCAAGTCACTAAGTCAGCAGGAAACTCAACTACTCTGCCAACGGTTCCAGAAAACTCTCACTTCTATAGCTAAGGCCAGTTGCCAGGATCTCATTTCCATTATCCCTGGAACTCTTGCCAGACTCCTCGCCTGATCTTTCTCAAAGATTCTAATTGGATCTCAAAAATCTATTTAGCATTTACCTCATTTGCATATAGTGTTCTCCTTATAACACTATTATTAGCATGGAGGGTGTGGCCACATCCCAAGGGTGACCTTAATGTAAATCCTGCCCCACTTTGCTGAGCTCCAGCTGCACAGGTTTATCTGAGCACAAGTGGGACCTTTTCTTTATTTGACTCTTGTGGCTCACCACATGAACTCCTACCTCCCTTGCCTATCCGGACAATTTCAGTTCAGCAATATTTATAGAGCCCTCTACTCTGACTTTTTTACATGAATTTTCACCAAATCAAATCTGTAAGTTGGTAGGGATTTATTTTTACAAATAAAAATATATAATCTTATAATCACATATGCATTTACCTATGAACAACCCAATTTTTCAAGAAGTATTGGTAGAAATCTATATGTTCTGGGAGCTATTCTTGATGTTGAGGATAGTGCTGAATGTAACTGAAAACTCTTCACGGAGTTAGGGGTTTACTATTTTTCTTACATGTTAACTTTATCCTTTCAGTTCATGTTACTAAAAGTAACTAAAAGGACTATTGTAATTGAGCACTAAATTAAGCACATTCTTCTGCTTAAATCCAAACAGAGAAATAGTAGTTTGTCATATCACATTGTACTCATACCACTCAGCAGAGAAAACCCTGTTTTAAAGAAAGTAAATTGATTGTACAAGAATCTATCACCTAAATCACTACACTAAGGAAACTGCAAATATTTTATAGAAGTCTTCCCCAGCAAAGGGACAGAACAGGCACACTCCTTCTTCAAAGAGCCACTTGATAAAATACCCCTGCAATTCAAATAACTTTAGCACCAGTTAGTGGCAGAATCATGGATTTGTTTTTGGTATAAATTACAAGCCCTGAGCTTTATTGAAATAATAAGTTACCATGACCTTCCAAACACTTTTTCAATTAAAAATATATATATATATAATGCAAACAGCTAAAGTGTAAATTAACTAAAAATAAACATCACTTTTCAAGCAGATATTCTTTAGGCTCTTTGAAAACAAAATAGAAATAACATTGACCAATTGCTTGCAAAAAATTCTGGTGGCTTTAAAGAGAAGCCTGCTCCTCCACAGCCTCCCTAATTTTTGGCTTGACTCCAGAAGTTTGTCATCATCTCTCGTTTTACAGCATCATCTCATTGTCTGTGTTTTCTTGTTTGACCTATCAAGACACAGTTCTCTCTCCAGAATTCCTTCTCAGTAATCTTTTGAGGATACTCCCAAGAAGAATAAAAATTCATCTTGGCATACAAACAGGTTTAGAATCTCACTAAAACGAGAAGAACTTTTCCTCTAAGAAATAATTTAAAATTTCCCACTTCCATCTGACTACAGCCATATTTAAAAGGAGCAAGCCTATTAATTTACAGCCTCTGTTTTGGTTGCCCCTAGCAGCCCCCTTCGGCCACTCTTCTCCCTCAGAGTCACACGGCCTTTACAACATCAGACAATTGCGTAGGACGTTGATTGGCTGATGACATCTTCTAAGGATGAAATAGAGTAAGAACAATGTGTGGAGCAAAAACACAAAACCAGGCTTGACAAATCTGCATCCTAAATATTTAACCACCCAGAAACTTTTTCAACTGGCAAGTATATTGTAAGTTCCTTTGAGCAGTCAGACTGTATTTCGAAAAGCAAACTGGCATTGCTAATAAAATATTCAGGGTAATGCAGAGAATACCAACTGTCAATCAGGGATTTAATGGCTTGCAGCCTTGTTTCATCCTCCTAAATATTTCTGCTGGCTTCCAAACAGAAGTAACTCGATATTGAAGGAATACTAATATACATTCCAAATGTTGTACAAAGAAGGTGATAAAAGATTCTTGGAGACAGGATTTTCAGACTCAGCGTCTCTTTACGAGTTCGCCAAGCAGTTGCTTTCCGCAGGGGGAGGGACGGTGCTGTTTCCAGTTTCAGCTAAATGTTCCACCTGTTCAAGTGAGAATACAGCATGCTACCCCTGCCGCGGGGGCCCTGCATCATTTTATCCATGAGCTGCAGAGTTCATTGTCTCTCAAGACAAATGGTTCAAATGATATTTTTATGATTACAACTTCGGGTCCTTTTAGAAACTGGACCAGAAATCATGACTCTTCCACCGTTATGGCCACAGGGAGACTTCAGGACATCCTTTCCATTCCAGCAACCACTTCCAGTTTCCTGTCTTAGCATTTATCAAATAAGATTCCCTAGAGGGAGAACTATATCCATTTAACTCATCTTTCCTCCCAGGCCATGGATCATAAGCCACTAACTTAGCTGTCCCGGGTCAGGCACTGCCATGTTCCAACTGGCTGTGGTCCAGGGCCAACCAGGACCACGTGGTTAAAGCCCTCCAGACTTTAAACACAGCAGTTCCTCTTACGAGGGACAAGGGGCAGAGAAATGCCACGAAACAAATATAATACAGCCCATCATAAGCAAAATACTGAACTACTTAATGAGGGGCTAATCACATTCAAATAATTCCACCAAGGGAAAGAGTTTGCAAGGCAAAAAAAAAAAAAAATAGGGATTAAATCAGAATGTGGATTTTGACACCCATACACATACTTTCATTAGATGCCCTAAGACATATAAATTTAGTGAGACTTTCTTTTTTAAGAAAACGGGCAAATACCTGACCACTTCTTTCAAAATTGGCAACAATCTCCTGACATCATTTCAGGCATAGCATGTAGTCCTTCCTTCCTAAATACATCTCTAGACTTTATTCAGTTCTACTCCAAATGGCAGCATTGCCGCACAAATTTCTAAACTAATGCAATAACTTTCAAAACTGCCTATGCTGAATGGTAACCCTTTCATTCATCCATTCAAACCGGTGGGCCAAGGCGTTTGCCTTCCTCAAGCCGTTCAACCCTGTGTCCTCACCCCAGAAAACGGCCTGGTTCTGGCTGCTAGAACGTGCCGGTGCCGGTCTGGGGGTAATCCCTCACCCTCAGTGCCTCTCCACGCCCCCTCCTGGGCAGGGCACTGCTCCACTTCAGAATATCACTCCGTCTCTCCCAACTTCTCCCTTTTCCTCGGTTTCTGAGGAACAGATGACCCACCCTTCTTATTCGTAACGTAACGTATTTTTGTGAGTCCATCTAAGCTCAGTTCTATACTTTCAATCTCATTCTCTACCGCTTTCCTCCTCTGCCCCATAAGTTTACTAACTCAACCACTCTAATCATAAAGCAATATAAAACGGTTACGACAAATTCAGTGTCCTTGAATACGGACACTCTTCCTTGTGAGGGGACCGTTTCAGAACTTCACCAACAATAATGTAAATCTTGCAAGGAAAAAAAAACTCATCATACCAAGTACATCATGGATGCTGTGGGATAAGAGGTGGTGTCACGTTACACAAATCTGGGTTTTTTTTTTGTTTGTTTTTTTTTTTTCACTTGAAATGTCTCCATGACGCACATCTCTTCCTCAGTCTCTTTGACCCGCAGCCACTGTCTTGCCATGCAATCCCCTCGCTGGGAAGTGCCCTACTAGCCCTTTCTCTTTCTCCCTCTGTGCTTTGCACAGTTCGTTTTTTCGCTCCAACATAAAACACAGCCCAACCAAGCTCCAGCAGCTTCCTTACAACCATCTTCTCACAAAAGCTCTTCCCAAGTTGCAAAAATACCCAAAAACCTCCTCTGACCCCAGACACTAAAGGTCTCCCCTCATATTTCTCTTTGACACTGCCCAGTGTCTCCCCAAAATACATGCCCCCTGCCTCTGACTTCTAACCATGGGCGACTCCTTCGTTCCCTGCAACAAATCCTTTCAGCTTTCAACTGAACTGCTTTCTCAAACTTCACCAAGTATCTAACTACCAAAGCCAACAGAGTTGTCTAATTTTCTTTTGTGTATCTTCTCAGAAACCTTCCTCTTTGAACTCTTGCCTTGGGGATGTAATCATAAAAGCAGAGCTTGAAGTCAAATAATCCTTGGCTCAAATTCAACTCTGCCACTTAAAAATTACACAGCCTAATTTAATAACCAACGCTTCCTCTTCCGTTCTGTAATTTGGCAATAGTATTGTATTAGGTTGTTAGAAAAATAAAGTGAGTTAAAACCTGTTGAGCACCATTGAGTAACGAAATCTAGGAGCAGATGAAGAGAGAGTCAGTCCTTCCCCACCAAATGTGACAATCTTCTTGTTATTTTCTCCTGTTTCCTCTGGGACCATTCTCTTACTCTGCCTCTTACTGGTTCCCCTCCTCCTCTCTCCATCTCTGTCTTTCTCTCTGAAAACTCACCAACACTACACCTGTGATATATACAGCCATAACCTTCCTTCTATGCTTCTGTGCCTCCCTCTTCTCTTAAAATTTCCATTTGTCTAAAAATAAATCATCTTATCCCTGAAACCTGCTCCTCTCTAGACATACTTTTCTCTCTAAATGTTGCTATGATTCTAGCAAGTAAAATCACTCACCAACTTCCCCCAGGCCTAGACGAAGTCCACAGTCTTTGGAGCATAGCATGTCGAAGCCCTCCACAATCAGCCTCCAACCTCAGCCGTTCCTCCTTGGGACCTCAGAAGCACCAGTTGAACACTGCTGCTCAGCCCTTGCTCCTGCAGATCCTCTTGCCTAGGATACTCGCCACATCTCCCCCAACTTTAATTTATGTTCCAAGTTCCTTCAGACTAGATCAAGTCCCACCTTTCCCTGAATTCTTCCCCAGTTGCTCCAAACTTGCCCTCTGAGTGTTTGTGGTGCTTATTGCTGATATCCACTCATGGTTGTGTGGTAAAGGAAAAGAGGGGCAATTCTGTGAGAGAAGGAAACTTTAAATACGAGGTCTGTCTGGAAACATCCAGCCATTATTAATATAACAATAATGATTTCTGAAACATCAGTGTAACCTGGCAGCAAAGAGAGTGGACTGGAATGCATCAAATTTGCAGCAAGCTTGAACATTCCTCCATGGAAACTATTCAGAAGGCCTCAGCTATGGGCAACTGGTGATTGGCGGTCTACTTTGAAGGGGACTGAGGCATCATTGTCCTGGGTACAATGTTTCTTGTATCTGGTATCCTGTTCAATAAATGTATCCATTTTTCATATTACATGGCTGGGTACCTTCTAGACAAACCTCGTGTCTATCAAGCCTCTCATGTGTCCTGGGCACTGGGCTAGGGGCCTTCACTAGCCCTCATAATGTTCCTGAGAGGTAGACACTTTCATTGCCTGTGTAATGGTGCCAGGGCTGGGAGCCTTCGTATCTGTCATCTTTGGAAATCACTGGATGATACTTTCTCGTTTGTTGTGTCCAATTCCCAAGCACTTGGGGTGGTCTTCACCTAGAACGTATCATCACAGAATCATACAGCTACGTGTGAGCTACTTCATTCTGTTCTTCACCATTTAGCCAAGCGAGAGGCTGGGTCTCCAACTTTGGTCCATAAAGCTGTAACTGGGATTCTCATGCACAATTCATAGTGACATGCCCATGGGCATGTCAGGAAGAAATACATATAAATGTCACAGTCAAATACTTGGTGGCAATTTATTCTGCTTTTGCGGTTGCTGCGATTTTAATGAGCACGCTGCGAGGTCTCACGTGGGACCTGCGATCCATCAGAGAACACTGCTGCGTACGCGAGGCAGGCACTTGCCTGTCACACCGCGACTTGCTGACAAAATGAAAATTATGCCTTATCTCTTCAGTGTGACAAGAGGTAATGGTGCAAACTTTTGTAAATGACTCACAAAATGGATGCCATAACCCACGTACACATTTTTTTAAAAATAAGGACCTCCCCAAAAAGAAAAAGTGAGGTTATCATGTGTTGTTTAACCACTGCAATACAGTGGTTAGAGCTGAGCTTCTCACTTATAATAATGGGACTGCAAAAAAAAAAAAAAAATGGAGAGGGATATATAGTTCTTTCACGGTTATTTATTTATACATTTTCTCTTTACCTTTCAGAGATTTTTCATAAGGCAACAAGAAGGTGGGTGTCAATAAGCCATTTTCTTATAAACTTACCCACTATTCATATTTATTTCTAAATTATAGATGCTTTAAATAAACTAAAATATATTCTTTCCTACTTTGATTCATACAGTTGATTTCTCCGATCTGTGAAGTTACAGGGGAGAACTTACAAAACACTTTGGCAATACGGTAAACAAAAAAGGCTGAAGAGGCTTCACAGCAGAATCCACGAGGGTCTTCAGCGCCTGACCGCACTTGCCGCACACGCTCAGTGCAGGTAACTGCACTACTTACAGGGACACTAAAGAAACCACTTTCCTCCCAAAGAAGAAACGCTTTCAGAATGAATGTATCTGTGGAAGTATTTCTTTTAATTACCATGACAACTTTTATTCTTTCAGTATGAGAATTTGTTAACGGTTTGAAACAACATTAAGGAAGAAGTATCCTGAAAATCAGATGTAGTGTGTTCGGTTCATTTCTATTTTATTTTGTATCATTGTATTGTTGACATTTACAGATGTCCATTCTCCTGCCCCTGCAGCTTTGCCTGCCTCCACCCAGCCCTCGCCCCCTACTCCCCTCTGGCCGTCACCGCACGACTGTCTGTATCTGTCAGTTATGCATGTATGTTCTTTGACTAAAGCCCTTCACCTTCTTTCATCCAGCCCTGCTTTTCCCCACCCCCTAAAAGCTGTCAGTGTTTCCTTCCATGTGTGCATGCCTCTATTTCTATTTTGTTGGTCAGTTTATTTTGTTCATTAGATTCAACATATAAATGAGATACTATGGTATTTGTCTTTTAAATTGATATTGAAGAAAAATACAGAAACCTGAGGAAACAATTACATTGGTATTCAGTGCACAGAAAAACTGATCCAGGTAATATCGCCTTCCAGTGCCTTCCTGGGTAACACCTGGGGAAAAAGCCCTCGACTGTGACTATAGAAAATAACGTTCAGCCAGAAAATATAGGTTTCAGCTTTTGTCACACTGATTTGACTATCTTTTGTTGTATAAATGAGCTTTCATATGTGACCAGAGGCTGCTGAGATTCTTAGCAAATACATTATCTTGAGTAAGTTAAATTGCCCTGTATCTGATGTCAATAACAAGTATGATGATTGTCCCAGAAAATAGCATCTCTTTCCTACATCTCCATGTTGTTGTTTTTCTACAAATTTAATATTGAATAATAATAAATAATGAAACACAGCTTCTCCCTAATGGCTTCCCATCAACATAACTGGAATGAAAGAAATGTTTCAGTGATGATTTACTGTTGCATAGAATAACCTCAGTTAAACAGAATTTTAAAAAGCTGGTGAAATCCTGACATTGTGAATTGAAGCTTATTATAGGCATTAGGGAGACCAGATCAGTCACCATTGCTTAAAACATAGACAGCATTTAATGCAAACAAATCAGCTTCATGCAAGCTTTGTTATCCAATTTTATCCTGACATACATTTTGCATTTCTAGGTAAGTACACCAAGGAACACAGAAGTAAATGGTTTTCCCCACCATCATGTAGCTCATCAGGGGTAGAATCAGCACCAAAATCTGGATCTCGAGGCACTGGAAAGAGTATTGTTTAGGTTGCCCTCAAAAATTTAAGTTGCAATTGGCATATTTTTAGATCAGTTTTCTAATCCATCAGTTGCCCATATGCTTTCTATCTTTTTTATCCAAAACACTTAATCATAGCAGTGACTTTTTATGACAGTTTTCTCTAGGGCCCCTGTGACATTATCTGCCACTGTGTGCTGAGGGGAAAACCTTTTCTCTCTTTCAGGGATGTGTAGCATTTATTTGAAGTTTTGACATCTCCCGTTATACCCTCATAGCACTCATTCCTGGTCTATCATTATCTCGTGTATTTGCACAGTGTCAGCCTCCACCTGGAAGTTCCTTAAGAACAGGGCATGTACCTGTCTTATTTAAGCATGAGTCTTCAGAATTTAGCGGGATCATACCTGGCATATAGTAAGTGACTAAGAAAATTTTGTTGTATAAATGATTGATTCAGAAGACGCTCAAAATGTAAAACCTTAGTTGCACAGCTTACTTTTCTAATGCAACCTAGAGTTCTCAAAACACAGCATCATCTTAACCTCTACAATGCAAAATACAACTTTTAAGATACATAAATGAAAGATAGCCATCATTCAAAATAATTTCCTTCACAAAATCTTAGGCACAAGTAGGGTTGGTTGAGCACTCTGGCTTTTCCCCAGAGAGTCAGGAATAGCTCACAAGCATCAGCTTTGATTTGACCAGAGATTTAGCTTCCACTTCTCCCCCTGCATAGGCTCCTGCTCACATCTGCTCTGTGTAACAGCCTAAGCCAGGCTTCGGTGGAGCCAAAGCCTTACTTCCCACTTCAGGAGACCTAAATGAGGCTGCCAGCTGTCAATCCTTGAAACGACATTGTGGGTTACATGTTATGCTTTTATGTTCTGAAGAAAACTTCCCCCCAAGCCCAAAATATGTGGCTTCCTTCTTGTCTTTGATTCCTGGATCAAGGAATCTAGAAAGACAATACGCACTGACCACGGATTCTGAAGCCAGACTGTCTGGGTTCTTCACTCAAGGATCCACCGCTACCCCGTGGAAATGAGCGAGTTATAAAACCTCTCTCTGTGCCTCACAGTTTCTTCATCTGTAAAGTTGGGATAATAATATAGGCTCTCCTATAAAGGTATCATATCACATACTTATTACATACATGCGCATGCATAAATATACATACATTAAAAATACGCACACACCACTTAGCACAGTGCATGGCACATAATGTTAGTTGTTCTTGTTAACAGGCTGATTAGAAAACCCATTATTCATTTTTCTTCCTACATCACCCACTTTCCACAGATGTTGTTTAAGTATAATGTATGTTAAAATACAATAGGGAAAGTCAAGGTCAAGTCCCTGCCATCTGCTAAAGTTGCCGCACACTTTTTCAAAGCTGTATTCTAACACCCACAACTGCTATTAACATCACAAAATTCCTCCCCACTCTCTGTTCCAGCAAGTGTGAGACAAACAATCTCTAGAAAAGAGATGTTACAAACTGTAATGTTAATCCAACCAATGAGAAAGCTTTTGTTCGGAACACCTTTCTCAACATGGTGCAAGCAAGGGTTTGAACAGAGAGGTTTGACAAAGGGTAGCAACGCCCCCTTCACAGGCCCTGGGAAGAAAACTACTGACTCCTCAGGAGAAGCAAAAACGCTTACAAACACGTATACGGACATGTAACTCCACTTTACACTATCTTTCCTAAAATCATGACTGCCACAAAGTTCAATATAAGGGCCGTGGTTAGGACTTTGTTTAAAAAAAATTGAAAGCTGGAAACAAGCTAATAAATTGATATGATTTTGCTATCAACATACAATAAAATTGCTCTGGGCTTTTAATAATTAAATTGCATAGTATATTAAAGACATGGAAAATAATTATAACATGCTAAGTGAAAGAACAGGAACAAGAAGTACAGTAGAATAAAACTGTTGCTTAAAGAGGAAGTGTGCATCTTATTTAAAGTGCATTCATATCGCACTCAGTGTGTTTCAGACTCTGTTCTAAGAACTTTCCAAGTTTAACTAATTTAACCTTCCTAGTAATTCTCTATGAAAGTTGCTATGATTATTGTTACCACTTTACAAATGAGGAAAAGTGAGGCACAAGGAGGGGAGCGCACCTGCCTGAGGCCGCACAGCCAGGAAGCGGTTGAGCTGGTATTTGAACCCGAGGGTCCCGGCTTCAGAGCACATGCTATTATTTGCTACTATCTCTTCCTAAGGTTGATTTTTGAGTATCCATATGCTTTTAATTTTCTACACTGACTCGGTGTCATTTTTGCTGTAATCAGAGTGATTCTAGGAGCGTGGTAGAGGATGTGCACAAAGAACAGCAGATGACAGAGGCTGGCTGAGTGCGCCCAAAGCTGATCGCTCTGGTGAACTCATGGTTCACCAGAGTGCGTACTGATCACCATGAAAAACATCCCAAATATGAATAATCAGCAGAAATAATATACAACAGTGTTATCTGATACAGAGTTTTGTCCAATCTAAATGTTCCGTCTCTACTCAACTTTAACAGAGTAAGTTTCCTGCTAACTATACAGGACTTTTTAAAATAGAATTTGCATCAAGGATTTATATTTTCCTCATTCTAAGCTTTTCTCTATGTTATCAGTTTGAATTTGAATCATCCAAGTGTCCACTTATTACAAATAAATACAGTAATAACCATGGAGCTCTCCAATAAAGATCTGAGTAGGGCTAGCAGCTTGTAGCCATGGCCAGCCTGCATACTCGGCTGGCATTGACAGTATGCACGTTTTCTTCTTTTTTTGGAGAAAGGGCAAGACTACTTCAACAATCCTGCTACTACCTGTAAGAAAAATGTCATTCATTATACACCCTAACACATAAATCGAAAGGAAAATCGTGCTCAAGTGATTGTTTTCAAGTGAAAATTGTGCTCAAGTACCAAGTGATAACAAGGTACTTCTGATATTTAAACTGTATTTTGCAAAGATTTCCAAAGTTTCAAATTTATTTATATTCGTATTTTTGCAATAAGCCATGTGTTTTTTAAGATAACTTCTCCATGAAGCTTTCACAATTATTACAGCCAACGCTGTTACACAGTTCAGTTGCATTTCAAACCTGATTGTTCACACATTCAGGGACATTTGCAAGAAAATTGATTTCCAAATTATAGAAAAAAGTAGCCTTTCAAGAAGTCTCAATTTGACCCCAAGGTGTTTTTCAAATTCAAAGTCTTTATGTTCCCAGGGACATGTTTGAAAATTTACAAATTACTAGATAAATTATTCCTCTCCAACCCTTGATTAAGATTTATAGGTATGTAGAGTCTTCCTACATATGAACCTTTCAAAATAGGAAAATATCTTTCTCAATATATGCTATTGCTCTCAAGGTTTTGGCACCCAGGGGATCTCCCTTCGAACGGGTTCACCAAAGGCAAGAGCTTCATGAGGTTTACCGCAGACATTAAAAATGTGTCACTAGTTATCAGGGATGCAATTTTTCAACAAGGTCTTTGATCTGCATCATTTCCTTGAACTTGTAATTACACAACTTTTATCATTCCAAGAACACTTAAAGTTATCCCACCCGAACTTAAAGGCCCTACTTGTCCTATATAAATGAATATTTATGTCAAAATAGTTCTGTTGAACTTTCACTGTGTCACAGGATGTTAAATGGGAATCTTCCAGTCCCACTTTTTAGCTGTGACCCTTGGACAATACATCCTAACTACTCTGAAGGTATGATAGGGTAGGAGACAAAATATATCTGGTCTTTGGCCCAGGTTTCAAGCAGAACTGCAGAAAACCCTTGGAATTTCCCAAGTGATCAGTGTGTCTTTTTCTGTCAGACAAGCAAGCCCCTTTGAATCATATCAGAGTTTATACTAGTAAAGTGTCTCATCAGGAATGTGAGGGTACAGCTAGTTTGCTTCAGGATGAAGAAGTTAGTTGCCCCAAAAACCAACCACATGATTAGAGGGGTTAGAACCTGTGGCCCAATCCCCCAACCTCAAGGAAGGGGAAGGTAACTAGATCGAGTTTAATCACCTGGCCAAAGAGTCAATTGATCACGGCAATGCAATAAAACCTAGCCAATAACACTCAACGGTGAGGGCCACAAATCTCCCCAGATGGCGAACACACTGACGTGCTGGTGGGTGGCAGGCCCAGAGCGGGCAAGGATGCCCTGAGCCCAGGGTGCTTGCAGACCTTGTGGCCCTAAGCATAACTCTACCTGCCTGTTTATTTGCAACTTTTATAATACAATAGTCATTGTAAACATGGTGCTTTCCTGAGGTCTGTGTCATTCTAATAAATTTTCGCACCTGAAGTGGCATGTGGAAACCCCCAAATGCGTAGCCAAGTGGGGCAGATGTGCAGGCGGCATGGGGATCCCAGACTTGTGAGGGCACGGGGAATGAGAGCAGTCACATGGGACTGAGACCCTCATCCTGTGGGGTCTGAACTAACTCAGGTAGTTAGTTTCAGGACTGAATGATTTATAAGGCACACTAAAGAGACCTTACAAAGCAGGTGTTCAGAACCCCTTTTGCAACCCTGACTTGGTACCCACCTCTGAGTTCAGGGAGACTGAGAGGAAAGGCTTTTTGGGGCAAGCAGTGATGTCCTTGAACCTTAAGCCCAAGGGAAGTGCTATCAGAGACTCATGTGTGTCTCCTAGAACTAAGGTGATACACAGGTGGTATTTGGTATGCACCTGAGAAATCAAGAGGAAGAGACTCTGGTTGGCTACCTAATTTGACAGCCACACCAAGAGTGGTCCCCAAACTGGGGATAGGCCACAACCACAGAATGTGTTGAGCCAAAAGGCATGGTTTCCACAGGGTCAGCTGTACATCACACTTGAGAGGGCTAGCAAGTGCTATCTTAGATTCTGGCCAAGTGAGACCTTGGATCAGTTGCCAGTGTCTGGGGAATGAGGGTAGAACCATAAATGACCACAAGAGATTTATTTGTCCACATCAAGGGAACTGCAGGGAAGGGGTTCTCCACAACACTGCAGGCGGGTCTCTGAAGAACCCACAAAAGCCCCACAACTGCCTGGAGAGTCCTGGCAGGGCTGACTGTGACAGTTGCAATGCTTTTCCTGTGCCTTCCCTCCTCCTTTGCTGGAGGAGTCAGAAGCAGCCCAGAACACTGGGGAAAGAAGGCAGAGCGCAGGGTGGTGAAACAGAGAGGCTAAACACAGCCTAGGTCCCACAGCCAGCCTGAAGCAGCCCAAGGCCGGAGGAAAGGGGCTTCAACTCAGTGCATCAGGGCATGTGATTGTGACCCTGCACTGAACTGAAGCTGCTTCAGGAATAAGAAGAAGTAACCAAATGAATTTATTTTTGCCTAAAAGATGCCAGAAGAATCATGAGGTCCCATAGAACTGTTGCTAAAAATATCCAGAATATTTTGAGGAAATTAATCATTCGATGAAGTATCTTCCTAGAACTTTGCTAGCATTGCTAATATTTCCTGAGTTGCATTATGTGCTACATGCATTTAAACTGCACGATAACTCTATGCACTGTAGGTGCTGGCATTACCACCTTTGTACTTGATAAGGAAACTGAAACTCAGATAAATGAAATAACTTTCCAACACCACCCATCTACTTAGGGGTAGAGCTGGTACCAGCACCCAGAGAGATCTCTTCCACAGCAGTGCCCCACATTAAAGCATGCTGTTGGCTTGCCAACTGCACTGAGGTTTTTAAAAATATACCGACAAAATGAATAATGATGAAGCCCACATGACTCCTTTTACAGTTGCTGCAATATACTCAGGTTCATTTGCTTCCCCAGTAAGAAGTGGGGTGCATGTGGGACATGACCTTTCAGGAACCAAGGCCTCCACGCTGGCCCCACCTCTCTCACCTGTGCCCTCATTCACACAGTTGTCAGGACGCCACGCGATGCATCATAACTTCCTTATCAAGATAAGATGATTTGCATCGTCAAACAATTTGATCACGGCAAATCAAAACAGACGTCTCTAAACGGTTACCTGATTTACCATTTGACAGGAGGGGAAATACTGAGTGGAGGAAGACATAACATTCCCTTTTTCTCCTATAGCATTAGTCCTGCCAGAACCTAGTTTTACAATAATTTTTAATTATATACCTCTAGGCTTCAAGTATATTTTATTATTCATTTATTCTTGAGAAATGAAAGGAAGTCTGACACTTCTCGCATATATGCGTGGCATAGTATTCGCTACTGCTGTTCATTAGAACAGATGTAGATATTATCTATCCTCATCATTATCATTATTATTAATATCCTCCCTCCAGTACCAAATTGCCATGGCTACTGCGAGTTGGGGGAAGCGTTGGCAACACCCCTGACATTTCACAGAACTGATCACATTTTGAGACTGCAAGGGCCCCGCAGGATGTTGAGAGCATCCGTGCACACGCCCATGTTCCCTTCCTTCACCACATCTCACCCCCACCCCAGACTTGACACGCAGTCCCTGACCCACGAGGGAGCCCTTCAAAATGAATGACTCCACCGTGCATTACACATGAAGGGATTATTATTGTTGTCTTCAATTATCTCAAATCCCAAGGACTGTAATAAATGAAGCCTCAGGAATAATGAAATAATAAATTTTCATTTGGAAGAAGTTGCAATCTAAATACCCTTAATATATGCCATCACTCTCAGTCCTAAACTTCCTAGGAAAGGGTAATATTGCCCTTGAACGTCCTCAGGGCTGTCAGTAAGATTAAATCTTCATTCTTTACTGATGTAAATTTTTAACTCAAGGGAATATACGACATGCATTGTGAAACGAAAGGTGACAGATAAAAATGGTTTAAGAAATCACTCCTTAGAACTATATTAGCAATAGATCTCTGAATGTTTCGCTTATCAGATGAAAAGTTCCTTACGATCAGGTACCTAACAAGCACAACACCTTAAACATGCTTGTCTCATTAGATTGTTGAACGATTTTAAAAGGAGAGACAGAAACACATTCAGAGAGACACAGCCGGAGAAAAGGAATAGACAGAGACGTCAGAGACCATGTAGCTCTCAACAGCACTGCTCCTAGAAGCTTCGACACTTGAAGTCTGACCTGCCTTCCAAGTTCTGTCATTTGAAAGTCCCACCCAGCAAACACGGTGGCCTGGAATGCCAGCCACTCAGTAGCTCAGCTCCTCTGCTGGGTTCCTAGCTCTCCAGGGGCCGCACCACCCTCCCCTCTGACCACACACCTCGCTTCCCTTCATCCTGCATCACAACTGTTAATTACAGATTGTTTTGCCTTATTTGTCCCTCCGCCCTCCTGGTTGGCCAAGTATTGACAATAGTATTTCTATAAAATTTATCAAATGAAATAAAACATTACTCACTGAGCATTATTTGTTCTAGGAAAGTTGTTATTTGCAAGGTGGTAAAATCTAAAGTTAATCCCTTTGGCCTTTCTCTCAGTTGAAAAACCATTAACCCAGCCTTGCATTTTAAGGGAACAAAGGATCAAACATTTGATGTTATGTTTTTTACCTGGTTTGGTTATATTTATTTTTTTAATTTATTTTAATTGTTGTTCTTATACAGTTTTCTGCCTTTTACTCCCATCCTAGCCCCCCGCCCCAGCCCTCCCCACCTCCCTCCCATTTCCACCCCCCCTAGTTTTTGTCCCTGTGTCTTTTATACTTGTTCCTGTAAACCCTTCCCCTTTTCCCTGAAATTCCCTCCCCTCTCCCCTCTGGTGACTGTCAGCCTGTTCTCAATTTCAGTGTCTTTGGTTATATTTTGCTTGTTTGTTTGTTTTGTTGGTTAGGTTCCTGTTAAAGGTGAAATCGTATGGTATTTGTCTTTCACTTCCTGGCTTATTTCACTTAGCATGATGCTCTTCAATTCCACAACATGGATGGTTTGGTTATATTTAAAACAAATTTTGTTTAGTTTTTCTTTGTTTTCCATAGCCTTAATATTTTATTACATATCATATAATTTTTTAAAGATTTTATTTATTTTTAGAGATGCGAAGGGAGGGAGAAACATCAATGTGTGGTTGCCTCTTGTGTGGCCCCCACTGGGGACCTGGCTGACAACCCAGGCATGTGCCTTGACTGGGAATCGAATCTGCGACCCTTTGGTTCATAGCCTGTGCTCAATCCACTGAGCTACACCAGCTAGGGCATCATATAATTTTTGAACATGATGTTTTGATAAATCCTTTAAAATACCAAAAATATTAGGTATCATGGGCACAGACAATAGGGAGGGATGGGCTGTGGGAGTGGGTGGGATGGAGTAGGGATGGGCAATGGGGAAAAGAGCAAGACAACTGGAACTGAACACCAACAAATAAAAAAGAAAAAATATTAGGTATTTATATATTTGGCCTATGATGAACACCTCAACAATTTATTGAACTATAACCATTTATTTTTATTTAATTCTTCAATGTATATTCTGAGTGTCTTGAGGTAAAAATAGTTTTATAGACAGTTTGTAATTTTAAGTGAATGATTTTGTACAGTAATGAAGACTGTCATTGTCTCATGCAGGAACACACATGAACTGATCTACTTGTACATGATTTACCACATGCAGGGAAATAAACACACAGATAAGGACTAACCCAGGGATTCTCTAACCACCACTAAAACCAGAGTAAAATTACCCACTGCCTAGCACATATTTCTAATACCATGCCATGCAAATATCAGGAATGTGCTGACAGCTGTACAAAACACAATGACATATGTCATTACAGCAGTAAATGCCACTCCCGTGAAGTACTAACTTGTTGTAATACCATCTGTTTCTAAAAGTTTTCTTTTTCCTGAAAGAAATATGCTACCTTATGCAAGTGTTTGCTTATGTTTCCTGGGCTCTGGCTGTTACTGTGATCACAGCCATGGACAGCTAGCGTGACAACCAGGTCACACTGTCTTGGCCAATCCGTGTTACTCTCCCATGCTAAAAATTTCTCAGCCGATGAGAACACTGTCTTGCTGGGAGGTGAACATGCTCTGAAACATTTCCTGTTTCTTTAGCTGTAACCTCTATTTTTGCCCTATATTTTGCGCAATGAAAACAGTTTTGATCCATAATAGCTTAAAAAAAAGATTTAAGTAATAGCATATAACAAAATTTACCTGACTCAGCAAAGCTCTTATAGAAATGTACAGGAATATGTATAACCTTTAATGTATATAATAAAAGAGAAAAAAATTAATATTAGTGAACAAAATACCCACTTCAAAAACTTATAAATCTAACAGAAAAATAAATGCAAAGAAAGTGGAAAAGAAGGAAGTGTACATAAAGGTACAATTTAAAGAAATCGAAAACAAAGAAAATATTAGAGAAGATCAACTAAACCATAAGTTCGGTCTTTGGAATGACTATGAAGTTGACACTCGCTTGGAAAGACCAATCAAGACTGAAGGAGAGAAAACAAAAGTAATAATGTTAGGAATAGAAAGAGATATCATTATAGGACCCACAAATATTAAAATTATAAGAGAGTGTTAGAAAATGTATGATAATTAACTTGAAATATAAATAAAATTAATACATGTTATAGAATAATACAACAAAACTAACACAAGGGAAAAATTCAATAGTCATATAACTACTAAAGAAATTAAACCTGTAATTTAAAAAATTTCCCCAACAGAAGGTCAAGCCCAGATAGCTTCCTTGGGAAATACCAGTCACTGAAAGGGGAAAAAAATAAAGCCAACTTTATACACACTCTTCCAGAAAATAGATAAGGAGAGAAATTTTCTCACTTATTTTGGTCAGCAAACGTTCACACTAAATTCTGATAAGAAATTGATGCAAAAGAAAAATTAGAAGTCACTTTACCTGTGGACATAAATGCAAAAACTCTCAACAAAATATCAGTCAACCATATCCACTAATATATATAATAAATGATATGCCTGGATCAGTTTGGGATTTTCCCCAAAAGGCCTAGTACTTTGGGCTTTATAGTCCACGATCACACAAGCAAGGGATTAGAGACAAAGCTTATGGGCTATGAATATTAGTAAACCCCTGAACAAAGCAAGAATTTTGATAAAGTCATACCCTCTACAAAATAATGAACTAGAAAATAAAATATACACTGTATTAAGAAATGAGAGAAAATATACCTATTTGTCTTGAATATAGATGGGGGTGAGGGATTTGGGGACTGAATTCACACCATTTGTGTGGTCAAAAAAACAAAACAAAACAAAAAATGGAAGCCAAAACATCAATATCAAGTAATCCAGGTTGCTTGAGGTTACAGTTACAAATGAATTCTACTACAACTTTCTCAGCAGTAAAGCACTATACATGCAAAGCTCAAAGAATTCCTAGATGAAATGTCTGAGTTCTGAGTTCAAGTGTGTGCGTTATAATAATGAGCGAACAAGAAACTAGTACCAAAATAGCAGAAAACAACAAAATCTGGCAAAGATTATTGACATTGTAGTTAGCATATAATCTAATATAAAATAACTGTGTTTAATATATTTGAAGAATTTTTTAAGATATATTAACAAAGTACCTTAAAATAAATGCATACACCCTGGCAGATTCCCCCCCTCCAAAAAAAAAAAAAAAAAAAAAAACACTAATAGAATTTTAGGAACGGAAAGCTATAATCATTAAATGTGAAATACATGAATAGGATAAAAGGCAAATTATACATAGTTGAAAGAGGAACTGGTGAAATGAACTGTAAATACGAAGACATTAGTCAGGGGCAGGCAGTAAAGATGCTCAATAGTGGTCAGAAAAGATTGCTTGCTTGATACAGATTCTGTTAAGTTTTCTGAGACTTCATTGATAGCTAACCTATTAAATAGCCAAATTTTATAGACATTTAATGTGACTTAAGAATACTACAGAATCTTAATTATTAAATGGAGTGCTCTGTATTCTTCTAGATCAAGTAGCTAATCTTGTAATTCATACACATTTATTTTTTATGTATGTATTTTTCCATTTCTCCTTTTACTTCTGTTAATCATTGCTTCCCCTATTTTGACACTATGCTACATTAGCTATGTCATGAAATATTCCTGGCAAGTAGAATATTTTTTGTTATATAGTTATATATATATGATCATCTTAATACATATAAAATAATTATTTTATAACACTTAACATTCATTCACAAAAAAGAAACAAGTTCTTATTTAACTATGAATATTTTTTTTCTTTTTTATTAAATACTTTTGAATTTTATTATTGTTCAAGTACAGTAAAAGAAAACTTTTATCAAACAAAGAAGATATCAAAAAGTAACAAAATCTTAAAGCACTCATTGAAAATCAGAAGCAAGATAAGAAATCATTCTATCACCACTAAACTTCAATACTGCACCAGCAGTTCATGTTATTGCAATAACACAGCAATGAAATGTAACATATATAAGGCTTGAAAACGAAGAAGTAAACTTTTTATTTATAGATAAGATTATCTACAAAAAATCCTACAAAGTATACACAAAAATCATTGAAATTATGAACAGATTTCAGCCAGCTAACTAGATATAAGGACATCACATAAAACATAGTCGCATTCTTATACACCAACAAGAAATTGTTAGACATCATAATTTTTTAAAAAAAGATACTTAGAACAGGCACACAAAATATAAAGTGCCGAGACAGTGGCATTCAGCTTGCTTGTACGGCTTGTGCAAGCTTGTTAAATTTTCAAGAATTGTGTAAGCAAACTGTTAATACAAATATTGTTAAAAATTAAGTTATATAAACTTACAACTAAATACCTAATTATGTTACTATGTTTTACAATTACTTATGTTCTTGAGTTCACTTATATTCATTATCTCTGCTTAGTGGGAACACTTTACACTCCACGCCTCTTCCCAACTCTGCATTTAATAGTTTGAAATTGGCCATGGTGGCTGCATTTACACCATGGAAATTAGCAAACCGTATGAATCATTTCCCTTTGCCTCTTCCCCAGAGAGCCTACCAGCATATCACTGAACCAAAAAATAAATCTATCAAAAGATGAAAAAGATCCTTCTGGAGAGAATTATAAAAATTAATTTATTGAGTGCTTACTATGTATTAGGCAATATTCCAAGAGTAATCAAACAAATAAAAATCTCCTCTCACATGATGCCAAGGAGAAACAATACGCACTATGGGATTAAGTACTACAGAGTAAAATAAAGTGTTGAAGAGAGGAGAAGGGTTATAATTTTAAGTTGCTAGACAGGAAAAGTCCTCATGAAAAAGACACTTGCTTAAAAACCAGAATAAAAACGGCAAAATAAATAAATAAATGGAAAAGTGTAACATATTCATGCATTACAACCTCAAAATTTGACAGTCATAACTTCATCACAAATTTGTCTATACGTGAATTGCAGTGCCAACCAAAATCCCAAAAGTTTTTGATAGAACTGGATAATCTAATTCTAAAATCTACCAAAAAAAGCCAAGGCCCAAGAACAGTTGAGAACAAGGGCAAAGACAAGAGCTCCAACCTTATTAATACTTATTATAAAGTTACAATAATTAAGATAACATGGCACAGCACAAAGGAAAAACAGAGAGTCTAGAAACAAACCCTCGCACATCTGTAAAATCGACCGATGCCAGAGAAAGCATTAGACATTGTCTGGGAAGTGTGGGGGTACCTAGCTAGTATAACTAGTGCCTAACAAAGAATTATCTTTGTTTAAAAACAAAACAAGCAAATATGTTAACTCTATATTTCACACCAGAAAAAAATTAATTTCAAATGGAATAAGTACTAAAACATGAAAAAACAAAGATTCAAAACATTTAGAAGACAACAAAATAATATCTTCATGACCTCAGTTTACAGAATTCCTTAAACAAGAAACATAAACACACAATTTGTAGAGGAAAAGGGATGTTAAGTTCAACTACATTAAAATTGAAAAGTTTTATTCATCAAAAGAACCACCTGCAAAATGACAAGCCAGAGTAAAATCACATGGTAACGGGACTTTGCGTGACAGGTGGAGAGATTACGGGCAGAGACAGAGCAAAGTAAGAGTAAGCACAGAGGGACGGAAGTGCCGCTGTCAGAGCCAGGCAGCGCGCACTCAGGATTCAGGGTGCTCCTTGCTCTCCTTTTGCATATATGCAAAATGTGTCATAACAAAAAGTCTAAAAGGCCACAAGCTTAGAGACATTGCTAATGACACATACACCTAGGAAAAACTTGAACATTCAAAGCACTTGAAGAACTCCTAAAAATTTAATAAGGGAGAAGAAAAGAATTTAATGAAAAAAAAAAAAGAGGAGGAACAGACATGAATTTGTTTTCCACATAAGGATATGAAAAGATATTGTCTAATCTATAATCAAGGAAATTAAAATTAAAACTTAATGAGCTATCGTATTATGCCTCCCAAATGGGCAAAAATTTACAAGTTGGAGGAGAATGTGAATGAATAACAATGGATCGGCAGCTGATAGGAGTGTGAGTTGGTACAGTCAATGTGGAGAATCATTCGGCATCATCTAACAGAGTGGAGATGCCCATTAACCTACAAACCTACAACCTGACTCCTAGTAAGGTTCGCTATCTGTTCACATGTACAGAAAGAGAAATGTACAAAAATATTCTTAATAAGAGCATTCGAAATGGTGAAAACAATCATAAACAATAAAATTTCCACCAAGTACAGAAAGGACAAATTATTTGTGTATTTGCCTCAATATGAGGAAACAGTGAAAATGAATAAATCTTAGTCATCACTGAGAGCATTGATACATCTCACACAAATAAAGTTGAATGGAAAAAAAGCAAGTCTAGGAAATACAGAGTGGAGGAAAAGTCGGTTTACAGTTGTTCATATGGGAAATACGAGTAATACAATAATGAATAAATAATAATACAAGATAAATTCTATGTTTCATGTACTCACAACTACAAACCTACCTTTGTCCTACCCTGTATATTATGTGAGTATGGTTCTATGTATATTAAGTCCCAGATATGCAAAAATAAATAATATACTAATTAACATGCATTTATATGTGATAAAATAGGAAGGAAAGCAAAAGACTATAAACACATAGCTTATTATTACAGGAGTTTCCACTTGGGTGGAGGAGGAAATCAGAGGGCTTTGGGATACAGCTAAGGTCCTTTGCATAAATGGAGTGGTAGGGAGAGGGTTGTTCCTTTTATTATTATTCCTTAAACTTACAAGTATCTTATATACTCCTTTTCACACATGACATATTTCAACATACATATAGGTTTTTTAAGGTAATGTATATAACAAATTTAAGAGTTTTTTTCACTCAAAGTGAGATGATAATCTCTGAGAACTGTAAAGATTCCTATTACCTAGAAACTATGACTGTGTTAACAGCACCTCAAAACCCATAAGATGGCACAAAGTTACGCCTGAGAGAGCTAACAGCTCGGACCCACTTGGTGAGAGAGAATGGGACATGTCTCCCAGCACACAGTAAAAAACACCTGCCCTCTCCTTCATTAGGTAAAACACATCAAGAAAATGCAGAGACTCTCAACATCCCTCCAACTGCCCTCCTTCCCCTTCTAGTGCAATTCCGTTGTTTTCATCTGTAATCAAACGACATTCACCCAGCGGGGATGCAGGATCCTACTTGCTTCAGCGTAGCCTCACAATAATTTGTTATCAAGCATAGCCTGTTTAGCTAATGACAAGATCTTGACACTGTAGCACTGTCAGTAGGTAAAAACCATCTAAAATCCAAGCCAGACTGAGTATAATAATAAATACTATGCTTTAAAGCACGAGTACACTTCTGTTTACATGCTTGATTAAGGTAACGGCAATGAATGGGAAGAGGCAGCCTTCAGGTCTCACTCTGGACTCTGCAGCAGTCTCCTACTGGTCTCCCGGCTTCGAGTTTTTTAAATCAGTTCATTCTAGGTATATTTCTAGTTAGAATACAATACTGTGCCTTAATTATTTCCTTATTATTGTTTCATTCACTAGACCATAGATTTCCTGAGTGCAGGGACACTATTTTATTCATCTCAAAATGCCCAGCATTGCACACATAGTAAACACTCAATTGATATTAAATAAATAAAATCATATTACAGCATTCATCTCCTCAACCCCTTTGCTTTCACAGGTGAAAAAAACTAAGACCATGTAGACTTCTCAAAATGCCCATAGAGTTGTTTTGTTTTCATCGTTACTTTAAAAAAAAAAAAGCATACAATGTAATATTACCTTCCTACAGGGTACAGGTTTTGCAAGGTATAAAGTAATCATTCCTTTTAGTTTTTGAATTTTGATTTCATTCAAGATGGATATACTATAACTCTATTGTTATAAGGGATTTCCAACCACAATTATGTGACATGAGCCTGCTCACTTAGCAGTATTCTTGAGTCTAAGATGATGGTCTAAACATAGCTACTAAAAATTGCAAATTTTGCATCTGCAGAATTCTAACATGACTTTTAGGAGCAATCAGCATGATGTACTTGCATTAAAAATCATGCATCTATTTTCATTTATTTGGCCTAATTTTGCAGCTATTATTTATTTATATTATGTGTATTATTCATATATAATGCCAATACTGCAGCATGCAAAGCCAAATGTTACTTTACCTATGAAGCCATTAAAACCAAGGGCAGAGCCCCTTAAAACTCTGTTTTCACCACTGTTCTCATCTCCACATTTTCCTCATGTTTCTTTGTTGAGGAACCGGAAATGTGCAAAGTGCTCTAAGAAATTAACTGCATCAGAGCAGGAATAGATAATATACTAATGATACACATCAATTTTGCTGTTGACAAGGTAGACAAGAATCATAAGAAACAAAGTCAGTACAACTCTCCATCCACTGAACTGAAGAAAACATCAAATTCTATTCATGCTTTTTATATATATCACCTAACAGTGTATAACATCTAACTCCAGGCAGACCTAACAGAAGAGGTCTAGAGGCCTGGATTCACATGTAGTTATCTCTGCACTCCAACAGTTTCATTAAAACTGATTGCAAGGTACTGACAGCAACAGGTCTGAAGTCTTAAAATGTAACCCTCCACCACCCACTCAGTCACTGTTAAGAAATTTGATGAAAGTGTAATAAACCAGACAAAGACCAATGCTACCTGGTAGCACTTATATATGGAATCTTTAAAAAGTCAAACTCATAGAAACAAAAATTTAAAAAGTGGTTGCCAGGGACAGTTGCAGGGAGAGGGGCGAACAGGGAGAGGTTGGTAAAGGGTACAAACTTTCAATGATAAGATCTGAGGATCTAACATTAAACATAGTTGATAACACTGTATCATATAATTGAAATCTGCTAAGATAGAGTTGAATTTAAATATTCTCAAATAAGAAGAAATTTGATTAAAGTATGACAATTCGCTATTATGTGCCTCCCTAGATAATGCCATCAGAAGGGGACATCTCTCAGGTAGCATTTCTGACAAAAATTCGGTGTTAAATCCAATCATGAGTAAACATCAGATAAACCCAAATACTCCACAACATTACTGATCTAGCCTAAAGAAGCCTTGATGTTAAAGGAAACTAAAGAGATGTGTTAAATAAATGCAACGTGTGACCCTGAACTGCCTCTTGGTCTGGGAAAACTATGGCTATGATGGACCCCAGCGAAACTGTTGTTGGCATTTGGACGTGAACTGCAGATTTACTGCACCAATGTTAAATGTCCTGGTCTCTGTAATTGTCTTGTAGGATAAAAAATGTCCTTAAAGGAGACACTTTTAGAAACTACAGTACAACTGAAGTATGTGGGAGTATGTACCAAATAATAATATGTATATACAAAGCGAAAATGATAGTGTGAACATGGCAAAAGTGTTAATAGTGAATCTAAATACATGGGCATTTTGGTACTCTTTTTGCAACTTCCTTAAACGTTTTAAATCATTTCATGTAAAAGGCTAAGAAAATAACTGAATGTATATTTCCCAGTTCGAGAGTCTGGTGATATAAGTATGTTCCAGGCATATACAGTGCCTCACCCTTGTTAGTAGAGGAGAAACAGAGAAGGAAACAAGTAAAGTACATAATAAATAATTATAAAGGGTGGCAAGTGCTATGAAAAAACACACAGTACCTAAAAAAGGAATAATAGAAGTGGGTGGAAAGATTTCCATGGGAACCACTGATGTAAACGTCAGGGGATGTCTCTCTGAGAAGGTGACATAAGCAGTGACATGCAGACACCTCAGGACAAGTAACAAAGGCACATGGAACAGATTGTGATAAGGTCATGGATTGAATCCTCAGGTTTTTAATTACAGTCTAAATATACAAGGAAAGATGAGAAAAAAAATGACAGCAGGGTGCCAAAGCAAGAAGAGGATACAATAGGAACAGCCTACCATATTATTTGGGACACATGGACATGCTTCAAGCAAAATAATGCCACCGTAGACCTCTACAAAACAGCCACAGCAAGGAGCCAGTCATACTTCCCATCTCAGTGGAAGAGAATAATCACAAGACCGAGATATGACAAGCCATGGAGTAACAGCCTCAAAGCAGTCGACGTTTCACCACGGCAAAGGTGGATGAGATCACGGGTCCCACGTTGATCTGTGTTGACAACTAAAGACTAACCACTCTCAGGGTCCTCTTTGAAAGAGAAGAAAAGGTGACCTGGGCCATCATAAATTTCCCCCAAAGGGATATATGAAGAGTTCCATGAGAGGATGAATAGTCTTTTGACTTCACCTGAATTTCCTAAACTCTTTGTCAGGAATAGTAGCTGTGTGCTGAATCTAAATTTGGAGCTCTACGGCTTATGTAATTGACAGAAAACTTGAAATACCATCTGTTATCATAGTTAAACTTCAGGAATCTTCTCTAGTAATGTTCCTTTTCTCAAGGAACAAAAGATTCTTTAGTACAAGTTTAAGAGAGTAAAAAAATAAGATGTTCCAGCAGATTTACAGCAACAGTTTCTTCCTGAAATACAACATCTGAATTCACAAAATGTCTCAGTGATTCATTACGACAGGTTCCTAAACTCATGAAAAGTCCCTTCAACACCAACCAATAGAGCAATGAGCAGAAGGGGGGTTTCTCTCAGCATTCCTGTTTCCTACCTTTAAATAGGACGGATTGAATTTTAACATTTACTCATTTTTCCATCTTTTCTTTACCCATATAGGTTATCTTCCTAATTTCCACGTGAGTGAAAATTTAAATGCTGCCTATTTCTATATTAGCAGAAGGAGAAGCCTGACTAGTATGAATATTTATGAAAAGTGAAGAAAATCTAGACTTTATCTAATTCCATTTTAAATGAAAGTGAGTAGTGTATGAATCTGCACAGTTGCATACCCCTTGCTGACAGTGGCCAACTGCCCCTACACTGTGCCTGTCAACTTGCTTTCTGCCTCATTGTTTGACAATGATAACAATGATGATGATGATGATGATGATGATGATGATAAAAAATTGAGTCTTTAATGCAGGCCAATGTTGTACAGACACTGATCATCACACCAGCCATTTGAATACTCTCTCTCCATTCTATACAAGAGGAAACAGAAGCTAGCAAAGTCAAGTACTACTTGCATAAGGTCATTCACTCATTCAGTCACTAATGTAAGTGAAACCAGGTAATGGTTGTAATTAGAAATCTAGTCCCTAATCAAGCTACCTGATCTTCCTACACATTGGAATGGATAAATATACATGAATACAGTCACAGATTCATATACAAAAGTATAATTTTTTTTAGCTACACTGAGTAAAAGTCAACATAGGTTTTCCTTTGTTGAAAAAAAATCTGCCCTGGCTTGTGTAGCTCAGTGGATTGAGCTCAGGCTGCAAACCAAGTGGTCGCCAGTTGGATTCCCAGTCAAGGCACTGGGTTGCAGGCCAGGTCCCCAGTGGGGGGCCCTGTGAGAGGAAACCACACATTGATGTTTCGTGTCCTCTCTTTCTCCCTCCCTTCCACTGTCTCTAAATGAATAAATAAAATCTTTTAAAAAATCTAATAGGAAATGTATAGATACTTTTGCTTCGCAAATCACCATAACCCCTTGATTTATTTTCATTTTTTAATTTATTTGTTTTCCCTCCTACATTCCCTTTCTCCCCATTTCCTTCTTTCTTTTAATTTATTCAGCTGTATCCTGCTTTCTTCACCAAGAGATTTACAGCATAGCTATCTGTGTCATAAGGAGAAATTAAATAATCTCCTTGATTGTGCTCTTGAGCATTTGTGCTCACTAGTACCTGTGGACAATACGTGCTCTCTGGACCATGCATCATGGAATTATGCACTGCAAGGCTGAGGCATGCTCCCTTCCACATCTGCGCATGCAGCAACAGTTCTATCCTACATACTGTTGGGGTCACCTTGTTTTTATTTGACTTCATTTCCCATCAAAGGCATTTGTGTTGCTCAGTATGTCATCTAAGTAGATGTATCAGTTGGCTTCTTCATTTTAGCTGCACTGTCTTTTCTGTAACCCCTTTAATGAAAAGCACCAGACTGACTGCACACATCTCCTGACATCTGCTCTTAGCAGCGCTATGCATTGGCTCACAAAGAGCAAGTGGCAACAGTGCATTGCATATTCAGATCCCATCTGATCATGCTAGTGTTCTGGAAAGGGTTTCCTGTCCTCGTGTGAACAGTTTTAGGAAGACTAAGTCACCTTACTGTTCTTGTTCAAGCACAGTCTGCTTTTTTCTTGTTAAGAGACCAGGTCTGTCAGTCAGACATGAGTAAAAGCATTCGGCACCATGTTGAACCCGCTGAACTGTGGTCTGGTAATTAATCTGCTTCCTCTATTTGTAGTTTTTTATTAGATGTCAGGCCTCCTTAATGAAATTCTCTGTCTAGAAATTAATTGAAAACTAGAAGACTCCTTGTTTTTTCTTATCCATCTCTGTACTTGAGTAATATTTTTCTGGTTTGAGTATAATATATGTGAAGACTATCTATATATATATATGTGTGTGTGAATCTTGAGAAAGGAATATGAGTATGATTTTCATCATTTGAGGGCATTTTTGTTCTTGACCATTATTCCTTTCCAATATTTCACACTATTCACATTTCAGAATTGTTTTTTCTACCCAAATTCAGAATTACTACTACACAAAGTCCCAACTGAGTATCACCCACTAAACAGCATGCTTCCGTCCTAAACAGCATGCTTCCGTCATATGCTCACATTTCTCGTGACATCTGTAGTTGACTCATAAGACACTTGTACTTCACTTCATTTTACCATTGAAGCACCTACATAATACACATCAACATCTGCACACTAGAAACATCTGAAGAATTCTTTTGATCCTCACAGCAACCCTAAGAAGGAAATAGTATTGTTGCCCTCACATGATAATGAGAAAGGAAATAGGGCTCAAAAAACTGGCAGTAACAAAATAGTCACAAAAATAGAAAGTACAACATAGTGAATAACACTGTCACAACTATGCACGGTGTCAGGTGGGTACTAGTCTTATGGGCAGATCACTCTGAAAGCTACATAAATGTCTAACTGTAACAGGGGGTCTGGTCAGATGGCTGGGCAGAGGGGAGGGGTCCCTGGGGTGGCACAGAAGGCTACACTCCCCAAAGTGAGGGAGAGGTTGCAGGAAACCTCAAGGCAGTGGATTGAAGCCACAGCTGGCACGTGGCTCCACACCCCCAGGTGAAGGCAAACAAACCAGCATGTGACGCTCTGCCTCGGGCAGAGACTCTACGTCCCTGTGCACAGCTGGAAACCTTCCTACTGCTTCCAGACCACCGTGGCAGGAGGAGGGGCAGAGATGATGCGTTGCAGACTGATGAGCCTGCTGGACGCCAACCTAGATTGGTTGGGAATTTGGACACTTCTGCCTCACATGGGATTTTGGCGCAGAAGATCTAATCAGAGGGCATGCAAGAGACTAGTCCTTTTTGTGTTCCCTTATTCACCCGATGCAGGGGGATAGAGCAGGGAAGCAGAGCATTCGTAGGACCAGCCGGTGCCAGACTTTGCTGAAGGCTCTTTTCCCACCCTTGCTCGCTTGGGTCACATGCCTCACTGGCGGCCGCCTTCGGAACACTGAGGCTTCACACAGCTCATGGCTTAGACTGCGCCCTCCTCTCACTCTGAGAGTGGTTCATGGACACACAGGCTGTAGAGTCTGCCAGCACCGGAGGCATGAGCAGCCTTGGGCACCAGGGCCCATGGATGGAGCCCCATGGATGGAGCCCCATGGATAGGGCCCCCTGCACAACCAGCTGCAGTGATCTGGCAGCAGCCCGAGGTCCTGGGTGAAGGAAGCTGCAGAGTCCTACTCCCCCACACTGGGCAACCTATTAATCCAGACCTTTTCCTTCGCCTCCAGTTTTTGTGTTATGCTTGTGTTTGGCAGCAGTCAGCCAAATCCCACTCTGTTCAGTAATATAACCACAGTGTTGTATCCCTGAAACTAATGTACACTGGATGACAACTATAATTGAAAAATAAAAAATTTTATTAAAAAATTTTAAGTGAGGTTCACAGAGATTCCTCTGGACCACCTAACTGGTACAGCCAGGATTGGAAGATAAAGCCTACCCTCTTAATTACACTGTGCTTTAGAGTTTACCAACTTATTTTACACCCCATATTGTAGTGAGGTCAATGAAAATAATTTTAAGCAGTATCATCATTATTGTAGAGCTCTGAAGTTGAACCTTGGAGAAGCTAAGTGACTTGTCCAAGATCACTCAGTAATAAACAGCCAAGAGTCAAACTCAGGGCCTCTGACTTTAACTCGTTTGCTGTCTCACTGTATCACGCTGCCTTTAATACTCACATAAAAAGAGCAACCAAATTACTATTTCTCAGCATGAATAAACAACTATCATTAATACATCATTTATGAAGATTCATTCTCTTCATGCCCAGTCAGAAGCATACCTATCTGGCTTATTTTTTTTTAACTATACTCATAGGCATATACCGACATGTGGTAGGTTTGAGGACTTGGCCTTGGCGGTGGATCAAGGGAGAGGCAATGACACACAACAAGCTTCATTACGTGGCACCTGGAAGTGCAGGAGTGGGTCCCTCCCAACCACAGACCTTCCCGAGTGGGTGCCACCACTCAGAGGGAAAACAGGGCAAGGGGCTTCCCGGGCAGAAGGAGAAAATGGAACGGGGGCTTATGTGTCTAGGTGATGTCACAGAGCAGCAAGGCACAGGGTACGTGGGTCAGAGAGCTCCAAAAGGGAGGAGGGTTTGGGCTCTTTCATAACTAGAGTCTGTCCATGGTTAGTAGATGTTCGGTGCAGTTTCATGGAGTATACAAAGTAGGCAGACTCTAAATGGCTAAAAATATAGTAAGTTGGGCTATATTTAAAGCAATTGGATGTGTAAAAAACTGAATTTGGTGCCAGCTAACTATCCTAGCCAGCTACAAAGAAGGCGTCCCGTTAGGCTAATACGCAGAGGGTATCTTTCTGTGTTGTACACAGCAGTACACACATCTCCAATCGCATGACAGTATGTCAGTTAATCTGTATGGGCAAATAATAATACTTAAATGCATGAACTTTCCTCCTGTTTATATTCTTAGCAAACAACCTGGTAAGCTCTGCCTTGATTTCAGACAAGTAGAAAGAAATAAATGCCTGGGTTTTGCAAATCGTGCAGCTGCTATCACCAAGTTCAGGTAGCATTAGAAATCAAGGCATGTGCTAATTGTTTAACAAACTGATGTGTAAACTGAAGAACAATTTTGGATTTTGTCATTTCTACGTATTGTAGCCTGCTTTCTGGTTTCAGTGTTTTCCCAAAGGAGTGGAGACTGTGGGTTGAGTTCTAGCTGCTAGCTAATTTTGGCAAACTGTCAACTCCTTAAAATAATAAAACACCCTGACTGTTGAGAACTCAAGAATGTTTGTAAAATTGCTGGAGTTTAAATGAAAATCCCCTAGTCCCAGGTTTAAATCAGTCTGCACAGCCTTAGGGTATGCCCAGAACTTTAACCATACTTGCTTAAATAGCCACATAAAACTTTAGGGTTAAAAGGTATAAATAATAATGTTAGGCCAATTCCCTCGATTTATAGACAGGAGCAAATGATGTCTCCGCCTCACAAAGCTCAATGGCAGCCAATGACAGACTAGAAGTCAGGATCCTTGAGTTCAAAATGTGTTCCTGAGTTCCATGCCATGCCACCACCTTATAAATCCGCAGCAGTGGGCCTCAGACCATGAGAAGAACATATAGAGAGTGGGTGGTGTAAGGCCTAACACTCATGTGTATTTACAGGGCATTGATTCTTATCAGGTTGGGATCCATGTAACACAGAAGACACAGAAGGCTCCGAGTGCATGGCGATGGATACTCTGAGATCAGGACATCTGCTGTTCAGGAAGAATCTTACTCTTCTCACGTGAGAGTTAAACTGTTTGTCTCTCTAATCTAAGGTATCTGATTAGACTCCTGATAATTACATTCCCCAAAAGATGAACTCTTCAATCTTCACTAAAAAAATTAATTTATCTTTAGTATGCATGGTTAGTAATTGGAAATTTCTAAGGAAATGACATTTCCTGAGTAAAAGGTTCTATATGCTACAGAATACGGAATGGAAGTGGTACTGGGAGAATTTCTATTTGCTGATTGTTACCACCAACCAGATTCTATCACAATGTGTCAACAATTAAATAGAAAACAAAAACTTCATTCTGTTCAAAGAAGCTTTTCACTGAAGTTGGGGATTATCATACATGGAATGAGAAAAGCCAGGGCAATTGAGGGGGATTTGTTACTCAATTTCATAGAGACTTCATTAATATACTTCCAAAACCTTACGGAGGCATAATGTAAATGGAAATGTAAAAGAAAGACTTTTCACACATTTATGCAGTATAAATGCATAACCTGGCTAGTTTGTAATCTCTATATATTTAGTCTGGCTGATGAACCTGCTATTAAAAGAAATAAAATCAAAACTCATGTTTATGAAATAAAACTTGAAATAATGACTACATTAAACTTAAACTTCTTTGTCTAAATACCTCTATCCAGAAGAAGAAGGAAAGGGAAGATGAGGAGGAAGAGGGGAATAATGGTGCATTGAAGAGAACCCAAGACCGGATAGCAAAAGATTTGAGTCCGAATCCTAACTCCAGTGTTTACTAACTGTCCAAATTTGAATGAGCCAACAGCCTCTGGAGTTTCAGTTTTTACCACTTCCTCTCTCTCTCAGGGATCCTCTAGGTGAGCATGCTTGGGAAATATAATGGACCTTTGCGCAGAGGGAACTACCTGTGTCCAGTCACTCAAGAAAGCCTGGCTACTGTACACATTTGCCTGAGATGACCTTGGTCTTGGGTTTTTGCATGGTTCACACTCTGCGGAAATGGTGAGTCTAACCACACCAGGTGAGCTTGCCCCACATGTGTGTGGAACACAGACGCACTTCTGCATAAAGCCCCGCCCCCAAACAACAGTCTTTCCTGCAAAAAGCACAATTAAACAAGCAAAAAACTCCATCGGCAATTTGGATACATAAATCAACTCCTTCCCTGACCTCCACCCAGAGCTGAAAACCACTGGATTGATGAAGTCTGCAATGGGGAAGTGCAGCTTCCAGGATGGAGCACTGTCCGTACAAAATGATTGATGGGACCCTAGAAGATGTTGTTCGAGACATGTGAGGTCTAAGGAGTTCATAATCATAGAAAAAGTCTTCATTTATGTAAAAGCTGATAGAATAAAAAAGCATAAGGAATTAGTTTCATAATCTAAGAAAGGTAACATTTTTATTAAAATAACTGCTTCTAAATTACTGTGGCCAATTCTCATTAAAATTCTTTCAAATATGTTTCATCTAATGTATTCTATTCACCGAAACCTTTAGAAAAGTTTCAAAAGTTTGAATTTTTATTACACACTTACAGTTCCTGCAAGTTCAGTAGGTACAAGATACAATTTTTACCTTTCCTTAAAGCATACATCTCATTTTCAAATGGTGTGAGAGAAAACCCAAAGCTTAGGAAAGAAGAAAACATAATGAATCTCTTAAATGAAGAAGTTCTTTCTTTATTCATTCAGCCAAGATTCATTTTTTTTTTTTTTTTTTTTACCGTTTGTAACCATTTCAGAGGTCTAGTTGACTCACCGGGGTTAGTGTAATTCACACTTGGACATTTCTTTTCTAACTTCAAGACAAAGGTAGAAACAGGCTGCGTCTGGGCATGACTGCATCACACAGCATGAAATGCACCCCGACGGAGTGGCCCCATCACCCCCAGCAGCCGCCACACACCAAACTGGGAGTGATTAACGCAGGATCCACCGACTAGAGAGCCTAATTAAATAACAGCGGTTAATTACTAATTAGTATGTGACTTATGTAGACAGAAGCACTTAGACTTGTCAGATGTGAAAAAAAGAACGCTGGAAAAAATCAAAGCTCTGTCATTTCAATGATCTGTTTAAAAATGATGCATGGGAGAGGGTTTTTTTGCCATCATTTGTCTAGCCAAAACACAAACTTCAGAACTTATTTTATCTTCCTGAAATAATTTTAGTTTTGATGCATGACAGGCTACCAACCCTGAAATGATATTATATGTTGAAGTGTTGTATAAGAGGTGGTACACTTCCTATCATCCATTTAAACCTGATCATATTTGAAATGTATCCATTACTAATCAGCTGAATGCATTTGAACGTCACTCCTCACATGTTTATTTTCTGTACACTTAGAAGGCACTACTTTCAACCAAAAAGGCTTCTATTTAGCCAATGCAATGACAAACATACGGAATACGCACATCTCTCCATGTGATTCTCGGTCCTTGGTGGCCGTGAGGGACTACCAGTAGGGTCCGAGATAGGCTGCTTTTGGAAATTACATAAGGTTTGCTTCCACAAATGTGAGATTTGGGGGCTTTTTTTTTTTTTTTGGCTTCTACAGAAAAAAATACCATCTGTCTCCTCATTACCCTTAAAAAAAGAAAAAAGAGAGAAAAAGCTTGACATGGCATGCTAATGCCAATCTTCACTCTCAATTATTTATCATCTAAAAAAACCACACAGAGAAGATTTCATGAATAATGATTTCTCCTTTTGTGAAAAGTATGGGTGGAAATACTACCCACATAGTCCTGAATGGGAGGATCAAATCAATGTCTGTCTTTACTAAACATTACTTTTTCATAACCTGACCAAACACATCAACTAAATACCTTTCCTATCTCCTTGGTGATAGTGACACATTTGCTGCCTTGAAACAAGAACCCATAAACAAAAGATATACTCTCAACTCTGCCTGAAAGCAGGCTTCAGAATGGAAGACCAACTACATAATTTATCAACATTCGACCTAAATACCATCCTCACCAGAATCACGGTTATGCACAATGCACTTCCCTGGGTCTCACCCCACACCTCCGGGAAGCTGCATCATCGACCAGCCCTCCCAGGTGATACTCAGTCAACCTAAATTATGAGGGTGATTTGTGGTGTTCACCATCCGGAGAGAAAGACCGTGTGGTCAGCACCCCCCTGATCCACACACCTTCAGACACTTGGCTCCCCAGCCACCTCCACCTTCATCCCCGTTAGCTCTGAGAAGAAGAAAGAAAACTGATTTTCAACTCAAGCTGAAGAGGAAAGGGGAGAACAGTGGCGAGAAATTAACTGTCAGTCACGTTCTGTTTCCTATCTACTTTAAAATGGAAATACAGACTAAAGTAATAAAAGCCCTAGAGGGAAAAAAACTGGATACTCCAAAACCTGTCATTAAGTTAGAGGGAAGTTAGTTAAAGAGGGTAGTAAAAAGGGGGAACCATTTCTAGGACAGGCGACTGAGGGGGAAAGGGAGTTGTGCTTTGGCCTCGGGGGACAGTCCTGTTCCCCAGGGAAGTGAGCGGAGTGAACTCCCAATACCAGAGCTATGGGAGGCTGAGCTACAAAGAATTGCTCTTGATAGTTTGGGACTTGGGAGGAAATGGCCTCACTCAGTAACTGAGGTGGGCTAGACAGGTGGCCACCTTTTAAGATATAAAAGCACCAAATACTACTGAACAGCACCAGGCGGGGAGGCAGAGGTGGCCAGAGGAAGCGGTCATCAGGAAGCAAATCAGTCAAGCAGGCTCTAGGGGCAGGAGAAACTCAGTCAACCCAGCCTACCAACAACAGAAGTTGGGAGGAAGGGGCTGATGCTATCAACCGATATTCAGGGGACTCACACACTAACAGTTCACTGCTGAGTACCTCTGTTTTACTGTTACTTCAGAAGAAATGGGATTACAACTTTATAGTATGTGCTATTTCCAAACTAGTAGGTACCTGTATTTAAACCTTCCTCATCGACCCTCCCCCCCAAAAAGCCTCTACTTCCAAATTTTTAAAACCACATTAAATATGAACAAGTTTTAATTTTTCTGGGTTTGTTATTGTTTACTTTCATATAGCAAACAAACCTCAGTTATATATTTAACTGAGGAACACACCACTACCGATTTTATTGTTTCTTGAGAAAAATGCATTCTGAGTTCCAAAGAAGTAATTTTAAAAGGAAATTTTGGATCGGTACACATGGGTAATCAGAGACTTCCTGGACACCCAAATTTGGGCAAGTTAGAGCTCCTAATATAGATAATCTTTGGTACAAATGTTTAGCCATGGTGCCCTCTAGTGGTACTAGTTGGCATTTCAACAGAGACAATCCACTGAACAAAAAGCTTTCCCATATTATTAGATGAATGAGTGTAATTAAAAGTCTCAGAACCACACAATCCAAAAATTTCATATCTGAAAAATGTTAATAAATAGCATTTAAGTTTGCTACATAGTCAGAACTTAATCGCTGTTCATTTGATCATGACACAAAAGAAATACATTATTTGAGGAATCAATTAATCAGGGCCTTCTTTGGTTTTGTTCTTTTTAAATTAAAGACATCCGTATGGATACAATGATGAGTGATTTAAGACAGCCTTTTTCTGATTTCATTTTTCAATTTTTTTTGTCCAAGTCCAGCTTCCCCTCTTTTAGACGATGCATTGTTCCTGGGAAGATCTAACAGCTAGAAACAAGAGTAATAACAGCCGGGGGATGGCTGGGGGTGGGGGGCGGGGGATGAAGGGCAATTTTCCATGGTAACTTCATCTGTGTCTGAAATCTCAAATCCCTAATTTATACGTTATTCCTGCAGCCACCCAATTTGTTTTTTTCTGAACTGAGTTTCTAAGGTGTTTCAGATGCCCCTCAACAAATAAAACCTCCAAAGTGAAGTTAATAACGGGCATTACAGCAGCCTTTGTGTTGTGCTCAGCCTGGATGTGAGGTAATTTACCTTGAGCTTAATTAAATTATATTATTTTCACATACTTATCACAGAACATAGGGAGAAAACACAACACAACAAATAGAGTTTCCAGAGAAAGATCAGAGTAAGGAGAACAAAGAAAATGAGGAAAGAAAGAAAGGGCCAGCATAGAAGCACATTAAAGATAAAATAGTCAAAACCAAGAAATGGAAATGCAAGCATCCACTTTCCTCACTACATACAGGTGATTAACCATAAAATTTGCAAAGGTACACAAGCCGTGGAACTGGGTAGTGAAAACAGTTTTTGATCAAGCTAAAGGCTAGAAGTCAGCTATAATACAGTGTGGCTGCTTTCAAAGTGCTGTCCCAGAACCAGCAGCACCAGTATCACCTGGAAAATGGCTAGGACCTAGCCATTTTCCAGGTGATACTGACCCCAGACCTTCTGAATCAGAGCCTCCTGGTCTTTGCCAGTTAATCCAGGTGATTCTGGTACACACTGATGTTTCAGATCCACGGCAGCTCAAAACACCATCCTTACGAAGGCAGAATTCAGGAAACCTGGGTTTAAATTCTGTGATGATTCTGAGCAGCCTGACCTTTGCCATCTGTTTTCTCATCTTTGAAAAGAAGACCAAAATACCCTCCTTGACACCACTGATATTTAAGACTATTCATTCATTTATTATTCATTCATTCATATTTTTAAACAAGTGTTTATTGAGCACCTATTATGTGCTAGGAACTGCTCTAGATGCCTGGGATCTATCAACGAACAAAACAACAGAAAACTCCTGCTTTCCTGAAGCTTATGATTCGAGTGGAGGAAAACACACCTTAAACAATAAACATATGCTATTAGTTTCCCAGGCTGCCATACCACAGCTGGGGCTTAAACAACTGCAATTTATTGTCCCACAGTTCTGGAGGTTAGAAGTCTGAAATCGAGATGCCAACAGGATTGGCTCCTTCTGAGGACCATGAGGGAGGAACGTGTTCCAACCTCTCTTTCTGTCTCATAGACGGCCATCCTCGTATCATCTTCCCTCCAAGTGTGTTTGTCTGCTTCTATTCCCCTTTCTTAGAGGATATCAGTCACACTGGACTATGCCCACCCTGATGATCTCATTTAACTTGATTACCTCCATAAAGACCCCATTTCCAGATAAAGTCACATTCAGGGGTCCTAAACACCCCAACATTTTGCAGGGAGAGGGGAGAACACAATTCAACCCATACACGCATTGAAGAAGTAAATTATATATATGATGGCTGATAAATAAATAATACTGAGGAAAATAATTAAGTAGGTTTATTGGGTTTCAGAGTGTTGGAGATGAGCTGGAATATAATACAAATAGCAACTCCAATGAGGCCACAGCAGGCCCCAGTGGGCAGGTGACATATGAGCAAAGACTTGAAGGAGACTTAGAGCAGAAGTTACAGAAAAGACACACACCAGGAGGTGAGTTTCTGTGTCCTCTTTGAGCCTGGCACTTATCACAGTCCCTTGTCTTACCACCAGATTATCTACCTTTCCCAAAAATTAATTTCCTACAAAGTTTTTCTTTTTCAATATCCAGGACTTCCTAAAGGATACCGTTAACCAATTGGAGATATCAGTATGAAAAATTCACATTTTATACTTAAGTTTCATGAAGTCAGGCTTGAGAAACTGAGCCTTATATTCTTCTAAAATATATTTCTAGGTTTGCTTTTATTATTTTTATTTCCTACTATGCACACCCTGATATATTCCTTACATGAGGTGCCTGTCCATGCATTTCTCTTGAGTAGATGCTAAGAACTATCATAGAAATGTCACTGACTACCAGAGGACCCAAGTTCAATCTCAGCAATTACCTTATTCTGAGTCCTTAGGCCAGTGCCTCAACTACAAAATAAGGAGGGTCATCTGAGTAGCCCTCAACTTTCTGCTGACATCCATACACCAGAGGAAAATAACATACATCCATCAGTATCAGAGGCTCACTAGAACATTGTGTAAGGCTGAGATGGGTGATTAAGGATAGAATGTCTACGTGAAAAATTCCTGCCCTGACTGGTGTGGCTCAGTGGAGTGAGTGCCGGCCTGTGAACCAAAGGGTCGCTGATTCGATTCCCAGTCAGGGCATGTGCCTGGGTGGGTTGTGGGGGACCCCCAGTTGAGGGTACGTGATAGGCAACTGATTGATATTTCTCTCCCTCTTTTTCTCCTTCCCTTCCCCTCTCTCTAAAATCTATTAAAAGAAAAAGAAAAATTCTCACACAAAACTGATAGACAAGGGGGGACCCAAAAACCATGGAGTTTATTTATTAAAAAATTGTGTATTTATTGTTACATGTTTAAACTTCAGTCACCTTCAGAATATTCTCCATTAGATGTAATACACCTATGAGACATTTTTCCACTGCTCAAAACAGTTTTCAAATTCATCAACTTTGATACCTTTTAGTGCTTTTGCTATTTTTTGTTCCACCTCTTCCATCCACACTGGCAAAATGTTTCCCTTTGAGGACTATTTTTTGTCAGAGAAACAAAAAAACAGTCACTCAAGGCAAGATCGAGTAAATAGGGAGGGTGGGGCATGGGGGTCATGCCGTTTTAGATCAAAAACTTCTGAACACTCAGCACGGTGTGGGTAGACGCACTCAGCAGACGCACTCATAAATCACCCATCGTGAAATGGGCAAACGTGTTGAGAGAGTCTTCAAAAAAAATTCACTGAAGCCGAACTCAGCCCCTCACAACAGCTCCAGGTGCTGCACAGATACAGATTGGTTCCTAGCGTTAGCCTGTAATTCAAGGGGCCCACCCTCCCGATGATAATTCTGTTTGGGGGGGGGGGTGGTTCTTCCTCACATCTTAAGAGGCCAAGATGGGATGTAATATCACTGACATTTTTCAACATCACCACTGCAGGTAGAACCTTCTAGATATGGTCTCTGGTCTAACTAGCCTCTGAGCCAACCCTGAGACTGGTAGTCAACATACCAATACAATTACTACCACCATCCCCATCCCCAACACTGCCATTTCTGCTCTTATCCCTAGTCACTGCTATGATTATTACTCCTGATGCTACTGTAGTTTGATTGCTCATTGTATGACAGGCACGGTGCCAAGTATAGTGGTTACAATGTTTCAGTCCATAAAGCCAAGTGCGCAAAATATCGCTTTATTTTCTCTGTAGTAGACATTTCTACTTCTAGCTCCCATCTGCCCTGGAAGCAGAAATAGCATGGTAGTCATGGTAAACTCTGGTCCTTACTGGTCCAGCTCTATGGTCTTCTGTCCATCCTTCTCATTTTCTCACACTCCCATCCTTCCCATCTCAACTCTGCGATCCCCTCAGGACAGCTGAGAGAACATGTCCAAACCCATCTCAACGGCAAGGGGAAACTGATTCTGTTATTCTCTACATCGCAGAGTTCCCACTGGAAATCTGTCAGGTTGCTTTGGCATAGCTACCCCAAATCGTTTCTGCTCTATTGCTCCTAGGCAGTGGGGCTGGAGGGGTTTCTGACCAGGGCTTGCCACCTCCCACACTTCATACAATGAGCAAGACACAGGACTTCCCTTCTCCAAGGTCCCCAAGTGTGACCAATGGTCTCTCATGCAAGTCCCCTGCAACACTTGTTGGGCTTAAAGCCCTTTCTCAGGGGCTTCATCAACAGGTGTCTTACTCCCCTACTGCAAGGGACGATTAGCTTCCCCAGTCAACTTGGCTAACCTATAGTACCTCGTTATTCAAACGGTAGTCTAGGTGTTGTTGTGAAGGCTTTCTGTAAATGTGGCTAACATCTGCAATCAGCCGACTTTCTGTAAAGGAGATTGGTCTCAATAATGCGTGTGAGCCTGATCAAATCTATCAAAAAGCCTTAAAAGCACAATTGAGGTTTCTCTGGGGAAGAACACATTCCATGTCACGACAGCAGCCTCAGCTTCCGCCCGGGAGTTTCCAGCCCACCTGACCACTCTACAAATTCCAAACTGGCCAGCTCACAGCCACATGGGCCACTTCCTTCACTAAATACACATACACACACACACACACACACACACACACATATATATACACACATATATAAAATATATATAATACCATCTATAACACTACCTATATTTATATCATCTATTTTCCCATCCCCTCTGATTCTGTCTCTGTGGAGAACTCTGACTGATACATTTCGCCTCTCCATCCTTTTCCAAGATAAAGAACTTTTATCTCCGTATTTCAAAATAGTATCCCATTAAATATAAATTATTCATTGATTCAACCCTAATTACCACTCGATAAGACAGATATTGTTATCCTTGTGTTGCAGATAAAAGAATTTAGGATTAGAGTGGGGAAATAATTTGCTAAAGGTCATTCAGCAGGCAGGTAGCTAAGTAGATACTGGCTAACCTCCAAATCACCGGTCTTGCGCTTTAGCGGATAAACCGGTCTTTCTGATGGTTGGTGTTTAGCACGTGTGTTGGTTCATTTTACCTGTCAGGTGGGCCAGATCATGGGCGGCACAGCTCAAACGCCATCTCTGCACATGTCTGGGAGTTGGGTTCCAGTGTTTGAATGGGTGAATTGAATAAAGCAGCTGGCCCTCCCCAATGTGAGTGGGCATCATCGGATGCCTTAAAGGCCCCAATAGAACAGAAAGGTGAAAGGAAGTAAAATTTGCTATCTTAGCCTGACTGCTCAGCTGGACACCTGCCCTAGGACTGGGACTGGTGCCATGAGCTCTCGCAGTTCCCTGGCCATCGGACTAGGCTTGGACCTTACACCACCAGCACCCCTGTGCCTCTAGCTTACAGACAGTGAATCACGGAACATCTCAGCCTCCTAATCACATGAGCCAACCGCTTGCAGTAAATTTCATTTTATCTATACAACCATGTAGACATACTTTTCATGTACTATATATTTTATGTATCATTTATATAATTGTTTATAGGTTGATCCTACCAGCACTGTTTCTGTGAGGCCCTGACTAAGCCAGCACCCCTGCAGGCTGGTGCATCTGCAGCGACACTGGCACCCCCGGACCCTCCTATTCATTTCCTATTCAACCCTGGTGTGATCGGTCAGTTTCTACAGCCAGACTGCACCTTCGTTTTCTAATGCATTTCCATTCTTGGCTGAATCTAGAGATTCGCATGGACCCTGTACTCTTGGCTGTAGCCCTGACGACCTTTGCAGTCCTTGTCTTCCCCTCTGGTAATGTCTGGATGACCTTGTCCCTGTAATTCCCAAGCAGAAATTGAAGTCCTATGCTTGGAGGCAGAACAGCCATCCTACCTGCAAAATGATCTGTGCATTGCACCACTTGATGGATTTTTTCTGTGGATTTTATCTTCCCGACTCCACTCTACAACCCTTTACACATAACCTGAATGCCAAACCCTATCGTCCATCAACCAAGGGTAGTCTCCAGGCTCCTTGCAGTTGCCTTGTCCTGCCCATGCAGTTGCAAAAGCCATGCCTATCACAAAGTCTGTTGTAAGCAGTAACATCAGAGTGGGTGTGACCATGGGCCTCGGGTACAAACAGAAATGGATTCAAACCTGGACTCTACGGTGGCTGTATGTTATGTTATGTTATACAGCCTTGGAAAATGTATTTCTCTAAGGCTCAGTTTGTTCAGATTTAACATGGAGCCCTGGCGGAGTGGCTCAGTTGGTTGGAGTGTTGTCCCATGCACCAAAGGTCACTGATTCAATTCCCAGTCAGGGCACATGCCTGGGTTGTGAGCCAGGTCCCCAGTTGGGGGCACGTGAGAGGCAACCACACATTGATGTTTCTCTCCCTCTCTTTCTCCCTCCCATCCCCTCTCTCTAAAAATAAAAATAAAAAATTTCTAATTTAAAATTAGAAGACTTTCAATTCATTGAAAAGTAAAAGTAGCTTTAAATTTCAAAACTACTTGAAAAGAAAGAAAAATATGAACTGCCTGGACTATGTAGCTATTGCTAATGTCCAAAATCCTGGACCTTACTAGTGTTTTGTTGGTGTTTGTTTGTTTTGCTTTTCCCATCTCTGATCTCCAAACCATCTCTGGTTTCCAAAATAACAAGGCTTAATATTTATACAAAAATTACTCTATGAAAATAATTCTTGCACATCATTAAATGCTAAGTAAAAATTGACCTTGTAAGATTTTTTGTTGTAATTGTTATAATGAGGACTAGGGATATAAGAAGATACACACACACACACCCCACATATACACACACACCATATATATATGTACATATATATATGAAGTTCTGTTGAATCATAATATTCCACTCTAACTAACTATGTTGAGGAGTCTATTGTTAATAAAAACACTTCCATTCTTCAGAGTTGCACCTCATTACTTGACACTGATAGGAGAATGCACAAAAACACTCACAGGTCTCGACCTTGGTTAAACCATGAGACCTGTAGCAATGCAAGGGTCTTTCCTCACAGAAAGAAATATGCATTTATGAAATTCTGCATTTATTAATTCCAAAGTGTTAACACCATCTGGAAGACATTCACAGGCCTCCCAGGAGAGTCAGGTTGAAATTTTCTCCACTATTGGTATTTTTAAACGAATTTCATATACATGATTCCATATCTGCTCCCTGAGATACATATATAGTGATTATTTTTTCACTCCCCTTCCATTTTTCCCCTCACACCTTTCACCCCTTCCACCTTCTCAAGAGCTCTCCACTCAAGATCCTGAACCCTAACATGAGTGTCTAGTGCGCACACCAGGAATACATGTGTTTCTAATCACCGGGCTTAGGAAAACAGCTTACATTTGCTTAATCCGTCCCTTGAAAGAGTTAACAATTTGTTTAACTGAGCTGACGTATACAGTACAGTAACAGATACAATATCCATTTTATAGCTGCGTAATATTTTACAGCTAGGACGTGGCTGACTTGGAATTACATCCTGACACGAAGGCTCCTGATTAACTAACTACCCAACACCTGAAATTTTATTGGAACGCCTCTACTCTAGAAAGATCAAGAAAAAGACTAACTCAAATGCTAACACTCTGTGATCCTTTCTCTGCCCATACAGTCAGCGATGAGCTCTCCTTTTCTATAACTTTTACCACCCTCTTTGTCTGAAACAATTATTTCACAATTATTCCACACTGTTGTCTGCTGTTATTTACTGAGCAAACATTTATTGAGCATCTACCACATGCCAAGAACTGAAGCCTGGGGAGAGACCAGTGAACAGGTTAAAGTCCCTGAACTCCAGGTTCTCGAGTTCAGGGAAGGAGAGAGACAGAAAGGTCATCGAATCAAATGTGGTAAATAGGTAGGCAGGTAGTCATAAAAGTCTTTGAGAGCAACTAAGGGATCAATAATGACTTCTTGCAGGAGGGGTACAAACTGAACCTTGACAGATGAATAGAACAAAGTCTGAGCAAGGAAGAAGAAGAGGGTCAGGTGATGGGAAGTGAACCACAGCTCAGGCAGGAGGTGGGATGGGGCGCAGGCCAGACCCAGGGACCTGCAAACCTAAGGGGTATGGATACTGGTACACTGCCTGCGTTTTGGAGTTTGGAATGTAAGTCAGCAGAAGTGATCAGGGGCTGACCACCAAGGGTGTCGTCCACCACATAATCGAGTTCCTACCGAAGCACAAGAAGAGACATGAATTTTAAGACAGTGAAGAACATGCTCAGACTTGCATTTTATTAAGTTCTCTTTTTCTTCAATGTGGGAAGGTAGATTGAAAGGACTGAGTCTGGAAATAGGGAGACCAAAGTTTGGAGGCTCCGGTAGCAATTCAAATTCGAAATGTTGATAGGCTGATCTTCAGCAACAGGATGGAGAACAAAATAAGAAGACAGAATAAGTAATCTCTCTCTCTCTCTCTCTCTCTCTCTCTCTCTCTCATCTTGCACATAGATAATTAAACAAACTGACATTTACTGAGCACTTACTATGTAGCAGACTTCCTCCCAAATGCTTTATATCCCACTCATTTAATGGTCAAAATAAGTCAATTGCTCGCCATACAGATGAAGAAACTGAGGTTCAGAAATGAACTTGGTGAAAGTTCTCGAGGCCAGTGGCATTATCTTACATTTTCTCACAATATAGATGAAATAAATTTTTATGTATAAATAATATACATACTATACATAGCTGTGCATTGTTTCCACAATTATTTGCCAGCAGAACAGTTTCTCAGAAAGAGATAACGTTCCTTCTCCCCAAGTACTCAAGTGTTGACTCTGTGATGACTTGACCAGCATACTTGACAACAAAACCCTGTATTTTGTGGAAGTTAGACCCAGAAAATCCTAAGGCCCCTAATCACGCTAACATGGCCTTGACTTTGCAATTCAGTGAATTTGAAGGCTGCACAATCTGTTGATAGAAAGATCTCACCTTGCAAGGCTCTCCCTGAGTAAGAAAACCACCACTGATCTCAGCCGCACAGTCCCCAGTTTCTGCCACCCTCTGTCAGTGTCCCTGACATGAGTGCCCACGAGGAAATACCTGCGTGTGGGCAGTAAGGACACTTTGATCACACACATTTCCCCGGAAACCTAATCAGAGTATAATAGAGAGAAAGAGGTATTTTATTAAATTCCTCTTAGATCCATTTTAATTTCCTAAAGCCCTGGATATGTAATAATATGCTAATTTTCATGGACAATGTAGCATTTTAGAGTGGAATATATTCTGAAAAAGGGTTGAAAACCTTTCAAGAAAAGAGACTATTGCTTTATTGCTTTATTGCTTTTCTGCTATTAACTTGCTCTGGGACGTTAAGCAAGTCCCTTACGTCTCCCTCAGCTTCATTTGTACCTCATTTGTAAAATAAGGAATCATAGTTAACAACTACCTCACAGGGACAGACTGAAAAAATAATGGCCTGGCACAGACAGGCAAGGTGTTTTGAGATCTTTGAATCAAAGAGCCAGCACATTAAATCCTAAGTAATTTTAATGATTTAAAGATTCACACAAATCCTATTAATATATACACTTCAGAGGAATTCATTATGATATTATAAACCATACAAAAACTTGTACGGATTGAGGTATAAAAACATTTCAATACAAGATCATTTTCTAAATGTCCTCTCCTTTTCAGATCAAAAGCCAGTTGTGTTAAATTTCCTCTTTTAAAACTCCAGAGGATAGTAAGATATCTCATGATAGCACTTTAAAAAGACATGTGGTGCTACCTTGAAGTCATTCTTTGGATAATAAAATGGTTTAAAATCTAATTTCTGAAAGTGCGAGACTAAAGACCCCAGACTCACATGACCCCCGCTAGCGGTTCCTGCCCGCATTTCCTGCGGGGTACAGGACCAGCAGGTTTCCAGGCGCCAGGAATGCTGGAGCTCGGGCCTGAGGGACAGCCGTCCGTCGATCCAACATCCTCCCTCCTTTCCAAGAACCGCCTTTAATAGGTTTTCCTCTTAAATCAATTTTCTCACGGCTAATATTTCCTAAGACACAACAGCTTTCGCATGAGGACATGTTGGCCTTGATTTATGGCTAGTGTAAATCTTAGCACGGGACCTGCTTCCCGTATTGGAGACGGCGCCTAAATGCTGTCTGAGTGCAAGTACGTGGCACAGGCAGCATCTCCCTGACACGCGCTGCACTTTGGGGGCGCAGAAATAACATACAAAGAGAAATCTATACCTTTAGGAGCCAGTAAATATCACTGATCTGAAGGCAAGAGAGACTAAGATCGAAGCTTCTAAACAAAGGTTAATTATTCCATATTGTTGTATGAGTATATAATCTTATGCAGAAGCCAAAATAATTACAATGGTCATTATTACTGAATACAATTATCAATATTAATATTATATTGATTTCATAAATTAATGTTATTTCATAGTAAGTATTGCTATTATCATTATTTGGGGGATAGAGGAACAGGTTCTGCAGAGCTGTAATTCACTAGAAAGCTTTGACATTCTAGAAGGCATAAGCAGGTAAGAATTCCCTAACAGAGAGCATTGTTCAGAAAAATAAATTATTTTCGAGTTAAAAGAGATCATCGATCTGATTGGAATCTTGTAAGTCACAGCAGAAATTTCCAATATCCAAATGTTAAGTTACTTTCACAAATATCCACTGGTCTTTGAAAAAGGAGAGAGAAGCCAGCCATGGGTATAATAAACAGTAGGAAAGAGAATGCTATGCAGTTTAAAAAATGTCACAGTAGACAGATTCTAGGTCTTACACTGTGGAGCCAACACTAAATTTCAAATAAAATGAGTTCTCAGGAAAGCATCACGGCAAACCTCGCGGCAGCCCACTTCCCACACCGGTCTGGTCGGGCCGAACCGACAGCAGTGACAATGAAGAACACGAACATCCACCCAAGAGCAGAAAGCTCTGAAAACCTCTCCCAGAAACACGGAAATAAAGTTGGAAGGAATACGGTTGCGCGCCTTTGTTCTATTTTGTAGCATATTTTATGAGGGCTAAACTAACTCTGGGATGTGACACGTGCTACCTTACCAGCACTTGCAGTAGGGTCAGCAAACATCTCACCTGGTGTCCGCTCCCCTTTTCCCTGCCAACAGGAAACATCACTTACTGAGAAACGATACTGCTTCCCACTAAGCCTGGAGAAGGTCTTAGAATCCTCTCAAAATCACCGCCCCCACGCAGTCACTACCGACCAATTGTAGAAGAAAAGTCAACTAGGACAAAGTGACCCAGAAGAAGGACCAGGAACTGGGAAAGAGTTTTGTTTAGGTTACTTAGAAACCACAGAACTGTCAGGTTTCGGTTAGGTAGTCATAATTTCTGCTTTGGCTTCTGTACACCCAGCTTCCGATAAGGACACCTCAAGGCTAGAGTTATTTTCGAATCAGCTTCTGTACCTCCTGCTTTTGCCACGTAGAATATGGCATCCAGAGAGCAATAAAAGCCCTGCTCAGCCAAGGTTCAGGGCCCAGAATTTGGAGACTGCCTCCTCTGGGTCTGCGCGTGTAATAAAGCCTCACTCCGTTACCCCAATCGCGCCAGAGTCATTATTTTCCGAATTATTTTCCGTAACACAACCAGAGTTGCATTTTGTGGTGTTATCTATTTCCCATCCTCCACTTAGAAACTCAGAAGGATAACCAGTTCACCTCCCTACCCCATCCCCCATGCACATCCCACTTTAAGCATTAACATTTGGTGCAAATCTTTCCAGAATTTTCTAATGCACTCTATCATATGTTCTCAAGTCTAAATGCTTACATTCTAATTTGCAGCAATTTAACAGCAGCTTTCCTAAAAAAAAAGGGGGGGGGAATAAAACATGACCATATTAATGTAGTAGTAATTTATGACACTGCCAAATTTCAGTCATTAAAATTTTAAGAATTTGTATCCTATTTATGTTTTTTAATAAGCTAAAGCTTAAAACTCACACTCTTCTATTGTAACAAGTAATTCTAAACCAAGGGTTAAATAACATGAACAAGCATATCTATATTTCACTCTATAGTTTACTCTTTTGGGCCCTTTCCATTGATGACCTATTGCCACACAGTATCTTATTTTATTCTCTTATAAGAAGACATTTAACAAATCTTATCATTCAATTTTTCATGTTTTCCGTAACACTAATCATTTCCTAAGGTCTGGCCTAAGATTGTAAAGGAAGTATGTTATTTTAGTTGGCTCAAGGTTAGAATATTGTAACAATATTCTGACAAATTAACATTGGTGGTTTTCTATGATTAATTGCAGGTATTAAATAGAGTTGAGAATAAGATTCAACCCCATCTTCAAACACTCATGTGTTTTCCTGCCAAATATAGAAATGAAAATTAATATTTCACTTCCTGGAGGAGGTCAAGAAAGACATAACTTGCAGATATGACGGAGCTCAGAAATGGATATTACGGAATCATCAGAACAGAATGTAGGCTGATAGATGCAACTTTAGAAAATGCATATGGCCAATACCATTTTAAACAGTTTTAATTCACTTGCACCTAAATAAGACAAATGAGATTCAATTTTTGGCCACTGGATTATTATTTTTAAAACTGACTTAGGGCACACGAGATTTCCCAGAAACAAAGTAACTAGAAAACAGGAGGTCACATCAGCCAAATGGCAGAATGGAAAGCCCTGAACCCTTCTTGCCCCTACAAACATACTTATTCAGCAACTACTAACAGAAAAAATTCCTTTGTAAGAAATCCGGGAGCTAATTGAAAGGCTACACCTGACTTGTTCAGCACAAATTAGCCTCTCAAGGGAAAACAGAAATGGTGGATTGGGCTAATAGATGCCATAGATCCTATCTTTTGCTCAGCACAGAGTAAGTGGACAAGAAAATCCCAGACCTCAGCCTCCCCACGGGGAGGGAAAGAGTTGACATGTGTGTCCAATGACCCAACTTCTCTGAGACCAGCTCACCCACTGGCATTGATCATATCAGTAGTGAGGTTCTGATGAGGTGTGGCACAGTCTAGCAGGCTGGAATGAGGGGATAGCTAAGGTTAACAGACACCAGAGATTCTCCCACCTCCTTGCTCAAATAGGAATGAGTGGACAAAATCCATGCCTCCAGTGCCCCATCTTCTACAAAGATGCCTAAAGAATTATCACCTGCCTTACCAGCTCTGAAGTTCTTACAGAGCCAGCACAGGCTAGCCTCCTGGGAAAGAACAGTATGGTACTGGCATAAACACAGACATACAGACCAATGAAACAGAAGAGAAAGCCCAGAAATAAACCTTGGATATACAGTCAAATAATTTCTGACAAGGGTGCCAAGAATACACAATGGGAAAAGGAGAGTTACTTCAACAAATGGTGTTGAGAAAACTAGATATCCACATGCAAAAGAATGAAATTAGATGCTTATCTTACACCACACACAAAAATAAACTCAAATATATTAGAAACATAAATGTTAGACTGCAACTATAAAATTCCAAGGAGAAAACTTAGGGGAATATCTTCATGATATTGGCCTTGGCAATGACTTCAGGGATATGACAGCAAGAGCCCAGGCAACAACAGCAACACAAACAGGACTACATCAAACTAAAATGCTTATTCATAGCACAAGAGACAATCAACAGAGTGAACAGGCATCCTACAGAATGGGAATGGAAAATGGTGCACAGCCACTATGGAAAACAGAATGGAGGTTCCTCAGAAAAATTAAAAATACAACTACCATATGATCAAGCAATCCATTTCTGGGTATTTATCCCAAAGAATTAAAATCAGGATCTTGAAGAAGTATTAGCACTCTGTGTTCATTGTGGCATGATTCACAATCACCAAGATGTGGAAACAATCCATCAATGGATGAATTGATAAAGAAATGTGTAGATACATAAACAGAACACTACTCAGCCTTTAAGAAGAAGGAAATTCTGCAATACACTACTACAACATCAATGAACCTTCAGGATTATGCGAAGAGAAAAACAAATACTGAATGATTCCACTAATATGAGGTATTTAAAATAGTCAAATTCATTGAAACAGTGAAATGGGGGTGCCAGGGGCTGGGGGAGACATAAATCGATGGGTACAAGGTTTCCTTTAAGCACAATGAATAAGCTCCAGAGATCTGCTGTACAGCACTGTACCTGCAGTCACCAACAATGTATTAAAGATGGAAGAGTTTAGATTTCATGTTGTGCTCTTACCACAATAATTTTTTTTAAATTTAGTCACTGAGTCTCCTAGAGAAAACTACTCAAATATAGATAGTTATTAAAAATCATCTTTCTGAATATTTTATTCAGAATCCTAAAATTAAAAAAGTTTTAAGGAAAGAAAAGAAGCTAACCAAAATCCTCATTGAGAGATAAGTTCACAATAAAATGTATAGGCTACACACAGCACTGAAAATACCAGGTAGACAAGACAATGAAAACAAAGAACTAGAAAATAGATCAAAATATGTCTAAAATAATAAGAGAGATTTTTAAATGAGTAGACACAACACTGAAAAAAATATAGTATGATGTGTATTAGTTTGCTAGGTCGGCCATAACAAATGCCACAGCCTGGGTGGCTTAAACAACAGAAATCTCTTTTCCAATAGTTATGAAGTCTAAGAAGTCCAAGTTCAAGGTTTGGTTTCCTCTGAGGACTCACTCCTTGACCTTCAGATGGCCATCTTCTTGCAGTGTGTTCACATGGTTCTCTCTGTGTGTGGCCATGTCTGGTGCCTTAATTTCCTCTACTTAAGACATCAATCATACTGGATTAGGGGCCTTATTGTACTTTATCTCTTCTTTCTAATTTATTTTTATTATATTTTTTCCATTACCATTTATTCCCCTTATACCTTCTTCCACCTCCGCTCAACTCCCTCCCCATCCCACAGTCACCACACTGCTGTCCACGTCCATGAGTCCTTTTTAGTTTTTGCTCAGTCTCATCACCCCTAACCCCTACCCCAGAGCTGTCAGCCTGCTCTCTATCTACGAGTCTGTCTCTGTTTTGCTTGTTGTTCAGTTTGTTCACTAGATTCCATATAGGAGTGAAATCGTATGATATTTTTGTTTCTCTGACTGGCTTATTTCATTTAGTATAATGTTCTCCGGGTCCATCCATATTGTCACAAAAAGTAAGATTTCCTTCTTTTTTTACAATCAAGGAGTTCCATGTTGTACATGTCCCATAGTTGTTTTATCCACTCATCTACTGATGGACACTTGGGCTGCTTCCAAATCCTGGCGATTGTAAATGATGTTATCATATCTTTTTAAAAACCCTATCTCCAAAAACAGTCACATTTGGAAATACTGGGGATTGAAACGTAAATATATGAATTGGTTGGGAGGAGGACACAAGTAAGCCCCTAACAGTATGGAAGGAGGAAAATGGCTGATGTGAAAAAAATAAATAAATAAAACTTATGGAAATAAAAATATAGTCTGAAATTTAAAATCCAATAGGTAGGCTAACCAGGAGAAGTTCACTTCAGAGTTTAGAGGGAGAATTAGTGAACTGAAAAACATCTGTGAATAATATATAACATGGCACAGAGGCAGAAAGATGTGGAATAAGAAGCAATGAGTAAGAGGAAAGGAAAATAAGATGAGATGCTCCAATATGATTCATACTGAAATTCCATAAAGGATATTCCAGAAAGGATGGGGAGGCAATATCTACAGACATCTGGGTGAAAATTTTCCAGAATTCACAAAACAACTTGATTCTAAAATTTGGGAATTCCTCAAACTTCTAAGCAAGATAAATGAAAAGAAATCCATATTTAGATATATTGTGCTGAAATACAGAACTTCAAACACAAAGATATTAAAAGCAGTAATGAATGGGGAAAACATTATCTAGAATGCAATAAAAATTATAAAGTCTTCAGCAACAACAAATGCAATAGGACAGAAGAATAATATATTCAACGTGCTTAAGGAAAATGGCAGTCATTTCTCATAATTCTACATCCAGCTATACCACATTCAAAAAAAGAAAGCAAAATAAAGAGATAAAAACTTAGACGTAGCTATACAAAAAAGTTAATTATAATTAGTTATAACTACATTAATTATAGATGAGTTTTATTTCTTCTTTATGCTTTCATATATTCTAAAAAATTTACATAATGAGCTAATGTTACTTTTAATATCTAACATTTTAACATTAACAATTAACATTGTGCAAAAAAGTAAGCAATTAAATCACATAAAAAAGTGAAAAAAGAATAATATTATAGTCATTCTCTCCACTTTAATATATAACACATAATAAATAATGCACAATATATAATATATAATACATATAATCTTTTCTTGGTGTATTATATCTCAGAATCATTAAAATAAACATTCATTCAAAGACTCATTCTTTTCCAATAAAATTAGTGACCCCCAAGTTAAAACTTCAGACAAGAAGTGGGGCAATGACTTGGAATTCAGGTGTAATGGAATTATAACATTTTATTAGTAAAATGTTATTGAACCAACATGTTATAGAACCTTCCACGGGAGGTGTCAGCTCTGCACCGCCCAGTGGGGGTTTGCTCTCTCAGCACCCGCCAATTACGTCAGTGGTCAGAGGTGTGGCCCAAAGAGCCGAAGTAGGGAAACTATTGGGATTCCACACTCAGTTCATCTTAGTTTGTTTTTAAAACCACTTCCTTTCAATCACCTTCATTTTCAGCTACTATTATTTGTTTACTAACATTGTAATTATTTTTATCAACATGTCTAGGATTAATTTAATTCTTGTTGCTAAATCTTTCCTTCCAAAATAATATTCCATATACATAACAATATGTGGAAATTAAATCAGTAAGAAATAATCACACCACAATTACATTTCAAAAGTATCTTAAAATGAAAAAGTATCATAGTTAATATCTAAGGTATGTGCTCTTCATCATAATTTTTTAATTGGGGGTAATTATTAAACGATATCATGCAATTTTGTTTTTCAGTGTATCTTTGGAATATGCCATATTTTAGAAAAATCATGCCACCTTTTTTATCTGAATATTACTTTCATGTAAATATAAAGATTTGACCTTTAATTTTCAATGTTTTATTGCAATTTTACTAGCATTTAGGCTCTGGCAGAATCCTGCTGTCTTCCTTGCAATAAAATGACTTTAAAGTAACTTTCCAGCCCATACTTTACTTGGTGAGCACCAAAAATGAGGGCTTTAAAGAATCCCTAATCAATCTACAAAGCACTCTTGAGAATTTCAAGTTACTGTTCGAATTCTTGCATGCAGAGATTTGTAGAAATTTATGGACATTTCCTCCTACTGTTTTCTATCAAATGATTCCCAATTTATTAATTTGCAATCTTTATTCACATTGGGTAAGTATTAAAAAATAATCTCAGAGGAAGAAGTTTAACACAAAGCCATTGGACAGGAACTTACGTACTTCAGCCCAAAGAAACTCCCACTGGGAATGATCCTATTTTGTTGATATTTTCCTTAAAAGTCTCTTTCCCTTCCAACATTTAATGAAATGGTTTCATTTTCAAATAAAAGAATACTTTTTAGTATGCAGCCTGATTTTAAATGGAATATCCCATTTTGCATAGCTGAAGAAAAATGAGATTAACAAAGAAATGGTACAGATTGTGACAGAACGCTTCCTCCTTACCTCTTTCAGACACAAAAGCTGAGTAACGAACACTTCCGTTCAAACCCACAGCATCACATCCAGACCACCTGAGCACCTCCTTTGCTCTTTATTGGTTTCTAAAAGTGTCCATCAATGAGGAAAATTTATGATCTAATCTCTTTCACCCCAGAATATCAAATCTTCCCTAAGGTCATGATTTTCTTTTAAGTCACAAAGAAATGTTAGCAGATGCTGATAAAAAGAGATTAACTGCAGTGGGAAAGGTCAGGTGCTCATCATCTGATTAAAACACTATGTCAATGTAATACAGTAGTCTAGGTACACCTTTCAGATAAATTAGGAGTGGGAAAATGGTGTTTTCATACACATAAATCCTCACCCAAGGGCATGCTTATTGATTTTTAGAGAGAGTAGAAGGGAGGGAGAGAAATATCAATGTGAGAGAGAAACATCGATTGGTTGTCTCTTATGTGCACCCTGACCAGGGACCAAACCTGCAACCCAGTCCTGGGCCCTGACCAGGAATTGACCCCACTACCTTTGCTTTATGGAATGGTGCTCCAACCACCTGAGCCACACCGGCCAGGGCAATAGTGATGTATTTTAATGCCCCTGGTTACGAGCATTCTGGTTTCACATGCTCATGGGAAGGTGTAATGGGTAAAAGTGGCTTGCTTTTTATAAAAAGTATCCATAGGAAGGATTTTATTATGCACTGTGAGCAAATACATAAAAATATTGTCATTTATGAAACAGTACCTATCTCTATGTAGCATTACTGATATTTTCTATTCTTTCTTTTTTATGTTTTTGACACCATTAAACAGAAGTATAACTAGCTACCTGTGACCTTGAACAACTTATTTACCCAGTGTTTTCACTCCAAATCCACAAAATTAAACGAGACAACATACGTGAAGCTCTTGGCACCACGAGCTCTCAATGTATGTTAATTCTCTCCTGTCTATAGCACATTTTTTACAATAAGGAGAGTCTGTGTCCATATTATGTTGGCCCAAACCAAAAACTATATGCATCAAAAATTAAAATGTACACACAAACACAACAGATGACTACAGCAATGATTCTTAATTTATCACACCTGCTTGTATCCACGACCCTGTGCAGTCCTCTTCATTACCAACATGTGACTTCTTTGGCCAGAAGGATATAAGTAAATGTGACACAACCAATGGCTTAAAAACTGCTTGCGCACTGAGCTTGCCTTCGTGCTGCAGGGAACTCTCTCTTATGACTTTGGAACACTGCCACCACATGAAAAAGTCTGCTGAGGATATATGGTCCAGCCAACAGCGGGAACCAACAGACAAACATGCACGTAAGGTCATCCTAAAGCATGTCAGACTACAGCTGCACAAGACAAGCAGGAGGATGCCCAGCCAAGCCCAGTCTGAATTTGCAACCCACAGGTTACATGAGCAAATAGAACAGCTCTTACATTAAAGCCACTAAATTTTGCAATGGTTTATTATGCAGCTCTGTTAGTTGCATAGTTATTTTCAACTTTGTAGTAAGAATTTAATAATTGTAAATCAGCTTGAGAAGATACAGAGTAAGGATATCCTTAACCAGGGGAAATGGAATCAAAGGACTTTTCCCAGGAAATTCATGTGGCCCAAGTGTTTGATGGCTGAGCTCCTACGAAGTATATAATACATAAATACTCTCTATTTTCTGACTGGTGGTATCACAGGAGAAGTAAAAGAAGGAATATTTTACTTCCAGAAAAGATTGTGACTGAGTGATTTGGAGTGTGATTTTTCCTAGAAAAAAGAAGCAGACAAAATGATGTTTAAAAGGAAATGGAGATCTTTTCCTAGTATGAGCAAAGGGAAAAATGTTAATTTCCCAGCTCAAAAATTTGTCAAGTAAGAGGAGAAAAAAAAATTGGGACAACTGTGACAGCACAATCAATCAAATATACTTTAAAAAAACTTGTCAAGTGTATGTAGGCAGGTAGATAAAATAATCATAACAATGTAGAAAAAATAAATAATAAGTTCACTATCAATTTAAAAAGGGACTGTATCACTGATCTTCTTGGATACTTACATTTATGGAAGCCAGATCAAAATAGGCAATTTTTTAAATATAAAATTTGGGCAATAAAACACATATATGATCCCAAGTAAAAAATAAAGCCATCCAAAAATAAATAACTTGATATAAGTTATAATTAATTATTTAATTGGAAGGAAGATAGCTAGAAAACAGAAGTATGTGGGTTTCTTTGTTGGACCCATCTTTTTTTAATTGAATTTATCAGGGTAACAGTAGTTAACAAAATTATACAGGTTTCAGGCACACAGTTCTACAACACATCATCTGTACACTCTACTGTGTGTTCACCACCCCCAGTCAAGTCTCCTTCCATCACCATTCATCCCCCCCTTTACTCTCCTCCACCTCCCTCCACTCCCCTCCCCCTGCATTCACCACACTCTTGTCGGTGTCCATGAGTTCCTGTTCTGTTTTCTTTTTTTTTTATTGTTGTTCTTGTACAGTTTTCTGTCTTTTACTCCCAATCCAGTCCACTGCCCCAGCCCTCCCCACCTCCCTCCCATTTCCATCCCCCCTAGTTATTATCCATGTGTCCTTTATACTCGTTCCTGTAAACCCTTCCCCTTCTCCCCTGAAATTCCCTGCCCTCTCCCCTCTGGTGACTGTCAGTCTGTTCTCAATTTCAGTGTCTTTGTTTATATTTTGCTTATTTGTTTGTTTTGTTGATTAGGTTCCTGTTAAAGGTGAGATCATATGGTATTTGTCTTTCACTTCCTGGCTTATTTCACTTAGCATGATGCTCTCCAGTTCCATCCATGCTGTTGCAAAGGGTAGGAGCTCCTTCTTTCTTTCTGCTGCATAGAATTCCATTGTGTAAATGTACCATAGTTTTCTGATCCATTCATTTACTGATGGGCACCTGGGTTGCTTCCAACACTTGGCTATTGTAAATTGTGCTGCCATGAACATTGGGGTGCATAGATTCTTTTGCATTGGTGTTTCAGGGTTCTTAGGATATAATAGCAGTGGGATTGCTGGGTCAAAAGGTAGATCCATTTTTAGTTTTCTTAGAAAATTCCATACTGCTTTCCATAGTGTTTGTACCAGTCTGCAATCCCACCAACAGCGTGCTAGGGTCTCCTTTTCTTCACAACCTCTCCAACACTTGTTGGTTGTTGCTTTGTTTATGATGGCCATTCTGACTGGTGTGAAGTGGTATCTCATTGTGGTTTTAATTTGCATCTCTCTGATAGCTAGTGATATTGAACATCTTTTCATGTGTCTTTGGATCCTCTGTATGTCCTCCTTGGAGAAGTGTCTGTTCAAGTCCCTTGCCCATTTTTTAATTGGGCTATTCTTTTTTCTTTTCTGCTCAATCCCTCCACTCCCTCGCCCAGTCCCCCACACCCACCTTTTTCTGTACCTAGCCAACAAGGGGCCACCTGCTACATCATTGTGTAGATTCCGCTGGCCTAGCAGACATCTAGGAGATGGAGACATTAGAACCGGGTGTGATTTAACATTCAATTGTTCACCTAGTACCTATATCCAGAGTCACTCTCCCCTTAGGCCCCTCTCATAATTTGACTTCCAATACTGTATTCTTCAGGGAAACTATTTAAGCTGGACCAAATGTCCAGTTTTCCTGACATTTGTAGTCTTGTCCTAAAATAACAAATTCACATTCTTACTTATTGAAATAAGATTTTATTTACTTGTACAGTACAAAGTTAATATATCTTGAGAACGTAATGTCTGTAACTGAACCCATTTTCTTTTCATTTAATTTTGTGAGGCAATATTTTGTTCTGTTGCAAACACTTATGTCTCCATTTTTTATATTTAAGAACTTTAACCTTGGGAGAGACGTTAGAGGTGATCAGGTTTAACTAATCACCCAAAACAGAAATCTTTTCTGTATTCTTTCTTTCTAATGGGTGGTTTATCTAGCGGCTGCTGGCACACTTCCACCAGCAGAGCACTAACTCGATGCTATAGCAACAAAACAGTCACTTTAATTTCAGATGGCTTAAGGAGTTAAAACGTTCTTGCTTATAGTAAGCTCAAACTGATTCTCTATAAATGTGATCCATTCATCTTTCTCTTTCTGTCCTCTGGCACTACACAGATTAAGTCTACTCCCAATTGTACATGACAGCTCTTCCTGTATCTGAAAGTAGTGATAACATTCCCCAGGCTAAAACCCAGATTTAACGGTTCCTTAAATAAAACAGTCAGAACACCCTCTATTAGTATGGTCTAGCCTCCAAAGGCAAGGGAATGGTCAGTGATCCTGTGGCATACGGACCGAGACCTGATCCACTGTGACAGACCTGCCCTGATGCTGCAGAGTACTACTATCACTTCCTCATTTCTCATGCCGCCTCCACTGCTTCAGCTCTTTGAACAGTCGTGACACACTGGGATTCCCGCTCAGCCTCCAGTCAGCGGAAACTTTAAGAGCTTTATTAAATAAACTTCTATTAAGAGGACAATCTACCTTTTTCTTGTGCACTTTTTAATCCAAATGTAGGATTTAAAGTTGTCTCTAACTTTACTCTTGCTCCTGTCAACCCATAACCCCACTCTATGAAGATTCTTCTTAATGCTATTCCTTTAACTCCCTGCACCAGCCTCCTCACCATCATCCAACCACTGCCCCCCAGGGGCAGGTCCACCGCTCAGTGACATACCATCAGAGACAACTGAGGGTCCTCTGGCTGTTGGCCTTTTTAACATGCCCTTCTCCAGGACACACTAAAACCATTAGGCTTTCTGCTTTCTGTCAGTATACAATAATAAATCACTGGCACAAAGGCATTGGATTTCCAGGAAAAATCATTGTTGTTTAATGAAGAATGAAATGCGCCCTGAGAGTCTATGAACATTTGGTGCATGAAGATTGATTTTTGAAAAAAAAATGCATTTTTCACACATGATATTATTTAATCACCAAACTAATTCTATAAATTAGCTATTACTCTTTTCACTTGCTAGCTGGCAACATTTAATCTAGCTAAAACTGGAGCATTTAAATTTCGACTCATCCTGACATGGTATCAGCTACATGACCCCTGGCAGACTGCTTCATCTGTTAGCGGCCTCTCCTCCTCCCACTGCCATGAGCATCAAATAAAATGATACAGGTAATAGTGTAACACAGTCCCTGGCAAACAGGCAGGTCTGCATAAATATTATCTAATTATAATGGGCTGAGACAGGAGAGTTAGAAAAGGGGCAGAGGCAGGATCTGAAGCAGAGTTTGTCTGACTCCAAAGTAATTACAAGTATGTATAGTCAAGGACACACAGGACTCATTTTATTTTTCCCCTAGCAAAACAATGTGTCCTCCTGACCATATCATTTGGTCCAATAAAAAACAGAATTTTGAGGCTAATAAAAGAAGCAATGCAACTGAAGACACAGCCTAGTTAGGGATTCTCCATAGACAACTTAAAGGCAAAAACCAGGTCACAAGAAAGATGAGTTACAAGGCAGATAAGCAGGTATCTCGAGGCAGAGCAAAGGAAAGGCAGCAACAAATTCACTTGCTGTCAAGTATTTGAAGGCAAATGCTGAATGGGCTTTAGACTGTTCCTTAAATTTTCATAAGTAAAGACTAACACCCAAGAGGCTAAATTATTCATTAGCATTACATATTACTTACAGACACATCAATATTATTAAGGATATAAATCTCAAAAGAAGACATATAAATGGCCAATAAATGCATTTTTTAAAAGTTCAACATCACTAAATCATCAGAGAAATGCAAATCAAAATCACAATGAGATATAACCTCACACCTGTTAGAATGGCTGCCATCAAAAAGACAAAAGGTAACAAGTACTGGCAAAGATGTGGAGAAAAGGGAACCCTTGTGCACTCTTGGTGGGACTATAAATTGGTACAGCCACCGTGGAAAAGAGTGTTATGGAGGTTCCTCAAAAAATTAAAGATAGAACTACCATATGATCCAGCAATCTTGTGTCTGGGTATATCCCAAAGAAGAGGATATTAATATCTAAGTGTCCATCAAAGGATGAACACACAAAGGAAATTATATATACATATACACATACAATAGAATATAATATTATTAAGCCTGTAAGAACACAAAGAAGAAAATCCTGTCATGTGTAACAATATGGATGAATTTTGAGGGCATTATGTTAAGTAAAATAAGCCAGGCACAGAACGATAAATACTGCATGATCTCACTTTCATATGAAATCTAAAAAGTTGAACTCACAGAATCAGAAAGTAGGCCAGGGGCTGGGGTGGGGGTGGGGAAATGGGGAGGTGTTGGTCCAAGAGGACAGGTTTCAGTTATTTAAGATGAATATGGTCTAGATATCTGTAGCATAGTGACTGGAGTTAGTGATACAGTACTACACACTTGAACTTTGCTAAGAGAGTAGATCTTAAATGTTCCACCACACAAAAATAAGGTAACTATGGGAAAGTATGGACACACTAATTAGTTTGGTTGTAATAATCATTTCATAATGTTTATATGTATAAAATCATCACATTATACACCTTAAAAATATAGAATTTTTGTCAATTATTTTTTTTACTTTGTGTGGCTTTTAATAAAAATAATTATAATAGAGATTTACTAAAGTATTTACTCTTACTAATATATAATGACTGGCTCTAACACTCTAGGCTTTACTCTCTGTTTCTTTAATTGTCTCAAGTTCTACTTCATCATTAAAAACAATGCTTCAGGAATATATCTCCAAAGGCTCGTAGAGGATAACTATTACTTTCTGTTCTGCCTAGCACATTTTGCTTTCATGAACTGACTTTCTTTCAACAAAGTAGCAACAGCCAAAATCACTTGGTTCTGATTTTCTTCTTCATAAAGGCGAACATAAGATGCATGGCTGGCTACTCAAAGCACACAGTGCTTTTAAAATGGTGATTAATCTCGAACAGACACATGATCCAACTGGCCAAGGTCTGCTCTTAGGAAGAAAAAGGGAAAGGGAGGGACCAAGGCAGGGAGAAGGGGGGAGAGAGAGAGAGAAAGGCAGCTTTTTCTAATTCTGAAACTATTAGAATCTATCCCTGCACGCTGCAGTCAGAGATCATATAAGCAGAAAGCTAAGTTAGGAAAAAGTGGAGCCAAAAGTTGATGAGAAAGAGATACAAAGATGATGATATTTGAACCCTTGCCTCCAAGAATGTCTAAAGCCAGCTTCATCCTAGACTTGCCAGAAATTTAACCCAGTACATATCTTTTTACGCCATTGTTGGAGCTCAGGGGAAAGTGCCCCCAAGTAATGACATATTAATTACTTTGAATTAAAGTTACTTGACAAGCAGCTGGTGTAAGAAGGGCAAGTTGATGCTCCCTGGCTGTCTTGAATGCAAGAAATAAATCTCCCCTGTGAAAGGTGGCCCCTGCTGCAAGGGGACCAAGAGAGACATCCTGATCACTAGAGTTAGGAATCCAGGGCTGATAAGTTTAGATTTAAATAAAAAAATTAAAAATAAAATAAAATAATACCTCTTGTTACTCCTTTACTACCCAAGCCCAAATTTGTTTTAGATTCCTTACTAACAAGCACCTAAACCTGTGTTTCTGCTCTGTCAATTCTTCACAAACTATTGTTTCTTTGTCTAAATGTATAAAAACTGGCCAGTTCATCATTTCATGCATCATCATTTATGATGTCCCATGTACACATGTTAAATTGTTTTTCCTCCTGTTACTCTGGTCTTGTGTCAATTTTATTATTAGCCCAGCTGGTAGCAGTGAAAGAGCACCAGGATGTTACTAGCAATTGGACCTCAGTTCAGCAACCACTGTACCTGAGTTCTGGCTAAGAAAAAATTCCGAGTCAAGACTCAAATGCAAGCAAAACTTTATTTAGAAAGTCACAGAGGTAGAAGAAGTGAGCCATGGAGGAAATGAGCCAGGTGTGTTGTATGGGCTCAGGAAACAAGTTCCAGAGGCAAAAGAAGAGCCCTGGTTGTTTAGGAGAAAGAAAGCAAAGACATACCTAAAGGAAGAGGCACTGGCGGTGGGAGAGGGGGAGAGATAGAGAGAGGGAGGGAGAATTTTTGTCAATTATAACTTAAAAAAGCTGGGAAAGGGAATGACATAAAGATAGAAGACTTAATTGTCTACCTTATGTTTTTTTTTAGTAAAAATATCTATTTCTATGTTGTATCAAAGTTGAGGAGGTTATGTTAAATACATGATAACTGGAATAAAAGACAACAAAAATGTGCATCCGGAACAAGGTAGGTAAGACAAAGGGATAGATCATAAATTCTGCTTATCTTAGTTATTATATTAAGACGACTAAGGGAAATAAGAGAAATTCTAAAGAGCATTCTTCCACCATTAGGTATCAGTCAGTCTAATGTGTATTTAATCATGAAGCATTCTTTCAAACTATATTAAAGAATCAAGAACTCAGAAAGAAAGCCAATCTGTCACAAAACATACTTTCCAAAGAATAATTCCCAACTATCCATTTTTTCATTTTAGACAAACAGTAATGTCAATATCCAACTACAAAATGAAACGTTTTCTGAATTACACTTTAAAACGCTGAAGTTTACTTAAAGTCTCTAATATTGGGTCACCTAGAGACACGTGAGCAGGGCCTCTCTGGACGCAGGTCGATGGGCAGAGACAGTGAAATGCCACCGCTCCGTGTGAGGCGGAATGCCAGGCAGAGGCTTTCAGAGCAGGACAAAGGCAGGAAACTTTTCTTTCCAATTACAGCTTAAAGTCCAATGACTGAAGAGTATAGAAAAAGTTACCCTATTCAATTTAATTAAGCCCTGCTTTTCTCCCCTGACAAGTAGAATGGTTCTGTTGAAAAGAGCAAGTCATGTACAAGGTAAGTGGAGGTGTGCACGGGGGAGAAATTGGGGACAGAAAGAGACTTTGCCTGGGGCGATGGACGTATGATACAGTGTGCAGACGATGTTTCATCAAGTTGTCCTTTCGAAAATTGTATGGTTTGGCAAACCAACGTCACCCCAATAAATTCAATTTTAAAAAATCCTTCAAAAAATGCCAGCAGCTCAAGATTTCTATATAAGAGCAGAAGTGTGATTTTCAATTAATTTTTAAAAGGAGGATAAATCTGCATTGACATCTATCATAATGAGTATTCTGCTCGTGACAGGAAACTGCTTCGTTCTGTAAAGAGAACGGATATTCCCACGGCTCTGCTGTGCTTCCTCTGATTGGGGATTCTGCGACATTACTAGGTGAAAGGGCTTTACCGGATCTTTTCTATATTTCTGCTTGTAACATAATTCTCACTTCCTGAAGTAAAACTCAAACTCATTTCCTACTAAAAGGATATACATATAAATCAGTGTGTCACACAAAGCTCGTGAGGAAGTGTTAAGTGATTTCAGTAAGAATTATTTGCCCATGTGCATGCAGGCCGCAATAAAATCGGCCAGGTCTGGAAATAGTTTTAAATACAGGTACTTTTTCACGCCTAACTGAAGGAGCATTATACCATTATACTTAAATTAAAGTGGCATATGGCACCTATAACCTGAGGACTCTAAAAATTTGCACTGCACTAAAGAGAGAAATAGAAAAATCCCTCGGAGTTTCAGCTACCCCTATAGTCAGGATAGTGTGAGAAGTCACCTGGATTTAACCTTCCTTCAGTGAGTTTTTCAAGCTAAATATTTTACCTTTTTTTGGTAACACTAATAAAAGAGGTTTTAGACTTTAAAAAAAAATCACAGAATTACATAACTGAAAACCATTAAGAGGTTACCTGGGAACTACTTTTTCTTTGACTTTAAACCATCCCCCAAAGACAACCCCCTTTGACAAAGAAATCTGCCAACACTGCTATGATGCTCAGTGTTGTTGAAAATGCCCAATACACAAGACATTCTCCTTGGAAACTAGTAAGTTTCCCCGGGCTGTCCTACCTACAGTCAGGTTAGTGCTGACTAACCTGACATAGTGACCCACTAGAAAAGCACGGCTCACTAAAATCCACTGTTCTATTTACTGTAAGGAAATATGAGGAATGCCATTGAGGATTCCATTCTCTGCATGTTAGACTCCATCCACTTCATGAACACCCACAGGCAAATGTTCTCTCTGATCTTCATGAGAAGGATCAGTAGTGCTTCTCCCAAATATCTACTGTCCAGTACAATACATGGTCTCTACGTCTGAGACTCTCTGTTAATTTTTTGCTAATATTTTATGGGGCTGCTTTAAAGTCTTCCCACCATTAACAGAGATGAAGACATCCAGAAAAACAGAGCAGAAAATAAAATTAGTGCCATAAATGGAGGGGAGCAGAGGAAAAACTGCTACCCGGCATGCATGGGGGTTCTGTGGCCAGCGTGTGTGTGTATGTGTGTATATTTTCTTTCTCAACATTTCATTTCATCACATTCATCACATAGAACCTGCTATTCCAAACATAGGGTATTAGTTATCTCCTGCAGGGGCACAGATAATCCCCAAAATGCAGCAGTTTAAAACAGCGAACACGAATTATGTCACAGTTCCTGTGACTCAGGAATTTTCGGGCCGTGTAACCGTGTCCTCAGGCTCAGGCGACAATCACCACACAGGCGGGCCGAAGCTAGTCTTCTCAAGCTTGACTTGGGGAGGATCTACTTGCAGTCTCACTCATGTGGCCTCAGGTCCTTGCTGGCTGTTGTTTAGGGACAGTTCCTTGCCATACGAGCCTCTCCATAACGTTGCTCCCAATGTTGCATTTGGCTTCCAGAGCAAGGGCTCTGAGAGAGTGTGAGAGAGACAGAGGAGAGGGGCAAGCAAGACGGAAGAATAAACTTGGAATTAAGCTCCCATCATTTTTGTCACATTCTATGCTTTAGAGGCCTGCCCCGAGGTCTAAACTACAGTCAAGCGGAGGGGGGCACAGGAGCCTGGACCCCAGGAGGCAAGGACCTCGGGCCGCTCGGAGGCCGCCTGCCGCACACAGCGCCGCCACTCCCTCACATGACAGGGACACTTCTTTACTCCTCCTGGGATCTCAGGTGAGACAATGGGGCTGGATGACTTCGCTTTAAGCAAAATGAAATTGATTTTAAGCTTCCTAAACTACAGCCAAGGGTGCAGAAAATGGAATCACACTGTTCAGTCAGTCCTTAACCCTGACCACTCCTTGGTCATTCACTAAGGCCCTTTCTGAGGCTTCACTATGAACATGGATTCCTATGGCTTTATTTTTTGGCTAGTAACTAGCTTGTGCTATATTCTAACCCGATACAGGGTTATTCCTGGAAAAGAACAGTGAGATCTTTAATCTTAAAATAATATCATGGTCCTTATGAAAACAGAATTTGGATACAGATTAGATACCCATGTCCAGGAATACTCCATGCACATCAAAGCCAAGATTTTCTTCTAGAACATTTCCCTCCTGTCTCCCTCCTACTGATTTCAGGTCAGGTAACCATATGTTTCAATTAGCCTTGGACATCACAGGTTATGCCTTTTTTCCTGTGTTATTATTAACAGTCCATTTCATTTTCAAATGTGTCCTTGTAGGGTGAATAATAAATTATAAAGTTATCCCATTTCTAGGTAATACTGTGTGATTTTTTTCTTATTTCTATTCTTTTTTCTTAATTGGGACTTGTTGAGGAGCTATAGAGAGTGGAACAGAGAAAGTGCTCCTTTATCCTCTGCTTTCTCTAGTGAGAAAGGTTCTGAGAAAAAAAAATAGAATTGAAAGAGTGAAGTGCTCATTACTGACTCTTCCCAGTCTCTCAATCTTCCAAGCAGTGGTGCACATTCGACATACATTAAATAAAAGCAGAAAAGACTCGGACCACCGAACGGTTAGAAAAGATGTACATGGCAAGGGTGGAAAAACACTCAAGGACAACATGAAAAACCAAGTACTCGAAATTGAGAGAACATTGTGGGCCAGCCTGTTCTGACTCCTGGGCAAATGAGACCTTCCTGGGTACCTGTGGGAACGGGCTGAACAACCACACAGCAGATGGCTCCGATCCAAGCCGGTTTACACAGGTCACAACTGCCCAGGCCAGTGCTTTTTCTGGGCTTCGATGAAAGAGATAATGCAGATGTGCAACCACGTGATTCACTGCATGCCCTGGCTTCGGCCAAAGTCAGGGAAGAAACATCGCAATGTGCAGTGCTCTATGCCCAGAAGCTTTCAAGCCCAGACTCCATTTAATATTTCTTTCTTTTTAAATTCAAATTCTTCCTTTCTCATGACCTCATCCTTTGCCTTTAGCAAACTCCTCCCCTAACTTTCCCAGAGGTAGGAGTTGATGGGAAAACATATTTCTCTCCCTCCAATTATTACTTCGCTCACACCATAGTATCACTAGCATGGGAAGGGAGCCCTGTTGCCTGGGAAACCAGGAGTGCCTAAGTGCAGCTTCAGCTGGCTCCTTTATTCTAATTGGCCAGATTCTAGTTGTGCCCTTGACTCATCTCAATTCTGTAAACATAAGAAGGTAAAATACTTCATAATCCCTTTGACTTAATATAAGTTTTATCCATTTCTTCATAAGGTCCTGCCGCCCTGTACTTTTTCTCCTGAATTCACTAATTAAATTCATTTATTTCTACTAACCAAGAATGCTATTCAAAGTGTTTAGAACAGACATAGCATGAGAAGTACCCATCAGAATATGTGTATTCAACCAAATCAGAACGCACACCAGCAGCAGACAACAACTGAACCGGAGCGTGCTAGCCACCGCTTGGTCCAGTGTCTCACCAAACCTGATGCCCTTCCTATTTCCTATCAAATATGCAGTTGATATACCATACACAATGAAATAAAAATAGATTTTCATGTGACATTTATCCATGCCTTTTATGTCAAATCATAGTTAGGATGATTTTTTTTAAAGCTAATTTTATATATCCCCTTCCTAGGAAGAAAGGCACTGTGTGGACAAGGAGGTCTTAAGGACACTGTATAGAGGAAGGAGACATAAGTTACGAGAAAGCACATCTTTGCTTCCTAGCTGAGGTTGGAGTGGTCCCATGTGGTGGTCAGTAGTGCTGTCCTGAAACATTTCCATTCTCCCCATCCTGGGTACATGGCGTAACTGCACTTCTCAGCCACACCGTGACTCAGTAGAGCCAAAGAATGAGTTCTAATCTAAGTGTGGTGAGCAGACAGGAATTATGTCACTTCCAGGCAGAATGCTGAAATTACTCCTCTGAGACCCCCGCAAAGACCAACTAGTAGCCTCCCACATGACAGCTGCTATGTCCCCCTGGACCCCGGAGGGAGGGCACCTGGGTTAGAGCTCTCCAGCTGGCTCACAATGAAAATGTAGTGTGAGGGGGGAAAAAATAAAAACCTGGGGTCTTAAGCCACTGAAATTTTTAAATTTGTTTGTTACTGAGACATACGATAATCTACCCTGACTGATATATTTTAATTTTCAGATCTTATCCTTGGAGGCTCCTGTTTCACGTCCTAATTCTGAAGTACCCATGTCAGTGGCTCTAAACATGGGATCTACAAACTCCCTCTTTATCTTGTACACATAATTTAGGAGGCTAGGAAAGAAGGTCCACCCACAGTATATATCAAATTTTCCAAAACTGACTTTAGCTCTACCTTGTTGCCAATTCTTAAATAACCTATGAGTTTAGTCTAGGAACCCTCCAGAAGTCCGAAGGGTCTGTGGAATAAGTAAGTTCTCTAGAAGCAATTCCCCAAATGCGTGCACCAATCCAGCTTTTTACTAGTTTAGGTCACTGAATTTTCTTAAATTAACCCTAAGCTGACTCCCCTTCAGATGATGTAGTGCCGCAGTAATCAAGGCTGTCCCCTCCAGACCCTCGAATTGTTGAAAGAGCTGAACGAAATTCTCTAGCTTAGCCCTCCCCTTTCCGCTGAGCCCTGTATTAACGTGACACGATCCCAACAGAAATATCGTATCTACTGCTCATTTAAGAACCATGAAATTCTGCTTACTTACCAGTGTTATGTATAACCACATACTCAGTTGAGATGCCTCTGTAGGGTTCAGTATATACACGCAGATGCAAATTCTTATCTCTGTGTAGTTACTCATAACTTTTTCATCAGTGATTTTACCTTGGACTGGTAGATTTAATTTGCATATCAAATTCTCTAATAAAAGTATATTGAATAATTTATACTATTATGTATGAAATATAATATACTAAAATAACACAATATGCATATATAGATAGTATATGTGACAATCTTGAAGCAAAGAAATCAATTATTTTCTTGCTAAAAGAAAATAAGCATTTTATGTGCAACATGTATATTTTTTCTTGTTACTGCAAAGGATGCTGAACATTTTATGCTTTGCAAAATACCTAGGAATCATCGTTATAATCTTCTAAAATACGGATTTTAGAAGATTAAAGTATGTAGGCTACAAAATATAAGTTAAAATCCAACACCCCCTTTCTTTCAAATTTCATTGATCTTTTATTGTAAAAGATGCAAGTTCATATTTTTAATTAGGTAAGGGTCATTACTTAACTCAGGATGAGCCTTTGAGTGTCCTATTTCTAAGTAATTTTAATATTGTAATTATTATTATACTCTTCCATGTCTTTTGACACTAAATTAATCAGTATGTTACACCCATTTGCTTTAGAAAAAGAAAAAAAAGTATTGTTAGAGTGTTAGGGTCCCCTGGCGGTCCTCTTAGGGTCCCCTAAAGAACCTGAACTAGAGAGAAAGAAGTTAACCAGTTCCAACATGTCTGATTCTCTCCCCGAGAACAGCACAGTGGGTCTCACTCATCTCCACCATCAAAAAGGCATCCTTCTCCTGACCTGGTACAAGACAGTAGGAAAGGCTGTGGCCATTCCCGACTGAGCTGCCAGAGCTGTGCATACAAGTGGGCTGCAATTCATGTTACCTTGCAGGGCAATATTTGAATGATGGAATATTTTATTAATAGAACTCTTTATTATTGTTTTCATCAACCCCTCAGGGATAACCCTGGGGTTAGATTACAAATACAATGACTTGTCACAGAAATGTCGCTTTCTCAGCAATAGCTGGATTGTCTCATTAATTTATTAAATTATATAACTTCAGGTAAACCTTAAGCCTCAGGCTATCATAAACATGTCTGGAAATTAATTAATTCCTGTGTGTTCACCACTGGGAAAAATGAACTGAGCTAGAATTTAAAGATATTTATTATTATATAGTGTCCAGAGTATGGGCCCACACGCACAGAGGATACTACATCATCAATTCCCGTGATACCATCCATATTTCCATTGGATTTTTCCTCTGCTTTCAGGAAGGTCAAAATTAGCAAATAACCATTTAGTAACTTAACTTATGTTTGATTTCCTCTTCTGAACCCTAATGAAATATCATATTAATTTCTGCATTTACTTTCCATTGATGAAAAATAAAATAAGGCACAGTTTATGCACATTCATAAAGACACATCCTAATAGCATTTGAGCAGGGCGCTATGCATCATTCCACGTGTTAATTCACTCCATAACTCAAGTATATTTAAGATGATGTATTATGAACTCTGGCACAGGAGATTAATATTTACTGAAGACCTACTGCTGCTAGGAATTCATTTGGACATTTTGCATGAAATTGATAAGAATTATTATAGTTGTATGATAATAATGTAATATCATAGATATAAATTACATAATTTTATTATATTGTCCAAGCACTTATTGTTATTATAAAAACAAATATTTACTGAGAGCTAAAGTACATAAGGAACTACAACATGTATTTTCTATGATTACAACAGCAACCAACATTTACCTGGAGCTCATTGTAAGGTGGGCACCATACAACTGCTTTGTAAACGCTATCTTCTTTGATTGTCAAAACAACCCGCAGGTTAGTACTAATATGCTCATTTTACACTTGAGAAAATAAGGCTCCCAGTGAACTTCACCTAGGGCCACACAGCTCAAGGGTGTCCAGACAAAAGTCCATGCTGCTTCTCCTACACCAACCACATCACCTTGCATGCAAAGCAAAGCTAGTGGTAAGCAAGATTTTTAGCTATCTAAGTTCAGTTTATTTCACCACCTCACAAGCATGCATTTCCTCCAAATGAATGATGATGATGGTGATGACATAACAACCACCTGTATCTTAAAAACGAGAAAAACTCTAATTCATCTAAGTTATTTTTGCTAGTGGGTAGCTAAAAGGGGGCTACAATCCAGGTGTTCTGTTTCCTGGAGAGGAAATTTTCCCTGTAAAAGCTGGTAAACAGATTAATGACAGAGCTGAAATAAGCAACTCTGAAGAGAACACCTCTTCAGTGGGTGAAATCAGTGTTGATTCTCAAGAGATAATGCACTCCCACAGAATAATAAGGATGCAACATTGTTTTTCATTAATGTTTAAAACTTCATCAATTCAGACAACACTAACAGTAAACTTGTGACAATTTAAACATGCTGTGCTATTTTACCTTCGTACTTTCACAATCAGGTAATGTGAAACCAATAGCACTACAAGCTGCAAACTGTGCTCTATTGCTACACTGCCTCTGGGTAAACAGGTCTCTCTCTCTCTCCCCGCCCCCTTCCTCCTTTCTGGCCTCCTTGCCTCCTCCCTCTCTCTACTCTCTCCCTCCCTTGATCTCTCACCAAGCCTCCCTCTCTCCGCACAGGCTTGGCCCTCTTGACCAGACTCAGCCACTCATGGCCAGCTTTTCTTCTCACCTGCCCATTCTCAGTAACCAGCCCTGCCCCTTTCTCCCAGCCTTAGTAATTAATTGTGCTATTATTGTGAATTAATCATACAAGCAAGTCGATGTTTAGTCTAATTAAGAGTGAAGCCAACAAATTATTTAAAGCACCACTCCAGTAAAATTTGCATTCAGCCTTTTATCAGCAGCCAATCAAGCTTTTCAGCTATTGACTGCAGCACTTTCAGGATTAACTGACAGCTAAGCTTTCTCCCCACCCAAGCTCCTAAACCCTGCTCAGGGCCTCCACCCTTCACTCACCCCTACATACCCATCACTTGGGAAATAATATCATACCCTTTTTTCCATTTACTACAATTTAAATTGATCACTTTGTACGTCAATACTTTTGTCGGTTTAGGTCATACCAAAATTGTATAGTTTTTAACATTATTAAAGACTATTTCAATGTTTCTTGCCATTTCCCAAAATAAATTTAGCACTTTTGAAAACAAAAATCAAACACACAAACACTCCTTTCTTGGACTGGAGCCATCAGCGTAAACAATGGTAGCAGGTCAACCAACTTGGTACTTGAAGAGCAAACAGCAGGTGAAAATCACAGTTCTCAATGGTAAAAATATGAACACACAGCTTCAACTTCTAGATCAGAGATGATTAGGAAGAGGGAAAAAAGTTTGAGTAAGGAATCCAAAAGCATTAGTGAAAGTGTTAAAAATTTTGAACTTAGCAAAGAAATCAGTACTGCCTGGAGTAAAACTTCATCTTGAATTTTTCCATTAAAGAGTAATTCAGCCCTGGGGAAAAAAAATAGTGTACTAAAATCTATACCTCTGGCAACAAAAACTGAAGCTATAAATCAGTCTTTTCTGATACAACGTGCAAACACAGTAATAGACCACAGTATCGGTCATTCTTTCAAAAATGAGGTTAAGAGTATCAGAGGCTACAGCTTTGGTCGGCTGTGCACGTGGGATTTAAAATGCATTAGATCCCAAAGAATTTCATCCAGCCCACAGACAAGTCTACGCTGGGCCTTGCTTGCCTTGGCTGTCCCCTCTGCACATAGAAGGCGCCCGTTTTAGATTTCAGTTAAGTGCCCGTTTCAAATGTCCCCCACTGTCACCTCCCCTAGACCAATGGCCACTACATCCCCCAAACTGAGAGTTCTCACCACACACATTTAATGAGCATTCCACATGAGCTCTTACTAAAACCGATCAGAACGAGAACAGAAGGGAAACAGAGTCTACTCCACTTTCACTTATACCCACCACCTAATTCTTACCTTCATTTTTTATGTCCTGATTATGAATACTAATCCATTTTTTCAAAATTGCCTGAATCATTTTGTCTTATTTCTCAAACCCTGTCCCCTGAATACTTAACACATACTGATGTATTCATTAATATTTGTAAAATTTCTCTGGAAAAGGCTTGGTCCTCTTTTTTGTCATTAACACTAGAAAACATCAACTTCTTCATCTCTTTCCCTAACATACTATAGAGTCTTTGGAAATTCCAGTTCATGGAGGAATTTTTATACCTGAGTCAGGTGTCTAATTTCCTCAGTGCTAGACACACTACTTATCCTTGTAATACTGGATTAGGTTTATAAACATATAGATGTATATGTGTACACAAACATCATTATGTATACTATTATTTTAAATTGTTTAGAACATAAAATGGGCCAAGCATATTACAAATTAAAAAGTGCTTATTACAGAGCTCACTATGTTGATTTCTTCAAAGAAATCAATTCACAACTAGGAACACAACTATTTCAACACCAAGTTTCAAAAATTTAGAAGAAGAAAGAGTCTTTTTTCTGAGCAGAAAGCCAGCCTGAGACAACACCTCCAGGCATTCCGTGCTTGAAAACACGCCTTTTGCTGCCATCAGGTGGCTCTTGGAGGAATTTTTTTAAGACCGTCAACCATGGGCTTCCCTTTCTCACCATTTCATTCCTTATTCCTAATATGTGTGCTATCCTGGTGGGCGGGGGTTGGGGGGACACGGGACTGAGATACTTGAAAACACCAGGAAAGCCTTCCATAAGTTAGGGGTTTATAAAAAAATTCCATGACTAAGAAGTTTGTCAGAAGACCACATCAAAAAAAGTTTAGAGTGTTGGTTTCAAGAAAAACCTCAACCTGTACTTTGAAGTACACCTCTCTTTTGTTCTTCCTAATACAGAATTGCTAAATATATTGGCTTTAGGATACCTTGTTGAAAACAGAGAAAATCCAAAAATGGGGGACACATTTAGAATCAGTTTTAATCAACTCCTGTAACTGTGGAAGAAAATGCTTTCATGTTTCTTTCTTATAAATGTCTCCCCTTCTTGAGGCTTCAGCACTACATGTAAATGATAGAGCATGTGGTCGAACTGTGAAGACCAGATAACCCTAATTTTAAGTTCATAGCTTGCTTTCCCCCTTTTGCTTGAGTATCTTCCCATCTCTCTCCCAAGATAGTTTATTAAACAACAGATGAACCAAAAGGTAAAGGACCATTGCTATTTTAAAAACGCCAAACCAAACTGCTGTGGCAGAAGCCCCTTCATGTTCTGAGAAGTCAGCAACATTTATCTCAGAGTGCTGGCACTTTTGACTGGGAAATGCACTAATAAGATTTTGGTTACAAAAGGAAAAGCCTGAATAAATCACAATGGACAGACGTTGATGTGAAAGGGAACTAAGTTGTTCTAAATAACACACTAGCAGAATTCTGGAAGTTATTGGGAAGGGGAGCTCCAGAGAGAAATAGAAACCTAAAAGCCAGAGAAAAGAATAACCAGGGACGTTTGGGAGGAGGGAGAGGGAAGTGGTTCTAAAATCAAAAGGAAAATGTATACCAAAACCCAAACACCATACTGTGGTTATCAGCTCCATGGAAGATCACCGTTTTGCACCCAAATCCAGGATAAAGCAGACAAGCTTTCCACAGGCTGTGTGTGCTAGGGGTTACATGTTTCCCAATCCACCCTTCTCTGAGGCACTTTTCAGAACCATCTACCCAGGGGCTTCTGTTTCCATTTCGCACTGATACGAGACCAGATCCTTACGTCTGGTCCTGGCATGAGAGCCAGAACACAAGTCCCTAAGGTACCGCCCTGGTTTTCATATCCTTCTTCATTCTGGGCCTTGGGTTTTTCCCCCACCTATGCATAAGCCCGGCTATGCATTTAAAGGGAGTCTACCTGGCTGCATCAGATTTTCCAACATTTCTAAAGATTTTGCAGTAGGAGAGGCTTCAGGTTACCTAGTCGGCCACCTAGTAAAAAGGAAGTTGCTTATAAAACATCCAGATGTAAAACTCTACCCAGAATCAGAGCCTTCTCTGCAACAGAATCCTCCCCTACAACTCAAACATGTACTGAAGGATGAATTTAGTTTGGTCTCTGTGACTTAAAGAATGGAAGCAGTTATGATAGCACCATTTTGGTGGTGTGAGGTGTGGAGGGATGGAAAGAGAATCAAAGGGGAGAGGACACTTCCCCGGAGTAGTAGGGAACAGGGAGAGTCTGAGCCTCGGTCCCTGCTAGGCCGGCCAGCTAAATGGTCTCTTCCCCGGGCTCCCACTCCACTCTTTCTCAGCTTGGCTCCCAGGGATGACTGAAGCCGTAGGGGTCAGTGCATACTTCAGGAAATCCACTGTACTGAGAAAACCAGGGGCCAGCAACTTGACTCTTATCAAGTCAGGTCTGGCTAAAACTCTTGAAGTTCTGATCAGATAAACCTAGAGGTTTTGCTCTTTGTAACAAGGAATCAAGCGACTCCGGCTTAGCCTAAAGTTATACCCAATCCTTAAATTCGGGGTCGGGGGAAAGCAAAGCATTCTAGGAAAATTCTTTTCTTCCTTGCTGAAACCCTAAACCCCCTCACTGTAGGCCTGAGGGCTTCCAGCATGGAAAGAAGTCTAAAATACATGACCACAGGTCTAGCCATCAGAGACAATCCTTGAAACCCTTGAAACCCTTGTAATAGTTCCAGACCAACATTCCCAGAGAGACCCCAAAGTCAGGGTGGATTGAAACCCCCACTGCAAATCAGATTCGGTGTTCAGAATCTGGAGCTCCCCTCGACCACCAGCAATCCTCTGATATAAAACCAGTTGATCGTGACATCTGTGCACCTAGTGTCCTTTCCACACTTCTGCCCATCATTCCCTGCTGTCGAAGGATGAAGCAAGGCCCCATGGTGTTCTCCTAGGAAACCCTGTATCCATTTGCTCTAAAAACTGATTTTTCTCTAAGTTTGCATTCTTACCTGAGAGTACTCACTAGTTCCACTGGCATGTGTCATAAAAGTTGGTAATAGATCTTTTATAGGTGGGAGATCTATTTTTTTTTAATCTGTACAACTTAATCATTTGTCCCTAGCTTTGGATTTAATTGAGAAAATTCATGTTTGGTACTGAGTGCTCTGTGACTGGTACCTTACATTTAAGATTAGTTTTATTGTTAGCTACTGAGTGCTTTACACCGTGCCAGGGATTATCTATTATTGCATTTAATTCATTACTTTTAAATCTGCTTTTTCCCTCAGAACAAGCACTTCTGGCTAGTTTATTAGCTCCATACAAAAAAAAAAAAAAAAAAAAAAGATGAAAATTCAACCTCTGAGCAAAGGCTATATCTTATATACTATCTAATGTATTATTTCCAGCAACAGCTTTTAAAACTGTAAGTTTTGCATGGGTCCCTTCACCGGGTTGCAGAGGGGAGGGTGCACTATGGCTCCCGGACCCTGGGCTGTGCTAGAGCACCCAGGGGCACCCGCACCCACTCTGTTGTCAGAGGCACAGCTCCACAGCTCAGGCTGGTTCTGACCGGCTATGCATTACAGTCTGTAACGGCACCATTTAAAAATAGACCCAGTACAAGTGGCATCTTTTAAAGCTCAAGAAATAATTATAGACAAAACATTTTAATAACCCCCTAAAGCTTGAATACTTGATCTGAGATCACATTCTTGAATTTACCACTTGTTAGTATGGAGTGAAGTGTAAAGCTTGTGAAATCCCTGCTTTCCCTTTACTATTTATCTCCTTTAATGGTGGAGAACAAAAAAAAAAAACAAGAATTTTAATTGAGCTATCCCTCTCAGCATTGAACAGTGGTAGCTAAGATGTATACATAACATCAAAGTAATTGCACTGCAGAACTGGCCGACATCTTGCCTGGGATACATTTAGAAGAAAAGGCTATTACCCAGCTTTCCAGTCTATTGGAGGATGGATCAAAATGTTCTTTATGAACTATTTCAGTGCCCACAAATATCTAAAGTGGCTTATTGTTGTCATTAATCTAATTCTTGATGCTATAGACTAAGCAATTCTCATTTTCTGCCCTTAAAACTTACCAAGAGCAAACCAAGACCTGGAGAAAGTTAAAAATAATCTATAATCTACTTAGTAACACTTCTTCGTGCCATGGTGATTTGATTAGTGATTTGATAAGTATAGATCACAACCCTGGATTTAATACAGGGAGGCCTGCTTTTAAATGACCCATTTGTAACAAAGGTCTCTCTGTTGCAACTGTCAAGAGAAATTTTTAAAAAAATGCCACCAGTATCCAACATTTTTATTTAGCCAGGCATCAAAGAACAACAGAATTGCAAACCTGGAGACCTTCACCCTAGCCCAGCTTTACCAATCTTGTAAGTACAAACAAGTCAATAAGATTTTCTGATTCTCACACTCTCTGTCACTGTGTGGCATTAGTAGCTGCCCTCAGACTCTCCCCGCAGAGAAGCCGTAAAGAATAAGGAACACAATGTAACAGTATTTTCTTGGGGAAAATACTCAAAATGTCTTAAGTAAGAAAATGCATAGATTATGCCTATTTTGGGGAGAATATTTGTAAAAGACATCAGGCTACTAGAAACTGAATAACCATCTTTCAATTCTTACGAGTTTCAAACATAACACTCATCACAGTAGAAAGTGGAAATAGAACCTACCCCATGTTCCCATCCATTAGAAGAATCGTGTTGTATATGTGAGAAAATATGAAGAGAAAGAGAATTGTGCTGAAGAACATTGTCATCCACGACCCGTGGTCTTCTCGAAACATTTTTAACCGGAGCAACTGACCTGCAATGTAAACATTATTAGAAATCAGCATACATCATAACTCAAAATTCATTCACCCTGCTTTGTTGCAGTGAATCTTCCTAGATGAAGACCAAAACAACCCCTCTATCATCCTGGAACAAGTAATACTAACATGAGACTCTAGTATACAGTGTACAGAGGTTGTTCACTGTGCTGGCATGAAAACAAGATGCATTAGAACACCTGCCTGGTATATGCTATTTTACAAGTGCTCTTGGTTTATTCATCTAAAACTACTTAAGACAAATGGTAAAGATGTTGCATAAATTGTCTTTTGCTTCCATAGACCCATTCCCAATACTGGCCAGACAATAAAACCAAGGCAGACCTCACTTAGATAAGGATCCAATTTTTGAAGGTGCATGAAAACTTAAAAGGAAAAGGAAAAGCTCTATCATAAGTGACAGATAACTTAGCCTTACCCTCAGCCAAAATATCCACACCCCTGTGCAGGCGTGTGACCAAGTGTGTGGGGTGGAGGGTGGGGTGTGCACGTGTGGTATAGAGTTTGGTGTGGCTCTCAACAAAACATAATTTCCACCAAACCCCTAAAATTCCATTGACAAAAATAAATGTTAAACTTAAAAAGAATGTTGACATGCAAATATTTCAAAGAGGAAAATGTATTAAGAGAAACACTAAAGTAAAAATTATTAACACCAGAATAAGTACAGAAAAAATGTTTGAGATTAATGGTAGAAGAAATGAGGGCATTAGTAGCTTGAGGTGGGGAAGATGAAAAAACCTTGGAACAAAAAATAAAATAAAATAAACACGTCACCCAGGCTTCTCCTAAGATAAAGTTTGTCTATGATACTTACCTCCTTACCTCCATTCCTGAGAAGGTGTATCTAAATAATGATAAAGGAGATGACAACCATATAGGAACTATAATTAAAAATAGGGTAGGCCAAAACTCACTTTCAATGTATTTTTTAATACTTAACTGAGGACATTTTTTTTCTTTTATTGATTCTAGAGAGAGGAGAAGGAAGTCAGAGAGAGAGGGAAAGAAACATCATTGGTTGCCTCTCGTATGCATCCCGAATGGGGACCGAACCAGCAACCTGGGCTCAAACATTTCCATCTGGATATTGTTTCTCTAGGAATAGACAGTAGCTCTCTTGTAGGCTACTGAGCATAGAAAGATCTTCTAAGATTTAACTACTAGATTTTCCCTTGTAGCTCACTTTTATTAAAACACCACTTTAGATTTCATTTGGAAACCAGACTAACAGAAACATTACCCTAGCTAAAACTTTAAATAGAGCAAAAAGAGAGATTTGGTTACATCATCTGGTTTCTTGGCTTGCACAAGAAAAGCAAAGGGCAAATCTGAAAGTCGGGGGAATCTGAGTTGTAACTAGAAGGAGAAGTGGAAAACTTTCTCCTGAAGCAAAGGAAACTAGCATGCAAATTACAGCCTTATTTTATTAATTGAATCAAAAATTATGGAAAGCCAGTGAGGTCTCCACACAACACATTGACAGGAATATTATAAATAGGTATTAAGCACAGAATGCTTGAGAATTTAAAAATGCCATACATATCATACAGTGAACTGTAAAGAATAGTATTCATTCATGGAAAAAATATTTAATGTGTGCTTATTACAAGTTAGCCATGGTTCTAGGTGCTGGAGATAGAGCTGTGAGCAAGGCAGGAGGGTGTCTGAAGTCAATCATCATTTGAGTATTTATTGAAAATGTGACCTTATTTTAGACTCCAAGTTCCCTGCGCTGGGAGTCCTTTCAGCTTCAAACCGAGACCTATTTGAGGAACTGAGAAGACCAGCAATTAGAGTTCCTTGAAAATTTAAATGTGAATTTCCTTCTTAACATAGGGATATGTCCAACACTTCACCAATGGATGTACTTTAAAAGTCAAGTAACAATGCTGTTGATTTAAGAGAGCTTTGTAAATAACACGTACTGAGTTAACTACACACTGTCTGAAGTCACAGTAAAAAGAGAAATAACAGTACCATTCACACTGTCGCTGCCAAGCCCATTGTCTGGCACTAATTTCAATCATTAGAAATGACCGAATTTACCAGTCTTGTAAGTATAAACAAGTCAATAAGATTTTCTGATCCTCATACTCTCTGTCACTATATGAAATCATTAGAAATGATTGAAATTCACAGGGCCTGAAATTCACTTGAAGCACACGATAAAAGAGCTTAGTATTTCAGGCCAGAACCAGTGTGACCCAAATGTTGAATCGAATCACATCAGAACGAGAACCTAAAAGTTACCTGAGGATGTCACATGAAAGGTGCTGCCTCTGCCCCGGAGTGTGAACATGCGTTTGGTTTGCTCGAGTGTGAACATGCGTTTGGTTTGCTCGGGACAGTGGTGGCTTTTAACTGTTGTCCTGGCACAACATCAATAGTGCCCCCTTGCTTTCTTAAGTGTTCTGGTTTGGACAACAAATCATATGCCACTTTTCCTATAGGTCATATAATTCAAAATTTTATAACACTTTCCTTTAAGGGAGTTTCAGGAAATGACTGAGTGAAAATAGTCCCTATCTGTCAACAGAAGTAAAAGACATCACTAAGATCTGACAAGGTCATAAATAATTTTTTAAATCATTGATATATTTGTAAATCTGCATGTGTATTTATATTATTAATAAAACCTGTCTGGGACCATATGAACTATCATCTTCAACATGGTCAAGGTCATGGAATGTGAATCGTAAACAGTCAAACACACTAGGTGATATACAAACCCGTATGTGTGTTGGAGGTGAGGAGTGGCAGGCACAGAGATTTCTACGATACTGCTTAAAGTCATCCGAAGCAGCCCACAGCCTTGGACTCTCGCCTGGAAATATGGTAGGGTTAGGAAAACTAAGATGTCATAAAATTTTAACAAAATTAAAAATACAAAAGCATATTAAAAACATATGATGAGCTCACATGCTTTATGGAAGACAGAGATGGACAGGTACAAGAGAATTATGGAGAAATTACTTAGTTTTTTTGGCTTTTCTGCTGCTGTGTTCTTGACAGCAAAAGAATGGAAAGGAACATTTCCCAGGCTTTCATCCTGAGTTCTGTGTCCCTTTTCTTCAGCAGTGATTCTCACAAGGAGGCCTTGAACAAATAAATAAGCACTCTCAGAGGAGGAGGAGTCGAAATGGCTGTGCTCCCAGGTGAGAGATGAGGGTAGCCCTACTGAGAAGTCAATGAGGCAGGATTGGATAGAGTGAGGGCTTCTAACTTCATGGAGGATACAAAGATTTAGGCGTCCAAGGTGGCAGAACCTCATCTAGGTTTGGTCCCACAGATGCTGGTGAAGGCCAACATAATAAGAGCCACGGACTTGGATGTCAGGTAAGGAGGCTGAGGTAACCCCAAGCAAATAAGGCCAGTAGGACAGCCACCTGCCTTCATTAGGAACACACCAACCCAGGTAGATCCCAGCCATCTGTTGGAGAAGGTCATCAAGAGTACATGACCACCAACTGACCCACGAACTGAACCTGGGCCATCAGAGGCTCCTCACTCCCTCCCTTGGCCTTGAGATGCATGTCCTGCCTGCTGGGAGCCATTTGCAAGAACGCTGCAGCCTTGAGAGAGCAAGGTGTTGTTGAGACCACCTGGATGGTACATGTGACTGAACCCAGTTAAGACCGCTATATAAATATTTAAAATTCTGGCAGACAGCATGGAGATCTACTCATCTTAGGGCCACCAAAGACAAATATCATTTGTAAGTTCCCTTATTAAAATTTCCACCTACCAATCTATGCTGATCTGCCTCTTTCTCCAGTCTTTCCTTGCCCTCTGTGAATTGGGGCAGTTTCAGATTTCACACAGAAGAGCTTGAGGTTGCGATCCAACACCATCTTACAGTAACACAGTGCCCAGGAGGTGGCAGGAGACCATCACCCAAACAGTAGTAGGAGAAGGGGGCTACAGATGAAAAAGACTTAAGGATTTATCTCAAAGACCCCTATAAACCCTGGCACTTCTTAAACTACACACATAAAAAAAGGATCTGAAAAATGGCCAGTATTGTACTCTTTGCTCACCTTGGTGAACAAGAACACAGAGCAAGATTTATCAATTTAGAGGAAAAACTGTGGCATTATATGTAAGACCATAACCAGGAAACATGAAAAAGATAAATGAAAAAAACTTCCCTTAAGAGGACTCCAAGCTGAAATTAACACTATTATCCATTAAGTCTTCTGCTCCAATATCTCCTATTATGATGTACACATGCATATACTTAATGAATACATACATATTCATAAAGAAATAAATGTAATCTATGGTTATTTAAAGGAATATACATAATTTCATAGGGCTCAAAGGGTGATAGCTCCCTAAACAAAACAATTTTGTCCTCACCATAAATGTCCAGAAAATAATGTAAATTTAGTTTAACTAAGGGAATGATTAAGTAGACTACATGACTTTTATGATCCAGTTCATCTCTAGGATTGTAGGATTTGTTTTGTCAGTGAGAGATTAGCTCGAAGTCTGTTAACTCAAACAGTTTTAGTTTTAAAAAATTATCTTTACCCAATAAGACAAAAAGAAAAATTGTTCCTTCTTAATTTTATCTATTGTATGATCTCTAATACATAAAATGATCCCAAGTAACACACTGAAGAGATTCTTTAAAGACCATATTAATATTTAATATTTTAAATATTAGAATACTTGACAATAAATGTAAGTCCTATTTCTTATGTCTAGAGTGAGAGAATAAAAAAACAAAATGAAATTGGATCAGAGTACTCAAAATTAACTGTACATTTTCAATCAGACTAAAAGAAATATATAAAGTATTCATGAGTAATTTGTAAAAATTTATAATTTATAAAAACATAATACAATTTTAAAAAATACGAATTGAAAAAATGGCAACAGAATATAAATAACTAAAATAAGAGAATTATTCCATGGATGGTACACCAACAAAGAAAATTGTCCAACAAAATACACCAGAATATCATTAAGGAGAAAGGATGTTCTAGTTAAGCAAACATGGAGTTATGTAAAATCATAAAACTTCTGTGCCCTAAGGGCACCATTCCATTAATATTCAGATTGAATCTTGTTACTTCAGTGTGCAAAGAGAATTTTAAAACATTGAACAGATGGTTATCACTCCTTATTACAAGTGGGAGCTTATACAGAAAATGTGATTCACTGAGTTTGACAGAATTCAAATGTTGAGCACTGAAATATAATCCCATTTGATACTAAAAATATATATTACAATATGCAACTCAAAAGAGGTTCTAGAAAGAAAAGAAAATAACACAACAGTTAGAAACTCAGCGAGAATGATAGTATTTTCTGATCTAGAGTTTAATCTCAATTTCAAAAGTGTACATATTATAATAAATTTTTAGTAACACATGTTAATATAAATTATCCTCCATGGGAAAAATAGTGATAAGCCCTCTATTTTATTGAGAAAGCCCAAATATTATATTTTAATGCATCTCTTTCCATTAAACTAATGAAAACTGGGATTAATTGAGTTAAATTGCTTATTATAGCTCAGGAGGAAAAACATAATTCCAAAAGGAAATTATTACCTGTTACTTTTCCTTTTAAGGAGAAACTAACCACTGAATGAAAATAATATTAAATCAACATGACATCTTACCTTATAGCCCAGGGTATGATTTAGCAACATGCTTAATTTATGCATGAATATAATATAATATTCTATAATGTTGATGAAATCAATTTGTTCTTTATTTTCTAAATACATACTAAGTGAAATCATATTAAGTAGCACTTTTAGGTCAAAACCCATCAAAAAAGTAAAAGTAAATAAAATATTTTCAGAAATGGTGTAGACTGTTATCACAATTTTGTATTTTGAAATAGGCAATAGAATAGGAAAAAGAGTTCCCTATTGTTAAAAAATATCAGCACATTAATTCATTTGTACATTATCATCAGTACAGTGATACCAGTTTTCAAAAACAATAATATACTTTTAAAGTAGGTTTTCATTTAATGTCAGGCATTACATTGATTCCATAAAAAAGGAAAGATTAAATTGTCAAGATTAATCCCCCGCAGGCTGACCCTTGGTTTCAAGCAATCCTGATCAATCATGAGATTTGACCATTGCTCCCTGATCATCGATGGGTTGGAAGGGATAACTGGTGCTGCCAAAACTATTAATACCGAGAAAGCAAAACCAGGCCAGAGACCAAAATTCTGCCGTGTCACCCACATTGCCAATATTTCTATTACCTGTATCTATGCATTCAAGTCTCTCTTTGATTCCTTCCTTCTCTCCAAAACTTGAATTTCAATAATACCTTTCCACAAGGCCTCTAACTCTTTCAGACTGTTTCTTGTAGTTTCAAACTTGCTCTATCCATTTACTTTATAGACTTACTAAGTTAAAAAAAAAAAAAAAAAAAAAAAAAAACCTGCAATCCAGTTGGTAAGAAACTGAGAGCTCCAGCAAAGCGCTAGCACCCACTTGCCATCCATTTGAGAGGACCATCTTGGAAGAGATCTTCCCAGTCAAGTCTTCCCGTGACTGTAGCCCTGGCCAATATCCTGACAGCAACCTCACAAGAGTTCAAGGCAGAACCATACAAGGTGCCCCCAAATGCGGATTCCTCATCCATAGTAACTGCGTGCAAGCACAGATGTTCATTATTATTTCAAGTCTCTAAATTTGTAGATAATCTGTTATACAGCAATAAGTAACACTAGGCTCCATAATTATTCTGAGAGCTAAATCAAGTGTATTTCTATACTTGAGAAGTTGAATCAAGAAATAACAAAATCTAAGATTATATATCATTTTGTGAGGAAAGGTCTGAGACCACAAAGTAGAAATAAAAGTATAATATTCATAGTGTCGGTAGTAACTTTACTTAATAAAATGTTTGACACTATGATGAAAGAGCAAAAGAAACTTTGTAAAAAACAACCTCCGTAGCATGAAAGCCTGGAAATAATTGAATAATTTCAAAGGGCAACTTCTGTGTGGTAAATGTCACTAATGAGATCTTCTTTTGATCTCTACTATAATTCACATTAATATGTCATGTTTTCACCATATTTTATACCTTTTCAGTCAGAGTTTTGAAGCTTTCATGAACAATAAAATAATAGATATAGGAATCACTTTAGAAGATCAGTGTCTATGCAAACTCAGTGAATAACAATGCATTATAATTTAGATGTTAGGTTCTTCTATCTTTTAACCATGTAGACAGCCATCATCAGTCTCAGGCAGAGAGCTCAGCTCCAAGTGGCATCAGCCTGAGGGAAAGCAAGATCCCCGCCCACAGCAATTACTCTGCTCCACCCTGTGACACTTAAGCCCTGCTTCTTCGAAGTACAGCTGGAAGACTTTCACTCTTCAAGCCAAACAGTATGCCTGCAGGCAGAGGCAGATCTCTAGGAGCTCTGAGACGGCAGCTGACACTGCCCCAGGCCTGGTGCTGGAAAAGCAGCCTTGGTGTGCAGCCTGTTTTCTTCTGCACACAAACAGGCCCAGCAGAGGGAGCCACATGCTGTGGATTGCTGATAGCTCCAAACAGGTTGCCCAGGGCCAGTCACAGGCAGGGGTTTGACTTAGTCGTACATCAGTCTACCTAATACATAAAGACAAACACAAAGAGGATGAAATGGAGGCAAAAATTCATCAGATGGAGAGTTTACAGTAATGATTATAAGGATACGCAACAGCATGAAAAAAGACATAGAAAACATTAAAAAGGACCAGTCAGAAATAAAGAATGCATGATCTGAAATAAACAGTACACTGGAAGGAAAAACAATAGGTGAGATGAAGCAGAGGATCAAATCAGTGATTTGGAACACAAGGTAGGAAAAAACATCCAAGCAGAGCAGTACTAAAAGAAAAAAATAACTAAAATAAATGAGGAGAGCTTAAGAAACCTTAGGGACAACATGAAGCATAACAACATCAGCATCATGGGAATACCAGAAGGAACAAAGAACAAGAAAGGGATCAACAATCTATCTGAAGAAAAAATTACCAAAAACTTCTTTAGTCTGCTGAAGGAAAAAGACACACAAGTCCAGGAAGCTCTGAGACTCCCAAACAAGTTGGACCCAAAGAGGCCTACACCAAGTCACATCATAATCAAAATGACAAGGCCTAAAGACAAGGAGAGAATCCTAAAAGCTTCAAGAGAAAAGCGGGAAGCTACATACAAGGGACCGTCAATTGGACTGTCATCTGATTTCTCAACAGAAACATTTCAGGCCAGAAGTGAGTGGCATGAAATTCTCAAGGTAATGAAAAGCAAGGACCTACAACCAAGGCTACTTTACCCAGCAAGGCTATCATTTAAAACTGAAGGAGAACTAAGGAGCTTCCCAGACAAGAAAAAGTGAAAGAGTTAACACCACACCAACACTGACACAAATGTTAACAAGCTAAGAAGGAGGAGGAAGAGGGGAAGGAGAAGAGCAAGAGAAAGAAAAAAGAAACAGAGGAAAATAGTCCAACAATAAAATGGTACTAAATATGTATCTATCAATAATCACCTTAAATGTAAATGGCTTAAATGCTCCAACTGAAAGACATAGGGTAGCTGAATGAATAAGAAAACAAGACCCATATATGTGTTGCCTCCAAGAGACCCAAATCAGGTCGAAAGATACACACATATTAAAAGTAAAGGGATGGAAAGAAAGATATTTCATGCAAATGGAATGGGAAAAAAAGCTGGGGTAGCAATATTTATATTCAACAAATTGGACTTTAAAAGCAAGGCTATATTAAGAGACAAATATGGATACTACACAGTGATAAAGGGAACAATCCAACGAGAAGATATAAACCTAGTAAACATCTGTGTACCCAACATAGGAGCACCTACATATGTGAAGCAAAACTTGATAGAAATTAAGGAAGAGATCAACAGAAATACAGTCATAGTCAGGGATTTTGACACCCCTTTGACTTCAATGGATATATTGTCCAGACAGAAATCAACAAGGAGACGGTGGCCTGAAACCATCCACTAGATCAAATGGATTGAATTGATACCTTCAGAGCATTTCACCCCCAAAGCAGCAGAATATACACACTTTTCAAGTGCACATGGAACACTTTCTAGGATAGACCATATGTTAGGACACAAAACAAGTCCCAATAAATTTAAGAAGACTGAAATCATACCAAGCATTTCCTCTGACCACAATGCTCTGAAATTAGAAATCAATCGCAAGAACACTGAAAAATACACAAAGGCATGGAAGCTAAAAAATGTTATTAAACAATAAATGGGTCAACAATAAGATCAAGAAAGAAAACAAACCTTGAAAGAAATGAAAATGGGAACACAGCAATCCAAAATCTGTGGAACACAAGGAGAGCAACCCTAAGAGGGAAATTCACAGCATTACAGGTCTATCTCAAAAAAA